>JAENHJ010000255.1:1200000-1593043 GCA_025330945.1 Mucuna pruriens
CAACATCTTTAGCACTAGATGATAGGAAGGGGGAGTTAACCTGAAAAGCAAGCTTAGCAATCTAAGGGCTAGTACTATCATCACGAGTGTATATCTAGGGAGGTGCATACTATTCGTGTCGATCAACTTTCACCAACACAGACTATAGCCCCATCAGCCATGTTAGTGAAACAAAATTAGCAATTAATTTTATACCTTTTAAATGACCTCCGTGCAAAAATGCACCAAAGGAATATGGATACAAACATACAAATACACCACTACTTCTAACATGACATCCTTGAAATCTATACTTCAAAAATGATTTTTTCAACAAATGGGTAACAAAACAGAGTAGATGTACAAACAATAAAACAGAAAGTTATTCATACTTTTTAATTTTCCAAGCAGTAGTCTCCTTGTCCTTGTACCTAAGTTAAGCATAATATAATAAGCAGTGATATGGATGCACAACAGTACAACCACTTCCATCCACAAGAATTGCTCCTTACAAATTTTCCTTCAATGTCAACCCTCCATAATCAATCATATATATGACCTTTTTATGACCAGTTATAATTCTTCTAGATAAACAAACTAAATCCATAACAAACATAAAATAACAGAGAACCCAAGAAAGAACAGAGAGGAAATGGGAGGGTAGGAAGCAAAAATTTTGCCCTTCAGATAAACTTACTTCTCAATTGACACGAACAAGTACATCACTTGGTTCCAAATGTATATAACCCGGACCACCTGGCGCCTAAACAAGTCAAGGAGTAAAGCCAGAGAAATTGATATGGATTATCAACTCATAAAAGATTAACATCTGACGCGACCTAAGTCGCGTCGGGCGATTTAGAAAATATAAAATTGAATGAACAAGAAACTAGTTTGAAATTGGAAGTCGAATCCATCTCCAGGACAGAATTGGATGTACTGAGTCAGTGTTAGTTCGGCCAATCTGGGAGGACTGACCAAACCTGATCCAGCTCTAATAAGAGTCGCCACTGACGTTTCAACGGTACATAGGAAACCGGGAGTGGATAAGGAAAGTCGGCAAAACGCGGAGTCTGAGTAAGGAGTCGATTACGCGTGGGAATGACCTGTCATCCCACCTATCTATCATCTGGTAGTTACCCTATGAATTACATGAGCTAAAATACCCTTTACTTTTGCTGCTTTTTGAGGAATGACTTACTGTGTTTGAGGGGATCTATGTATAAGATTTGGGGTGTTTTGGATGCATAACTTGACAAGAGTGTGCCTCTTGCTCCTATGTACCTCTCCTAGCTTAGAGGAATCAAAGTTCACGTAGTTCTAGATGAGTGAGATGAATGCAGAGACGGACTTTCCATTAGGCGTCTAGCCTCAAATGACCTTAATGTAGGCAAACTTTCTATTAGGCGTCCGTGGGGATTGGAGGGGAGACCAAACTATCCATTAGGCGCTTAGCTCAAATGACTTCCAGACCGAAGTCTGGACTATTCATTAGGCATCCTGACTTCGAATAACTTTGTGTGTTTGAGTAAGTATGCATGCTAGGCCAGGACCGAGATCGACTCAACGCTGGATGCAGATATCAACTCGGAGTCGAACGAGATGTATTGTAGAATGGTGGAGGGAGGAATCGAGACCGACTCGGTTCCAGACCAAGGCGGACTACATGTCTGCCCTCTAGTGTGTTACTTTGGATGGCTAATGCAAAACTGTGCTCTCTATAGCGTGATTGCTTATGCGATGTTAACGGAAGACTTACCTGGTCTCTAGAGATGCAGGTAGTATGCTTGCTTCTCTACTTGAGCTCTGCAACTCAGTAAGGAATTTCCCCAGTAGTTTAGCTAGCACTTAGCTTCTTGGTTCACACTACACAATTCTACAGTGCTTCGACCTTCTTTCAACTCTTACTCACCACTTTCTCTCTCAAAATTATGGCCTCGTCTTCTTCGCAATGGGGCCTTTTATAACGCTTGGAGGGTGCGTAGGGCACTTGTCAGATCATGCCACATGGGGGTTGCCCCAACCTTCTGATACAATTTGTTAGCCGTGGCAATCCCCAAGTTGATATTCGTTGGTTCTCGCGTCTAGTCGTGGCACGTTCTTCCTGGAATCGTGGCACCTTCTTTAGGTAGTGGCTGACTTGGCGAATTCTACTGCTGTGATTGGCGAGGATCTTCACTCTGTTAGAGTTGGTGGGGTCCTTGTCCCCTTGATGTTGCTTCATCGAGGGCTTCCCTCATTCTTAAAGGATCTGACGGCTTAGGGCCCCTTGTGTCCTATAAGGCGATGTCCCCTTTGTTGCGGTGGCTAATTATGCTTGATTCTCTACTGACTTGGCCAGCTTCGCCAGCATTGAGCTGGAGGTCCTGGACTTCTTTTTAGCTGCCCCTGGTTCACTGGGCCACGTCTAGCTAATTGGGCCGCGTTTGAGTTCGAGTCGTTTTGGGCCCTGTACCAATCTGGCTGATTCTCTTTAGTTGGGTCCAATCCACGTCTTCTTTTTTTGAGTAGCTTCCAATTTAGGCCTCCTTCTCTCGTTGGTCTGAATCTGGGTCCCTTTGAGTTGGGCAGACAGATTTGGGGTCCTACAACATCCTACATAACAATTTGCTTACCATAGAGTCCACAACAAGCATTCCAATTTCACCAGCTAGAGAAGCATGTCGTACTATCTGCATAATTTAAAAACAATGTAAATAATTCAGGTCATATTTGAAGGAAACTACTACTCAATAAAGAAAACCTGAAAAAATGATATAATAAAACAACCTACTTTACATCACTTTTGAGGCCAAGCTGACGAGTCTTATTAAACCCTTTATGGAGAAATGTCACCTATATCAAATTTTATACAAAAAGAAATAAAATAGGATTGTGTCATATCCAAAGGAAACATCCATATACAAAACCAATAAAAAAAATCTCTACATACGTCTCTGATTTCATCCAATATATAAGAAACAAAAAGTTAGCAGACAAACAAATTAAAGATGTAAGGAACAAAAATATCTAGAAATTACAAATAACAAGTGTGAAATCTCTACAATCAAAGCACATCTGTAAGGAGCAAACAAACAAAAAAAGATGTGAGGATCTTGAAATTAATTGTTCGTAACAATAGCTTACAATTTCCTAGTCTTCATAGTTCATAGTGAAGCAAGTATTCGAGTAAAGAATTTTCTAGGAAGCAGAATGCATCTGTAAATGACCAAAATAGTAATCCAATATAAGAAATGATTCAACTAGATCACCAATTTATTCAACAGTTCATGGCACCACATTGAGAAATATCAAAGCGAAGACATCAAAACGAAAACAAACTTCACTCACTAGATCTTTGCAAGTCAAATGCACTGGAACCTCTTCACGATTCAAAAACATGGTTTCTACAACCATAGGACCTATGCATTCGAAAGAGAAAGATTGTCAACGTGAACCACAAAGAAATAATTAGAAAGGAGAAATAATAAGAGCGGCGAGGTTACTTGGCTTGACGATATGGCGATTGGTGAGAATGATACTGCGGCGCTTGCCGACAATGAAGCCAGTGGCGTAGACGGAGGTGGTGGACTCAGTGTCGAAGGAGCGAATGGCGATGGTTCAAAGGATGACGACGGCGGGGATGACTTTGTTGAGGGCTTTGCGTTAATCCTTAACGGTCACAACATTTTCCTAAAATGGCAGATTGATTTCCATGCACAAATCGTTGGTCTTAAAGATGTAGAATCCAAACCCTCCAATCCCAACCTCTCCATTGGATCTCCCATTACTTCAATTAGTAACAAGGCAGTCGTCGATGACACAGCACCAACCCACGAGGAGGTGGGGGAGACAGTTTGGGCCCCGACGTTGATGGACGAGGTCGGCAGCTTTTGTGGGCACAAAAGATCTCCAGGTCGAATTCTTGAAGAAGCAGCATCTACCATATCAATCTCGACTTCGCATTCGTCTTCTTCAATAAATATTTCAGTGCTGCATGATCAAAGAAAACTATAACTTTGGAGCTAAGTAGGAATGATCTAAACTTGTATAAGGCAAACACAATTGCCAAAAGCTCCTTTTCTGTAGTCGTATAGTTGACTTAGGTAGGATCCATCATCTGAGATACGTAGGGAATGACGTATGGTTGCTTGTCGACTCCATACCCTAGGATGGCTCCTAGCGTAAAGTTGGACGCGTCGCACATCAACTCGAACGGAAGTTCCCAGTTTGGTGCTTGGAGGATGGGTGCGGACGTGAGTCTTCTCTTTAGCTCCTGAAATGCGTCCACGCAAGGCTAATCGAACACAAAGTCGACGTCTTTCTGTAGTAGCTTGGACAGGGGCAAAGCAATCTTGCTAAAATCTTTGATCAATTGCCTATAAAAACCTACATGACCAAGAAATGAACGAACTTCTCGCTTAGAGGCGGGGTTAGATAGAGAAGAAATAACATCTATTTTTGCTTTATCGACCTCGATACCTCTCGCTAAAACAAGGTTGCCCAAAACGATTCCTTCAATAACCATAAAATGACATTTTTCAAAATTTAATACTAGGTTACTTTCTATACATTTACGTAACACTTTAGATAGGTTGCTTAGGCATGCTTCAAATGATTCAACATAGACCATGAAGTCGTCCATGAAGACCTCCATGCAATCCTCCAAGAGGTTCGAGAAGATGCTGATCATGCATATCTAGAAAGTGCTTAGAGCATTGTAGAGTCCAAATGGCATTCTTGTATATGTGAATGTTCCAAAGGGACACGTGAAGGTGGTCTTGTGTTGATCCATTGGTGCTATGTGAAACTGCATATAACCTGTAAAAACATCCAAGAAACAAAAACGGGACTTTCTTGCTAACTTTTCTAACACTTGGTTGATAAACGACAACGGGAAATGGTCCTTGCGGATTACTTGATTCAACTTTCTGTAGTTGATGCACACTCGCCAGCTGTTTTGAATCCTGGTTGGCACCATCTCATCTTGTTGATTCCTCACGACCGTCATTCCAGTTTTCTTACGTACTACTTGAACCAGACTTACCCATTGGCTATCCGAGATGGGATAAATGATTATAGCTGCAACTAGCTTGGTAACCTCCTTTTTGACCACATCCAGTAGAGTCGGATTCAGTCTTCTTTGTTGTTGTCTAATCGGTCAGGCATCCTCCTCCAGTAGAATTTTATGCATACAAATGGAAGGGTTGATCCCTCGAAGGCCAGCGAGTGTCCAACTAATTGTTTTCTTATGCTTCCTAAGTACTTCTAGCAACTTCTCCTTCTATTCTCCGCTGAGATTATTGGCTATGATCACTAGAAATTGCTTATGATACCCAAGGAAAGCATACTTTAGATGCTTGGGCAATGGCTTTAACTTGGTATTTGATTGAGGTGAAACAACTTGCTTAACAATTGATGGAGTCGGTTGGCCGACTCTGTATGAATGCGAACCTAGTAGTCTGAAGTTGGACTCAGCCTCTATTTGCTGGGATTCCTTTTGGCTCAAGTCAGATCCGGCTTCCTGTTGGCTGTAGGAGTTGGTCTCGACTCCCTCCAGGTTGATCAATTTGGTCTCAACCGACTCTTGCATGTTGGAGTTGGTCTCGACTTTCTTCTTCTCCTTGGAGTTAGACTCGGCTCTGTTGGCCTTTTGGAACCTAATCCTAAAATCAGACTCGGCATTTATTAAGGTTGCTACTCCTATTACTCTCAGCTTGCTAGTGTCGACAACTAGGAACTAGACATATTGGGAACTTTTTGGGACTTCATCAATCCTACAATGAATTATATCAGAAATAAAGTCCTCATGATAAGAAAAATGTAATGTGTGGGATAAGATTTCAGAATCGGCTTTTGCCGCCACAGTATAAAAACAATTGATTACATCACAGTTATAAATAAAATCAACTAAGTTAGCACTACCAGTTCCTATTCGGAAATAGTCTTCAACGAGCCCATCAATGGCATCAATGTTGAAGAGGGAATGGACTTTCGCGAGGTGCTTCAATGCTTCAAAAATAATGAACTTCACGGAAGTATCCCCAAACTCCATTGAAAAGGTCCTGACATGAACCTCAATCTTCTTCCTTGCTGTCATAAAAAAGGGTCACCCCAAATTTAGAGCAGATCCTTCCTTGGATGGTTCATCCTCCATGTCCAGTACATAGAAATCTGCTGGAAAGATCAACTCGTTGACCTGAACGAGAACATCTTTGAGAACGCCTAAGGATTGCACAATGCTTTTGTTGGAAAGTTGGATCTCCATCCTTGTCGACTTTAGATCCCCAAGGCTAAATGACTTATATATTAATGTTGGCATTACATTGATCAAGGCTCTAAGGTCTAGCATGGCATCGGTGAATGTATATTCGTCAATGGTGCATGGAACCGCGAAGATGCTCGGGTCTTGACACTTCTTTGGTAAGATACGTTGGACACGACTCCTCCCATCTCGACTGCTCCCTTCTTCTTCCTTTTATGGATGTAGAGTTCCTTAAGGAACATAGCATATTTGGGAATTTGTTTTATTGCATCGAGAAGTGAGATATTAATCTCCACCTTCTTGAACAGTTTTAGCAAGTCTTCATCGATCTCGGATCTCTTTGCCGAGACTTTTCAGTTGAGGAAAGGCAGTTGAATGCTTCTGGCTAGTTGCTACACTCGGGAGTCGGCTCCCGATTCGATCTCAGCTTTGGCTGGTCCCGGACGAGCCTCAACCGAGTCCAATTGTGGTAATTCCCTACTACTTCAAAGCCACACGGTGCCTATTCCTCCCCCTTTTGGATTCAGAATCGTTTGGGATGGGATGCTTCCAAAACCGATCGACTGCATCTTGTAGGACCCTAAATCCGTCCGGTCCAGGAGACGAGAAGAGTCGAACCAGCCCACTGGTGAAGGAAGCCTAGTCGACTCGGTCTACCTCCACCGAGAGAAGGGCCCAAAATGGCATGCACATGTCAACGGACCAATCCATGCGAAGGAAGGCCAACATTAGCCACTCACCCGAATTTGGCACAATTGGCAAGGCGTACCACAACTAGCCCAAGCCAGATCCATGAAGCAAGATCAGCCATCTCAAAAGAGGAATGTCACTTCATAGTTCCTAAGCCATCAAATCCTCCAAGGACGCGAGGAAGCCCCTTAATGAAGCCATGTAAGCGAACTCAGGTCCCCACCTACCAACAGAATTGAAATCATCGCCAATCACAACAAAGGAACACACCATGTCAGCCACTACCCATGAAAGGCGTCGTGAATTTAGGGAGAACGCAACATGATTGGGCATGGGACCTAACGAGCATCAACTTGGAGATTGCCAAGGCTAACGAACCCTTCCGAAGGCTATAAAAGGCCTTAGTGCGAATAACTCAGGGCCAAGAATTAAGGAGTATACGATACAAAGCAAGATTGCTATAGAATTGTTGCGCAACCAATGATTCAATATTATAGAAGGACTTCCAACTACGAGCTAAGGTGCCAATCATCTCTCTGGATACCAAGTAAGTCTCTTGGCCAAACTCCAATCATGCTCTAGATAGCGTCCCTTCTCGTCTTTAAAGTTACACTTCAGATGGTAGGCACGTCGCCTTAACCTAACCCGAGTCAATCGCACTTCAGATGGCAAGCATGCAACCCGCCTTGACCTGAAACCGAGTCAATTACACTTCAGATGGCAGGCATGTAGCCCGCCTTGGCCTAGGACCAAGCTGGCCTCGGTCCCCTATTTCATAACATGCAGTGCATTCCACTCAACTCCAAGTTAGTAGGTACATATCTGAGTCAAACTAGCATGCATACTCACAAACACTCAACCTAGCACCTAGGCACAATGCCTAATGGATAGTCCCGACTTCGAACTCAAACCGTTGAGGGTTGAATGCCCAATGGAAAGTTCAATCCCCATGTCTCAGACTCTGGTGGATGCCTAAGGGAAAGTCCAACCATACCGAAACTAGCGTTGCACACTCATAGCAAGGTCCATATCCGAGAGGAAGGATACCTACTGGAAAGTCTGACTCTGTATTTCACTTCATGCATCCAAAACTACGTGAATTATGATTCCTCTATGCTAGGAGAGGTACATAGGAGTAAGAGGCCTACTCTTCTCAAGTTATGCATCCCTAACATCCCAACTCTGTACAAATGCATTCCCGTAGTTCCAGCCAATCAATAACAGTAAAGGTAAAGGTTACGTCGCACGCATTTCATAGGGTAACTACCAGATGGTAGGAGGATGGGGCGATACGTCATTTTCATGCGTAACCGATTCCTTAGCCAAACTCCGCATTTGCTGACTTTCCTTATCCACCATCGGGCTCCAACATGCCTTTAAATGTTGGTGGCGACTCCAGTCTGAGGCAAATCAGGTTTGGTCAATCTCCCTAGATTGGTCGAGCCTGCTCCAACTCATTGAAGCTGACTCTTCCCCGAAGATGGATTCGGCTTCCCTTCAAGTTTTCAAATAAATCAAATCATAAAAATTTTCTTTCTAAATTGCCCCAAGCGCAATTTAGGTCGCGTTAGATGGCGACTCCATTGGGGAAAAAACATTTAGGTGAGAGTCAAGCCATGGTCAAATGAATTGCATGAAATGTAACCTTTACTATTCTTTTTTTTCTTTTCTAATTACTGTATCTATTTGTACATGCACACCCTAGGGTAGACAACTTATACATGTATACTGTACTATGCTTTTGACTTCTTGGGCATGTTGGGGCGGGGAATAAAAAGTTAATGGCACTTGCCACCAACCTACTTTTGAGAAGGTCCTATTCCTAGGCCTGTGTGATAAGTGAGTGACGGGCATGTAGTGACGATCCTCTTGGAGTTTATCTATAGACAGGTGGTCACGATAGTCTAGCCAAAGCGTGATCTTTCAAGGGATGTCCACACTCTGGGATTTATTCTTGTCTGTGGAAGATGCCTGAAAAGGGTCCTAAGCTCTGGTGGCCAATGGTGAGATATGTGATTAGAACCATGAAAGGATCCTGTAATTTCCCTAGAACCCTTAGGACTGGCCACAACCACCTGTAGGAGGATAGGGACCCCTTTGCGTCGGATCAGCAAAACTCACCAACCTTGATCATTCCAGAATCGAGTCTTCTCGTCCGAATGCCTTCGAGGACTCAAAAGCATGGTGCATGCATTAGTACATAATATAAAATAAAAAAGGGAGAGAAAACAAATCATGCATTACATGAACATACCTAATCACAAGAATTTTTAGACACATGGACATGGAAACTGGTTATGGGACCCGGAAGCTGCACCCTCTTACCCACGTTAAGACCCCTGACTTGCTATCGTTGAGGCAATGGGGAAGCTGCCTAAAGGGACAATGGCCCAAAACCTTCGAGAGGAGGTATGGCAACCTCTTGAGTCTGCTTGAAATTGAAGTACAGCCCAATGCCCTGTCAACCTTTAGAGACTTCCAATTGGCGCCAACACTAGAAGAATACGAGAGGATTATTGGCATGCCCCTAGAGAAACCTCCGCCTTACCTATTCAAAAGGTAGTATCCTTCCTGGGTCTTAATGGCCAAACTGTTGAGAATCTCCGAGTAAGAAGTCCAAAGGGAAAGGAGAAACAGGAATGGCCAAGAAGGCATCTCGAGGGCCAGCCTGGAGGACATACTCAGCCAACTTCAGCAAGAGGGCGATTGGTGAGCCTTTGTGGATGTATATGGACTCTTAATATATGGCATAGTTCTCTTCCCTCACATGGAGGACTATGTGGACCTGGCAGTCATAGACGCATTTCTCGTCAAATGGGATAGAGGTGAAAACCCTGTTATAGCAATACTAGCCAACACATATTACTCTTTGAACTATTGCTACAAGAGAAATGGGAAAGGGTTAGGGTGTTGTACGTCTCTGCTATACTTATGGTTCACGGCCTACCTTTTCCACAACAAAAGAAGAGAAGCTTGGCCCATAGAAGACGATCACTGGAGTTGGGTCAAGACAATATCCAAGGCCGAATGGACGAGGCACCTGGACGAAGCTTTTGAGAAGTCTATCCGTTGGTACCCATAGTGGAACGAGAGGGAGGACACAATTATTAGATGTAGAGGATTCCCCAATGCTCCCTTGATAGGCCCCTAAGGAGCCATCAACTACAATCCTTAGTAGGTTCCAAGACAAGTGGGCTACCCCATGGCTTTACCCCCATCCGAGGAAGCCATCACACCCTTCGTCATACACGACTTGGGAGTGCAAAACGAGGAAAGCCATAAGAAGATCCGGCAAGCCTAAAGGAGTGTTGTTAGAAAAGGACCCGAGTGGGGACCCCGAAGCTATGGAGCCTCATCTAGCTACAAGGCTTGGCTCAAGAGCAGATTAGAGTAGGTTAGTTTGACATTCGAGGATCCCCGACTCGACGCCGACGAAGGACCAGATCCAAGCCACGCGAGGCCATACGGATCCTCTAAGCAAAAACCAAAAGGCACTCCTGAGCACCTAGGAAAGGAAGACGCGAACAAAAGGGCTCGCCTAAAGAAGGAAAGCTGGTCTAGAGCAATAGTCCAAGAAAGATACTTCATGGAGATAGAGCAAGACCAAGCTCTAACCGAGAAATAAAAGATAAAGGTGGCCTTAGTGAATCCTGGGGGAAAGAAGCGGAAGCCAATGACCAGCTAAGCCGACTCTAGGAAAAAGTGCGCCTCCTTGAAGTCGAGTCTACCAAAAATAGGCTTCGAAGCGAACACCAGGAAAACCAAAGGTGACAGGGGTTGGCCGAACTGATCAAAGAATGAAGGAGAACCACTGAGGCGGAACAACGAGTAGAGGCGGCCATCCAAGGCCTGAAAGAAATGGCAGGTCATGCCGAGAAAAGAATATAAGAAGCTCAAGGGGAGGCAGCTTTCTGAAAGGACAGGTACGTCAAGCTGGCCAGGCTAGCTAACCAAGCCCTCATGGATATACCTAGAAGCTTGTGTGTAGCCGAGGACATGGTCAACCTGCTAAATACATCTCTTGAGATCACGCAATTCTTGGAGCTTTGTCGAAGCCTGTATAATAATCTGAAAAGCCTGTTCGCGCCTCCTTGAGGCACCCTTGTAATCAATCAATGAATAATAACCAATTTCCATTTTCATGTGTCTGAATAACTTGTGATTACAACATAGCATGCATGACCCTCTTTTCTTTTTCTTCTACATACATAACATACATTAACATATAACATACATCATAAATTATACATCTAATAATAATGCGTTAGGATACTAGAAAGGGCATGCAATCTACGTCTCAGCACCGGTACACAACGCGCTCTAAGTCAAAAGTTATGGAAAACAAGGTCGAAGCACTAGAACAGCAAAACCAGGATCTTAAGGGAGAAGTGAGCCAGCTGAAGAAACAAATGGCTCAGATGTTCCAAGTCCTCTCCTAAACCAACACCGCCATACAACTATGGCCAACCAAAGGGCTATAGGGTATGCCCAACCTGGCTGCACTAATGGTCTTCCACTCCATAGTGTTAGGTACCCGCCCTACAGGATGCCATATGGGTGGAAAACTGAAGGCCCCATCATCGAAGAACACGAGCAGTACATCATTGTGAATAACGATGGAGCCAAGGTTGTACTCAACACGAGTTCAAGAGCCGGACCGAATCACGGAGACGGCACTCAGGCATAGAACAACGCCAAGGCTCAACCCCAAGTGTCGCGAACTACCCAGCCCTTCGTGATTCACAAGCGGATGTCACTAGGAGGAAAAATGGAAATCCTTGGAGGAACGACTCTGTGTTGTGGAAGGCGAGGATAAATATGGGCTAGAAGCCACAGACATATGCTTGGCCCCAAATGTAGGGCTCCCTACAGACTTCAAAACTCCGGAATTTGATAAGTATAAAGGGAGTTCCTGCCTAGAGTCCACTTGGCTATGTACTGCCGAAGATGGTGGTGTACATTTATGACGATAAGATCCTCATTCACTACTTCCAAGACAACCTGACTAGAGCAGCTCTCAGTTGGTATGTCAGCCTAGAGTGCGGGCACATCAAGACATGGAGGGACCTGGCGAAATCCTTCTTAAAATAATACAAATACAATGAAGACATGCCATCGGATCGCTCCCGGCTCTAGAACATGCTCAAGAAGGAGTAGAAAGGCTTTAAAGAGTACGCCCAAAGATGGCGTGAGCTGGTGGCGCAAGTCTAACCACCAATAATTGAAAGGGAGATCGTCACCATGTTCATTTACACACTCCCTTCTCCATACTATGATAAGGTGGTAGGAAACATTGCCTCCAACTTCGCAAACCTCGTTGTGGTGGGGGAAAGAATAGAGTTGGGCATTAGACGTAGGAAGTTTTCCCAAGAAAGCAACAATTCAGGCTTCGCCATGAATCCTGCATCAGAAAAGAAGAAAGGCGAAGCCAATGTTGCGTTGGTGGAGCTTGTCTTCCCATAGGGGAAAGCGAATGCCCCCTCAAACCTAAGTCAGATCCATGTAGGATCCAGGTCGGCGGCAACCTATACTAACCCACCACCATCACCATATGTCCCTCCATATCAGCCACGAGCGGACACTAGAGCAGCTACCAACTCAAGGCCAGCACAACAAGGTACAAGAAGGCCTCCCAGGACACTGGCACCAATTCCCATGCCATATGTGGAGCTACTTCCCCTTTTGCTGGAATAGAAACAAGTGGAAATAATCCATCTCAAGCCCTTGGAACCTCCATATCCGAGGAGCGACAACCCCAACGCTAGGTGTGACTACCATGGCGGGGCCATAGGCCATGCCACTAAAATGTATTGGAGCTTGAAACACAAGGTCCAAGACCTTCTAGATGGTGGTCTACTCGGCTTCCAGGACCAAGAGCCAAATGTACAAAATAATCCTCTCCCGACCCACAAAGGCATGGTAGTAAATACAATAAGCCACGAAAACAAGGATGAGGCTGAGGGGGGCAACAAAACGGAAAGAGAAGAAGGTGCGGCTAGATGCACCACGAACTCGACCAACTGGTGGAGGAAGGAGCCCATTCGAGCCAGCTGAATGAAGCCGAGTCTGCCTTAGTTGCGTATATCGAGGGAAACAGCAACTCTTGCCCAAAACCATTAATTATTCACTACAATTCGACCTCTCAACCCAGAGTGTCATTTTTTATTCAAGTCCCAGCCAGGCCAGTTTACAACAATAATGCAGTCCCATGGAGGTACCCGACATGGGAAACAACGACACCTCAAGCAAAAAGAAGACCTAGTCCTAAAGGTCACAAACATAACTGGGACTAGAGGAGTGACCCGAAGCAGAAGGATTTTCGCCTTGGAGAGCTTACGGATCAAAGACCCGATACATGTAAAGAAAGACAAAGGAGCAGAAGCGCCAAGGAGGATAATGATGAAAGGGGAAGCCACTGAATTCCTCAAACTAATTCGTCACAGTGAGTACGAGATGCTGGATCAGCTGCACAAGACTCCAACACGTATCTCACTCCTCTCACTGCTCATCAATTAAGAAAGTCATCGTAACCTCCTCTTGAAAGTGTTGAATGATGCCCACATCGCCTATGATATCACGCCTGAAAAATTTGAAGGCATCATCAACAATATCATAACAAGCTAACTATAGTATAACTAACCCTAGGTCAATTCTCTCAAGGGCATAGTGTGTTTAATTGTGACTAAGTGTGGAATCTAGAGAATTATGTAGAAACTGCTAAATGTTGTGAAATGGCAACTTACTGTCGGTAGGCTTAAGTGCGATCGAGATGATCTCGGTGGGAGACCAACTAGAACAATCGATATGATTTTGGCTTAGGCAGACGCAACAAAGTTGGACTGGACTCGGTCTTGGACCGAGAAGAATAGTAAATAGGGGGGAGGGTTTTGTATTTAAGTGTAGAAAAATAAACTAAGTATTGAAAGTAAACTAAACTACGCTAACTAATTATTGTACTAAATCTGAATTCAACACACAATCAGTTGACATATTCTTTACTTAAGATTATACTCCGAATCAACCTTAGATTCTTATGACAATCGTCAAACGTTTGTCCATTTCCATACCAAGGATTTACACAATCGCTACCTCATCAGTTGGCAGGGAGTATGTACTTGGTTATTTTAGGTTCTCTACCTAATCAAATTATTAAACCAGTTCCAATCGGCCATAGTCTAACATGATCTACCTCTAACAATGTGCAATCGTGGCAAGGTTAAATCAAATTAAAGCATAGGAATTATAATCAGAAGACATAAATGCAAATTACTTATATTATTGAAAACAAACTCAAGTACAAGTGAGAAAATTCAAAATTTCTAGAGAATCTACCTTCCACAACGATTGTCTTGGAAGGACGGCGATGGTGCACCGTTGATGGCCAGACGTTGAGGTTTCTGTCCACCGAAGTACGTCGGCTATACCGAGCGATCACCTCCAACAACTTCCAGCTTCCCAAATCCTGGTCTTGTACCTCCTCAATCGAGAGAGACACCTTACTGAAGCTTCGTGTACCACCGTACTAGCTTGGAATGCTTGTAATCGTTGACGGTGCTAGGTCTAGAATTCCATTGTTTTTCCACACCAAAGACTTGGCCTAGCGTGCTTTATTTATACACAAGTTGGATAGCTGCAGCGCACCCTAATCCTAATAGATTACAAATTTGAATTACTGATTACAGATTTCTCAATCCTAGGAGATTACAGATTCCTCAATCCTAGAAGATTACAGATTCCTTGATCATATCATAATCATATTTGCATTGCAGACTCTTAATTTCTATCATAATCATATCTACATTACAGATTCCTTAATTCTAACATAATCATATTTGCATTACAGATTCCTTAGTTCTAGCATAATCATATCTGCATTACAGATTCCTTAATTCTAGCATAATCATATCTACATTATAGATTCCTTAATTCGAGCATAATCATATTTGCATTACAAATTCCTTAATTCTAGCATAATCATATATGCATTCTTGCCATAGTGATTTTAGCCACTAAAGTCGGCTTTCGCGGGAAGATTAGTCTGGTCGGGACCGCTTCTTCTGGGCCGAGACACTTCAATTGGGTCTGAATGCTCTTGGTTGGGCCGAGACATCCTTAGCTTGGGCCTACAAAATAAATCCACTCTTTTATTAGTTAAAATCCTCATTTTAGCATAGATTTATATTTTCCTATTTCTAGGCCCATAATTCGAATCTTAGCTAAGATGTGATTCTTAGTTATCAAAGAGTCTCAATAATACCCATCTTAAGCTCTTGTGAGGTGTATAAAATATGACTTATCAGTTTGTTGAAGGGGATGAGGAAGCATTAGAAACCTCCTTCTAAGCGTTGGAAATAGTGGGCACAACTAGCACTGAAGTTGAGGTAGGAGGCTCCAAACTATCCAAAGCTACGATTATGGTTGCCAAGGTGCTGATCAGCAATGGCTTTCAACCCGACAAGGGACTAGGCAAGGAATTAGACGGCATAGCTAAGCCAGTAGCATTCCAAAAGAATCCCGAAATATTCAGACTTGACTATACTGGGACTGCAAAGGAAAGAAGACCAGGGTGGAGAGCTCAAGGCAAGAAGTGGATATAGTCAGACCTCTATCACCATTTCACCAATGGGGGCATCATATCCCCAGATCAAATTGTGGTGATAGAGGACTAATTCCCCAAGCCTGAAGAATGGGTCCTCCCCACAAATCAGGAGTTAGCCAATTGGACTGCCGAAGCCTTACCAGAATTGGTCTCCCAGAAAATTATAAACACAGTAACCTCCCTCCAGAGTGATAATGCGACTCTCAATCTCAATAACACTAACGAATCCTGTGAGCAAGATGAGGGAGAAGGTCCAGAAGAACAAGCCTTGGTAAAGCTAGAAAGGCTGCTAGAGCAAGAAAGACCGAAGCTCCAATTTGGAGCCAAAGAGCTGGAGACTATCAACCTTAGCAAGAAGGAGGAGGTGAAAGAAATCTGGGTGGGAAAGCAAATGTCATTGGACTTAAGGCAGAAGCTAGTTGAATTATTGACAGAATACGCTGATGTCTTCGCCTGGTCATATAGCGACATGCCGGGTTTGGACACCACTATTGTGGAACATAGGCTACCCCTAAGTCCCAACGTAGTCCTGGTCCAGTAGCGGCTCAAAAGGATGAATTTGGAGGTGGCACTTAAGTTAAAATAAGAGGTGGAAAAGCAATAGAACACAAGCTTCTTGGTGATAGCAGAATAACCTCAATGGGTGGCCAACATAGTGCTGGTCCCCAAAAAAGACGGGAAGGTCTGAATGTGCATTGACTATAGGGATCTCAATAATGCGAGTCCCAAGGACAATTTCCCCCTGCCTCATATCAATATACTGGTGGATAACACTGCTCAACACGCCTTCTACTCCTTCATGGATGTCTTCTCTAGGTATAACCAAATCCGGATGGTAGTAGAAGACAAGGAGAAAACCACTTTCATTACCACATGGGGAACATTCTACTACAAGGTAATGCCCTTCGGACTCAAGAATGCTAGAGCGACATATCAGAGGGCCATGGTGACCCTTTTCTATGACATGATGCATAAAGAAGTTGAAGTCTACGTGGAGGATATGATCGCAAAGTCAAGGATGTCGAATCATCATGTGGAAGACCTGATAAAGCTCTTCAAAAGACTACTAAAGTACAAGCTCAGGTTAAACCAAGCAAAATGCACCCTCGGGGTCAAAACAAGAAAGCTGCAGGGTTTCATAGTCAGCGAGAGAGGAATAGAGGTAGATCCGGATAAAGTCAAAGCCATCCAGAACATGCCACCTCCTAGAACCGAGACCGAAGAGGTTTCTAGGGAAGGGTCAATTACATAGCAAGGTTCATCTCTCAATTGATTGCCACATGCAGCCCCAAATTCAAACTCCTTCGGAAGAACCAGAAAATGGAATGGAACGAGGAGTGCTAGGAATCCTTTGAAAAGGTCAAACAATACTTGGAAACACCTCCTGTCCTCGTTCCCGGCAATACCAAGGAAGCCCTCATCCTTTTCCTGGCGGTGTTGGAAGAATCAATGGGCTGCGTCTTGGGGCAGCAAGATGCCTCAAGAAAGAAAGAACAGGCCATATACTATCTTAGTAAGAAATTCATAGACTGCGAACAAAGGTACCCAACGCTAGAGCAAACTTGCTACGCTCTAGTCTGGATGGTGAAAAGGCTGAGATAGTACATGCTGGCCCATACTATATGGCTCATAGCCAAGATAGACCCCCTCAAGTACATCTTTGAAAAACCAGCACTGATAGGACCAATAGCACACTAGCAAACGGCTTTATCGGAATACGATATAGTCTATACAAGCCAAAAGGCCATAAAAAGGAGCGCCCTGGCTGAACAATTGGCTCATCACCCCTTGGATGATTATTAACCACTTCTACATGAATTCTTGGATGAACACATCATGTCGGTAGAAGAAGCCGGATCTACATCTGAGTCAACCGGATGGAATCTCTAGTTTGATGGAGCGTCAAACCTGTTGGGAAACGGGATAGGAGCAGTATTGGCATCCCTAAAAGGTCAATGCTTTCCTTTCTCAGCCAGACTAGGCTTTGACTACACCAATAATATGGCAAAGTACAAAGCCTGCACCATGGGAATCACGATGGCCATTGAGCATCAAGTCAAAAAGCTCAAGGTCTTCGGTGATTTGATGCTAGTCATCTATCAACTCTACAGGGAATGGGAGACGTGCGATGCCAAGCTAATCCCCTACCACGACCACGTAATGGAAATGAGTGAACACTTCAACAATATCACCTTCCATTACGTCCCAAGGGATGAAAACCAGATGCCCGACACCCTGGCCACCCTATCGTCCATGCTTCTAGTAAACAAAGAGCAAGAGATGACCATCCAAGTTTGACATCAAGCTAAGATGGCACATTGCCAACAATTAGACTGGATGATACAGTGGCGGATGGTAAGCCCTAGTACCATGACATCAAGGGGTATTTGGAGGAAGGAGCCTACCTATTGGGGGCAACCGAAAATGACAAGAGGACGCTAAGAAGACTCGTGGTTGGCTTCTTCATAAGCAGTGCAATCCTCTATAAAAGAAGCACTAACTGGATGCTACTCTACAGCATTGACGAGCAGGAAGCAAAAGGGATCATGGAGGAGGTACATGAAGGAACCTTCAACACCCACACCAATGGCCATGCCTTAGCTTGCAAAATTCTCAGAGTCGGCTACTACTGGACCAAAATGGAGTCGGATTGTTGTCAACACGTAAAAAGATGCATGAAATGTCAAGTCTACACTAATAACTTCCACGTGACCCCATCTGATTTACACAATCTAACTTCCCCATTGCCATTTTCCATGTAGGGCTTGGATATGATTGATCCTATAGAGCCTAAGGCATACAATGGACATAGGTTCATTCTGGTGGCCATCGACTACTTCATAAAGTGGGTAGAAGCCACGTCTTACGCAGTGTAATAAAAAGCGTAATGGTCAAGTTTATCAAAAGGGACATCATATGCCGATACGGTCTCCCGACTCACATCATCATAGACAATGGAACAAACCTGAACAGTAAGATGATGACGAAGCTGTGCGAGCAGTTCAAGATTAAACACCATAACTCTACAACCTATCGTCGCAAGATGAATGGAGCCATAGAGGTGACAAACAAAAATATCAAGAAAATAGTGCAAAAAATGGTGGTGACATATAAAGATTGGCATGACATGCTACCCTACGCATTACACGGATATTGTACCTTAGTATGATCTTCCACAGGGGCAACTCTTTACTTAATGGTGTATGGCATAGAAGCAATTCTCCCAATGGAGGTAGAGATACCCTCCCTAAGGGTCCTGGCCGAAGTCGAATTGAGTGACACCAAATGGGTCCAAAGCCAGCTGGACCAACTCAACCTAATAGAAGAAAAGCGGTTGACGACTCTATGCCATGGGCAATTGTACTAGCGTAGAATAAAAAATGCCTTCAACAAGAAAGTAAGGCCCCACCAATTCAAAGGAGACTTCGTGCTCAGAAAAATACTACCTAATGCTAGAGATCCAAGAGGCAAGTAGACCCCTAACTACGAAGGTCCCTACGTGGTCAAACGCGCTTAGCCGACTCTGAAGGACAAGAGCTCAAACATCTAGTCAACACAGATGTGGTCAAGCTGTTCTACCCTTGAAAGCTCAATTGAGGAAGAATCCAAAGGGCCAACCCCCAAGTCTCCAAGATGGAGGAGTTAGCACCACCCTGCACGAGAGGAAGCATTATCAATTCCCAACTGAAGACATTAGGCCGAAAGTTGGTCCTAACTTCTAGATTCAAAAATCCAATGGGATCCCCCAGGAAGGACTCACACTTGTAATTTATAGCATTAATAAAAATTTCCTTCTCCTGCACAGCATACACTATTTTATCAAATCTGCGAAAGAAAAACGAAAACTGCATTTTCTATTCAAAGACCGAAGAGGGGAACACTTCGGCCCCGTCCATAAGTTCAATAAACTTTGATACAACACCGAGACAAAACCTACGTAAACTGACCCCTAGGGAGCCAGGTCCGCCTTGATGGCATGAGACTTTCCAAGAGCATAAGGCATCCGAATAAACACCAAAGGCTTAGTCATAGGCATTGTGTGCCCAGGGGAAATTCCCACGCATACAAAACTAAGGTGAGGGGCATCCCATGCATACATAAATCATGTGCATTCTAGAATCGAAATACTCCCACATGCATACGCGCATACAAGGTAAGGAGGGAAAATACCCCATGCATGCATGAGCGCTTGCATTCGAAACTACTTAGCCGACTTCGTGACGAAGCCTACTCCGTGTAGTGAATTCTATTCTGACTTCGTGTCGAAGCCTACCCCGCATAGTGCATTCTAATTCGACTTCGCGTCGAAGCCTACCCCGCGTAGTGAAAACCTAATCCGACTCTATGTGAAGCCTTACCCCGCGTAGTGAATTCTAATCTGACTCTATGTCGAAGCCTACTCCATGTAGTGAATTCTATTTTGATTCCATGTCGAAGCCTACCCCGTGTAGTGAATTCTAATCTGACTCCATGTCAAAGCCTACCCAACGTAGTGAAAACCCAATCCGACTCCATGTCGAAGCCTACCCCGCGTAGTGAATTCTAATCTGACTCAGTATCGAAGCCTACCCCGCATAGTGAACTCTATTCCAACTCCGTGTCAAAGCCTACCCCGCGTAGTGAATCCCTATTCCGACACCGTGTCGAAGCCTACCCTGCATAGTGAATCCTAATCCGACTTTGTGTCATAGCCTACCCCGCGTAGTGAATTTCTTTTCCTGACTCTATGTCGAAGCCCACTTTGTGTAGGGGAACCCCTTTTCGACTCCGTGTCAAAGCCTACCCCGCATAGTGAATTCTATTCCGACTCCGTGTCGAAGCCTACCTCGTGTAGTGAATTCCAATCCGACTCCGTGTCAAAGCCTACCCCGTGTAGTGAACCCTTCGCCGACTCCATGTCGAAGCCAACCTTAGGTTGTGAATCCTATTCCGACTCCGTGTCGAAGCCTACCCCATGTAGTGAATTCGTATCTGACTCCGTGTCGAAGCCTACGTGTAGTGAACCCCTAATCCTACTCCATGTTGAAGCCTATCTTGCATAGTGAATTCTATTCTGACTCCATGTTGAAGCCTATCCCATGTAGTGAATTCTATTTTGACTATGTGTCGAAGCCTACCCTGCATAGTGAATTCTAATCCAACTCCAGGTCGAAGCCTACCCCGCATAGTGAATCCAATCTGACTTCGTGTCGAAGCCTACGTGTAGTGAACCCCTAATCTGACTCCATGTCGAAGCCTACCCCATGTAGTGAATTTCTTTTTTTGACTCCGTACCGAAGCCTACTCCGTGTAGGGAACCCCTTTGCCGACTCTGTGTCGAAGCCTACCCTATGTAGTGAACCCTTTGCCGACTCCGTGATGAAGTCAACCCTTGGTTGAGAATCCTATTTTGACTCCATGTCAAAGCCAACTCAATGTTGTGAAACATCCCTTTATCTGACTTCGTGTCGAAGCCAACCCTAGGTTGAGGATCCTATTGCGACTCTATGTCAAAGCCAACCTAGTGTTGTGAACTGCTTTCGACTCTGTGTCGAAGACAACATCAAGTAAACATTCCAACTTGACTCTATGTCAAATTTGATTCTGTGTCATAAGCTCAAACCACCACATTCTGCTCAACACTTAGTCATTTCCGAGTTTGTTAGCTTAGACGTTCCCAAGTCTCAACACTTAGTCATTTCCAAGTTTGTTAGCTTAGACGTTCTCAAGTCTCAACACTTAGTCATTCTCGAGTTTGTTAGCTTAGACATTCCCAAGTCTCAACACTTGGTCATTTCTGAATTCGTTAGCTTAGTCATTTCCGAGTCTTGTAACTTAGGTGTCAATTTAGATCTTTAAGTCACGCCAGTTAACTCAATGTTTCTACTTCTGTTTCCTTAAGTCATGCGAGTCTTTAAGTCTAGGGTCCATAACTTAGCTTTTTTATTTTCATTCTTAGTTACATATCAGTGTAGTCAGATTCGTTATTTCTTCTTCTTAAGGAAATAGGAATGAGTGATTGTAGACCAGCTAACACTCTTATTGACCCAAATCAAAAACTTTGTGATGAGAAGGAATGTAATATAGTTAAAAGAACCCAATATCAAAGGATGGTAGGAAAATTGATTTATTCATCACACACTCGGCTAGATATTGTCTTTGTTGTAAGCTTAGTAAGTCAATTTATGCATTCACCATCTGAAAGGTATCTTGTAGTATATCAAATCCTTAGATATTTAAAGTCTACTCCAGGCAAGATTTACTCTTTCAAAAGACCTCACAACAAAACATAGAGGCATATACTGATGCGGATTGGGTAGGCTCAATAACTAATAGGAGATCCACCTCAGGATATTGTACTTATGTCTAGGGAAATCTGGTAACATGGCAAAGTAAGAAACAAAATGTTGTAGCAAGGAGTAGTGCGGAAGTAGAATATAGAGTTATGGCTAATGGGGTGTGTGAAATGCTTTGGTTTAATATTATTGAGCATGATATTAATGACATGTTGAGACTGTAAATATAGTTCAACCTAAAGGATTATTGCACAAGTTTGAAACAAAAGTAGTTCTACTCGATTGCCAACTATAAAAAAATAAAATTAATCCAACAAATATAAACTAATGATTTTTTATTAAAAATTCATAATTTGATGGTAAAAATATTAATTATAATAATAATCTATCAACATATGAAATGTTTTTCTTATATGTCACAAATACAAATAAATATTAATTGATTGAAACATGTAAATTAATTAAAAAAAACAAATATATATATATATATATATATATATATATATATATATAATATTATATTATATGATATATAATATATATAACAAAATATATAGTAAATATTATATTATATGATATAATATATGTAACAAAATAGGTAACAAATATGATATATATAATAATTTATTTAATATATCATATAAAATTTTTATTCAAGAAATTATGTTATATATATTTATAATAATTTTGACATTTAAATTTAGTATATTACTAATTAAAATGTTTAAAATTAAATAGTTATTATATAAATATTATTCAGCATACAGAATTTAAAATAAAAATTCTTAAAAGTAAGATTTATTTTATTTTAATTTTTTTATTTCTACTAAATTTATGAATTTAAAAAAAAAAAATCAAGGAGCCAAGCTCCCCCCACCCTAACACCTACATCCGCCCCTGAACTAATCCCAAGCTTAGGAGGATCTTCTTAGAAAAGATTGTCTACTCGGATAAGAAACTAGTGTTGAGGAATCAAACCCACACACCCATAAGGAAGAGAGGAGTTAATAATATTAACCACATCTATCAACTTGCATTGATTACTATTTAATATGGTTAGGAATTTTAATTACTTTTAAATAAAAGAAATTTAAAATTAATAAAATCATGTAATAATTATTCATTAGTGGCTCACGTCTTTACTCATAACGCATTGCTTTTGTTTTTTGATTTATTGATATTAATGACTTAGTATTCATATTTACTTATTGTTTGTAGAAGGACTCATTTGTTAGTTGGCTTACTGGTTCATTTCAATTATTATAATAGAGGTATATTAGTCGTTGAGACATGTTACAATTAATAATAGAGTAAAAAATATCAATTTAATTTTTAACTGTTTATTAAAATCAAAGCTCAAATCTATTTTAAATCCATACACATAGAAAATGGTTCATATCTTATCCAATTCAACGGCAAATCGATTCAAAATATAGAGAAAAAAAACAATTTTTTATTGTTTTTAGATGTTTTTTTCTCAGCCAATTATATTGGATCGGACTAACATTTTTAATGCATGAATTATTATTTGTTTTACATATAACTTTTTATATATATATATATATATATATATATATATATATATATATATATATATATATATTATATTTTTTTTTCTATCTTCTTAGAAAAAAAAAACATTAATGGATTAATTATCATATTATTTTTTTTATCAATCCAATCTAAACAATATTTTATCTCATTAAATTTTTTTAGGAAAACAATCTACACTGAACCAAACTTTTATTTTATTGTAATATTTAAATAAGATAACTTTTTTTTTTAAATCGATCCAAACGATCGATAAACACACTTGCACATGGACATTTTTGCATACGCATACACACCTCACCTTATTTGGTGCATATATACATACATAAGTTCTTGTATTTATTTTTCTTTTATATCATTATTTTTTTTTCTTCCTTTTTTTTTTTTGGTATCTTCTTTTTTCTTACAATTATCATTATTTTATTTTTAAAATACTTTGACAAAAATTTACCTTTATTACGTGCTATCTCATAATAGAGAGGTAATTCTTTTCAAAGTTTCTTTTGAATAAAATTTTTAAACTGTACAGAAACAATGATTAATAATATACGAAATAATAAAAATTCATCACATACCCTGCTTATCAATATATTTTTATTGGATTTGAATTTTTGACTTTCAAAAGTGAAAGTTACCATGACTGGATGATTTAAACCGTTAGATTATTATAATATTTTAAATCATATATAATAATACTTATTATGCTCCTCAAAAGTTATTAAAAAAATAATATACATATTAAAAATCATTATATTAAACAAATGGTTCAAAATATATGAATCACATTGTAACGTTCCCGCTTCAGCAAATAGAAAATCCAAATTTTTTTTAACAAACAAATGATGATCAGTTATACAGACGAAACAAAAACAAATAAACTTCACTCGAGTTGTGGCTTTTGTCATCACTTGTAGCCCTTACGTTGCCACATTATGGCCAGCCATTGGCTTATAAATTTTAGATATTTTTATATTAAATTTTGACATTCTCCTTCAATTCTTTTTATACCATTCATATATCACATTATTTAAAATAAAAATTAAGAAAAAATAAATTATAAATTAATAATATAAAACAAGTTTATATCATCATTCAATCATAAATTTACATGTATGGTATGTTTGTTAATTTTTACAAAAAAATATTTTAAAATAATATTAACCATAATTTATAATTAAATAAATATAAAATTATTTTATCATGTGAGTTAATATATCAGTATTAAACTCTTAAATTAAATCAAAGATAAATGGATTGTAAAGTTATTTCTAAAGGAACTTTATCCTTTCAACTAGCAAATGAGATATAAAATAGTTATGCTAAATTACTTTTCACAAAGTTTTGATCCTTCGTCCGGTAAACAAGTTCTTTTTTTTTTACAACAAATATATATATATATATATATATATATATATATATATATATATATATATATATATATATTAAAAAAAAGCTAAAGTTCCCTCATGTGTGCATTATTCTATATACATAGATAAGTTACATGTTTGAACGGTCCCATGTTTTACGGATCCAAATCTGTTTTACCTATCAGCATACGTTTGTACCTTGCAGTGGTTGGTTGATATGTTTTACATGTTAAAATGAAATAGAAGGAAATATATAAATTAAAAATATTGTAGATGAGATCCATGTAACCAGATATCAAACGATAATGAAAAGGAACGTGTGGTCAGTAACAAATAAGCTGAAAGGAAGGAATATAGGAGTTGAACCTGTAAGCCATTCGTTCAGGCAAAGTACATGAATTCAGAGGAAGCTGTTGTGTGTGAATTGAGAAACTCGAGAGTGGGAATTGATGGTGGCTCTGAGCTTGCAGGGTGTGCAGGCATGTCCTCTCCAACCCCAACGCCCATCATTTCGTGGTGGAAGAGCAGCTGGAGTGATCAGGATTCGGTGTGGGATAGCTGAGCCATCAGGTGAACCTGCTCCTTTAGGACAAAAGACGCGGTACAATGACGGCATTTTCGAGAAGGCTTTCATGACTCTGTTCGCGCGTAAGATGGAAAAATTTGCGGATCCAGCAGCAGGTAAAGTTAGAGAGAATAAGGGTTTGTGGGATTGGGGGTATGACTATGAGAGTTTCGTGGATGTATCAAAGAGGGTAATGCAGCGCAGGTCTCGTATCCAGCAACAGCAAGTCGTTCGAGAGGTTCTCCTGTCTATGCTTCCTCCAGGTGCCCCTGCCCAGGTCCATCATTTTCACTATTTCTAATTTACTCTCTCTTTCATCTTAATTTTCTTTTAGGACCATATTATTATTTAATGTGTATTGAGTTGCTTTAGCTATGTTATTGCAGTTCAGGAAATTATTTCCGCCAACAAAATGGGCTGCAGAGTTTAATGCTGCTTTGACAGTGCCTTTCTTCGATTGGTTAGTTGGCCCATCTGAGGTAACTTATTTTGCTATGCCTCCATTTATTAAGTTATTTTTACCTCATAATGACTCTGGTTTCCAATAAAACGCTTAAAGGCGCTCTGCAGTGCAAGGTTTTAGAATAAGTATAATTGCTTTGCTTGTTTTCATTCACATATTTGTCATTATACATCCTCGGGGGAAGCAAAATACTTGTAATGTTTGCCAAGAATAATATAAAACTGCATAAATTTATGTGCTAATACGAAGACATTCAGGAACACGTTTTGTTTCTCAATGATTCTACTAAGCATACTTAAATTTCTCCATGATAGGTAATATTGTCCAAATGCTTCCTTTTGTGTAAGTTTGTAGCTTTGCAGAACTGGTTTAATGCTACTTGTATTACCTACTTGTGTCTTTTAACCGACATTAATTGATATAATATAAGTCGTAACTACTTGTTTTTCTTAATTAAAATATAGGTTTGAACTTGATTTTAGATGCGTAAAAAATTATGTTGGAAAAAAAATACTCAGTGTGTGGTGAAGTCTAGACAGACGACAAATATTAGTTATTATTT
The DNA here is from genome assembly GCA_025330945.1 of Mucuna pruriens. Taxonomy (NCBI): domain Eukaryota; kingdom Viridiplantae; phylum Streptophyta; class Magnoliopsida; order Fabales; family Fabaceae; genus Mucuna; species Mucuna pruriens. The sequence goes on from JAENHJ010000255.1 coordinate 1,226,296, forward strand.
TTTACTCTCATACATAAAATTATTTGTAACACAGTCCCTGAAGTTGGGGTTAAAATGAAAAATGTAGAACTCTATAAACCTTAACGTCTTATACCTACAATTGGAAGTAAATAAAGACAGCTTGCAGGTAACTTAACATTCATTTTTGTACTTATATGCTTTTCAGATTAGTATGGCGTCAGTTAATAAAATTAAAAGTTTTTCGTTCTTACTCAAACATAATCGGATATTTTGTAAAATAAACTGTATGATAATTAGAAATGGCTGAAATTTTAAGGGGATAATTTGCAGTTTGCCCTTTATGCTGTTTTATTATAGTTTCTGCCTTATTAGTTAGCGCTGTCGTTGATATTTAGATTCTTGAGATGCACTAGGTTGTGGAAGTAGAGGTATATGGAGTGAAGCAAAAAAGTGGCGTGCATATAAAGAAGTGCAGGTAGATTTCATGTCTCTGAGATTGGTAATTAAAGTATGCGCAATGTCATCTGTATTTCCATTCAAGCTTCTAGATATTAGTTTCATCTTTGTATGGATGACAGCAATCAATTGAGGCTGGGAGGCCTGAAAAGGACGATTAATAGCTAGCTATTTATTTTGAAATTGACTAAAACTTGCATTAATTAAGGCCCTTATAACATTTTCACCCTTCTTCCATTGTTTCCTTGATTTTTATTCTTGTGAAGGTACCTGGAGAATAGTGGCTGTGTTGGAATGTGTGTCAATATGTGCAAGATTCCTACCCAAGATTTTTTCACTAATGAATTTGGACTTCCGTTAACAATGACTCCTAGTATGTCTTCTTGCCTTTGATTATTGGCCAAAAATTAAGATCCACATTCTTGATTACATATATATGACTTACCCCCAAAATTTTTATTGGATTTTTTTGAATTTCAACATTAAGCGAGATCATTTTAAACTTTTATTCTCACGTATCTTAACTTAATCTCAGATTTTGAAGATATGAGTTGTGATATGGTGTATGGCCAAGCCCCTCCTACATTTGAAGAGGACCCTGTTTCCAAACAACCTTGCTATGCGCAGATGTGTAAGTGTGATCCCCAGTGTTCAATGAACCAAAAGATTTTCATATTCTAACAAGGTAACAACACTTTCAGGTTCTATGGCAAATTCAAGCTCCAATGTGTGTCCTAAACTACAGGCATGAGCAGACACTCCTTTCGGATATAATTTTCCATTACAGAATTAGTGTCTACTTTTGACATGAGGTGCTGTTCCCGGTCTAGCTGCAGAAAACTTCATTTATCAAGTGTGTAATATAATACAGCCTCGTTAGGCTTGTACTTTTCTTCTTTCATATAGTTATTACATTCACAAATGAGAGGACACTGTCTACAAAATAGTGCATGTAAATTTGTAATTATAGTGTCAAATATCAGTATTGCTAGATTGTACAAAATTTCTGTTTCATTATTAACCTTTTAAAATTAATTATTTAATTAATAGAAAATCACCCCTCTAAAATCGTACATATTTGAGTAAATTTTCCATACTATAAATCGCTACTCGTCTAAATTAGCCGCATATCACTGTGGCACGTCGCCTTCCAGTTAAACATCTATATTGCCCTCTTTTCTTTCTCCTAAAATTTGGGATTATTTAGAATGTGTCTCCCACCTTATTGAGTTTTATCAGAAAAGATGAGCGAAAGAGATGAACAAGGTAAACATGATAATAGGGAAAGAATAATTCATCAAAAGATTAGAATTTCATTTTTTACTCATTCGGTAAAAGGTAGATAAGTTAGAAATAATAATTAGAAAACAAAAGGTTCTAAGTGGAAGAGTTGTTTGTTACTCTATATTAAAGAGCAATTACTTTATATTAAGGGATAATTACTCTCCATTAAGAAATATTATTATTTTGTAATTATTATTTACGAGTATTCAGTGTGTTAATTAAAAGACATTGTAATAGTTATGAATTGTTCTATTATTAATAGAATATCAACTTATGTAACTCATGAGCTAAGAAATAAAATTACTTTTCTATTTTCTAAAGTCTCCTCTAGTTTATCTAACAGAGTGGTATTAGAACTTAGGTTCCGATGAATTGAGAGAAACACTTAGTGAGTTGAGAGATACAGTTAGTGAGTTGAGAGATGACAAGTAATAACTTGAACTTGTTTCAATTCCCTCGTCTTACCAATGGGAATTATGACAATTGGTGTCGTCGCATGAAAGTCTTGCTAGGTTCCCAAGATGCTTGGGAGGTTGTGGAAAAATGTTATCCTCCTTGAAGATGTGACTATTTTGTCACAACATGAGAAGGAGATTTTAGTAAAGATGAAAAAGAAGGATCAACAAGCACTTACCTTCATCTATCAAAGTTTAGATGAAGCTATGTTTGAGATGGTGTCTAATGTATCCACCTCTAAAGAAGCTTGAGAGATTTTAAAAACTTCTCTTGAAGGTGTTGACAAGGAGAAGAAGGTGCTCCTACAAACTCTACAAGGAGAGTTTGAATCCTTGTGTATGAAGGAGTCTGAATCAATTTCAGATTGGCAATAGGGTGATGATGATAGTGAACCAAATAAACGTTACAGAGAGAATGTGAAAGATATTTGTGTGGTAGAAAAAAATCCTTTGTTCTTTAACCATAAAATTTGATTTTGTGGTTTGTGCAATTGAAGAGTCAAACGATTTAGAATCGATAATAGTGGACCAATTGATGGGTTCACTTTCAAGCATATGAAGAAAGGTTCAAGAGAAGACATGAGGAGCCTTTGGAGGAAGTCCTAAATGCCAAAGTTTCTTTGAAAGAAAATGGAAGAGAAAAATATCAAAGAGGACGTGGACGTGGACGTAGCTAAGGAAGAGGAGGAAGAGGTGGAAGAGGAGATCATGACAACTTTTATAATACTGAAAGGAGTTATCAACCCACCAAAGGTCATGGAAGAGAAAAAGGTAGAGGTAATTTTGGTAGAACAAATGAAAGGAGGTATGATAAATCTAATGTTGAATGTTATAATTGCCATAAATCATTTTTCTTGGGAGTATAGAACCAATGTTGAAGAAAAGGAAAATCCTATTGGTGACAAAGAAGAAGGTGAACAGCCAACACTATTGCTAGCACTTAATGAAGATATTGATGATAAGAGTCTATGGCATCTTGACAATGGAGCAAGTAATCACGTGTGGTTACAAGGAGAAATTTGTGAAGCTTGAAGAGAAGGTGAAGGGAAATGTTTCCTTTGGTGATTCTTCCAAGGTGAAAATCCAAGGGAAAGGTGCTATTTTAATTTCCTTAAAAGATGGTTCTTACAAATTCATCAAGGATGTCTATTATGTTCCTAAATTAAGAAGTAATATTTTGAGTTTAGGCCAACTTGTTAAGAAGGGTATGAAATCCTTATGAAAGAAAATTGTTTGTGCCTTAAAGATCAAAATTCTAATTTGGTTGCTAAGGTGTTTATGTCAAGAAATAGAATGTTCATGTTGAGTATTAAGACCAATGAAGCAAAATGCTTAAAGGCTAGTATAAAAGATGAAGTGTGGTGTTGGCATATGAGGTTTGGACACTTGAACTTTGGAGCACTTAAGGCCTTAGGAGATGAGAAGATGGTGAAGGGGATGCCTCACATCAACTATCCCAATCAATTGTGTGAAGCATGTATCCTTGACAAGCATGCAAGAATAACTTTTCCTAAAGAAGTTGAATCAAGAGCAAATGAGTCTCTCCAACTTGTGCACATTGATGCATGTGGTTCAATTGATCCTCCTTCATTCGGTAAAAATAAATATTTCTTGATTTTTATTGATGATTTTAGTAGGAAGACTTGGGTGTATTTCTTGAAGCATAAATCTGAGACATTTGTAATTTTAAAAATTTTTAAAGCTCTTGTAGAAAAGGAGAGTGGTTATGTAATTAAAGTTTTAAGATCTGATAGAGGTGGAAAATTCACATTAAAAGAATTCAATGAATTTTGTGAAAAGAATGGGACTCGTCGCCCTCTAACATTTCCTAGAACCCCATAACAAAATGGCGTAGTGGAGAGAAAAAATAGAACTATTCTTAACATGGCTAGATGTATGTTGAAAGTCAAATCTATACCTAAGGAATTTTGGGTTGAAGCTGTTTCATGTTCAGTTTATTTGTCTGATCGCTCTCCTACAAGAAATATCAAAGGTCAAGCACCCCAAGAAGCATGGAGTGGAGTGAAGGCAAAAGTTGACCATTTTAGAGTCTTTGGGAGCATTGCATATGCCCATGTGCCTAACCAAGGAAGATCCAAGCTTGATGATAGAAGTGTGAAGCATGTGTTCATTGGTTATGATGCAAATTCAAAAGGCTACAAGTTGTATAATCCAAACAATGGGAAGATGATTGTAAGTAGAGACGTAGAATTTGATGAAGAAGAAGCATGAAATTGGGAGAAAGAAGAAGTCACTTATGATTTCCTTCCATATTTTGAAGAAGGTGATCAAGAAGTTGCAGTACCAAATGAGTTTTCTATTCTACCTCTATCACCAACTCCTTCAATTCATGAAGCCTCATCTTCCGAAGGGAGTTCAAGTGAGACACAAAAAATGAGAAGCATTCAAGAAATATGTGGATGAAACTGAAATTATAAATGATTTATTTTGTCTTTTTGTTGACAGTGAACCTCTAACTTTTGATGAATCAATGGAGGACAAACGGTGGAGACAAGTCATGAAGGAAGAAATCAAAGCCATAAAGAAGAATGATAATTGGGAGTTATCAAATCTTCCTAAGGGTCATGAAGTAATTGGAGTCAAATGGGTGTTCAAGATCAAGAAGAATGCCAACGAAGAGGTGGAAAGATACAAAGCAAGGCTTGTTGCTAAAGGATACAAGCAACAACATGGAGTTTATTATGATGAAGTGTTTGCACCAGTTACTTGTATGGAGACAATTCGTCTTCTTATTTCAGTAGCAGCTCAAATGGGTTGGGGAGTCTTCCAAAAATTAGCTTTCCTAAATGGCTATCTTGAGAAAAATGTCTATGTTGAACAACCAATGGGCTTTGCCATCAAAGGACAAGAGGAGAAGGTCTTGAAATTGAAGAAAGCATTGTATGACCTAAAGCAAGCACTAAGGGCTGGAATAGTCTCATTGACAAGTACTTTCAAGACAATGGGTTTGTTCGTTGACAACATAAGTATGCTCTTTATGTTAAAAAAATTGATAATGGTGATATTCTCCTAGTTTTTCTTTATATGGATGATCTTATTTTTATTGGAAATAACCCAAATTTGTTTGAAGACTTCCAAAAGGTTATGTCTTGTGAATTTGAGATGACAGATATAGGGTTCATATCCTACTACTTGGGATTAGAAGTTAAGCAAATGAATAATGACATTTTGTTTCTCAAGAAAGCTATGCAAAGAAGGTGTTGGACAAATTTAAAATGTTTGATTGCAATCCTCTGAACACACCCATGGAAGGTAGCTTGAAATTGTCAAAGTTTGATAGTGGAGAGAAGGAAGATCCTACTTTGTTCAAAAGTCTTGTAGAAAGCTTAAGGTATTTAACAAGTACAAGGTCATATATTATGTATGTGGTTGGTGTAGTTTGCCGCTTTATGGAGTCTCCTACCTCTACTCACATGAAGGTAGCAAAGAGAATTCTTCGTTACCTTAAAGGTAACTTAATTTTGTCTTATTTTGCTCTTCTTCTAATGAGTTCAAACTTATGAGATTTTTGGATAGATATTTTGTAGGAGATGTTGATGATAGAAAAAGCACTACTGGTTTTGTGTTTTTATGGGTGGTTGGTGTTTTTGCTTGGAACTCTAAAAAGTAAGCCATTGTTATACTTTCTACTTGTGAAGCTGAGTATGTGGTTGCAACTTCTTACACATGTCAAGCTATTTGGCTAAGAATATTGTTGAAGGAGTTTAATATGAACCAAGAGGAGAGTACAAAAATTCATATTGATAATAAATTTGCACAAGTTCATGCTAAGAATCCGGTGTTTCATGAACAAAACAAGCACATAGATATAAGGTATATTTCATTAAAGAATGCATTGTCAAGAAAGAAGTAGAACTAAACACAAGATCAAGTTGTAGATATTTTTACTTAGCCCCTCAAGTTTGAAGATTTTAGAAGATTGAGAGCAAGACTTGGTGTACAAAATTTTCTAATTACGAAGGGTTGTTAGAAATAATAATTAGAAAATAAAATATTGTAAGATGAAGAGTTGTCAGTTACTTTGCATTAAAGAGCAGTTACTCTGCATTAAGGGACAACTACTCTACAATAAGAGACAATATTATTTTGTAACCATTGTTTATGAGTATTTAGTGTGTTAATTAAAAGACATTGTAATAGTTATGAATTGCTCTATTATTAATAGAGTATCAACCTATGTAAATGAGGAGCCAAGAAATAAAATTACTTTTTATTTTCTAAAGTCTCCTCTAGTTTATCTAACATGATAAACACTGTATATATGCTTTTATAATATTGAAATGCTGACAAACTAAAAGCTAACTAACTGTAACTAATTGGCTTAACTATTTTTAAAAATAAGTTACCAGTTTATACGTGTGATACTCCCTGCAAGATGAGGGTTGAAAAATGTTGATCATACTAAGCTTTGGTGAATAGGTCAGTTGGTTGATCTCTGAATGCCACAGGGAGTAATTTCATGAGACCCAAGTTGCATCTTTCTTTGAAGTGTTAGAAATTTATCATTTTTATTTGAAAATTATATTTTAAATACAATTATATAGACTATTTATTTATTTAATGATTATAATATTAAGTTATTTAATTTGAGTAATCAAATAAACATCTTAAAAAAATATGATATGAACTTAATGAGTGGATACCCATGTTGGTCTATTAAGGGATAATGAAAACCTTATATGTAGGCTGACACATCAAGAATAGTTAAGGTCACCAACACACCAAATCAAAATACATTTTTTGTTCTTTCCATCAGGAAGAGAAACGAATGGTCCTTGGAGGAACTGAGGCGATTTGTTTAAGGAAGATCGCAAATCAATTATTCATGATTGTTAAAAGATTTTGCTATGTTCTCCCATCAACATCTATGGATTTAAGTGTTTATTCAAATTTAAATGCTTTGATGATTTGACATAATATGATAGGAATGTGTAAGATTTATAAGAATGGAAAATTCCAACAAGTAGTATTAGAGATGTCAATCAGGGATGTGCGAAATATTATCCATTAGGGATGTCAATATTTGATGATTGCGTTGAGAGTGTTGCTTAGAAATTAATTTTTTTGTCCAAACACTAAAAATTAATGTTGTGTCAGATATCTTGTAAATGATCTATTATGTGGTTTATCTGCACATGTCTTATTGTATATTTTGTATGCCTTCTATCTTTTATATATTAAATTTTACTCTCTATTTAATTGTTGTTACTAGTGTTGTCAATATATCTGTTCAAATAGATAGTATCTCAATGCTGAATGAGATGAATTTTAAGGTCTAGAAGGAAGTTGTAGAGACAATTCTTGGTTATATGGATTTGGATCTAACACTTCGAATAGAGAAATCCATTCCTACACTGAAAAACCTTGAAGAGGTTAAAATTGAGAAATGGAAACGCTCCAACCGAATGTGTCTTATGATCATGAAGTGCTCAATTCCAAAAGTGTTTCGAGACTTTAATTCTATGAGTCAAAGTGTAAGGAAGTTCCTTGAAGAAATTGAACAATTCTTTTCCAAAAATGAAATGGCAGAGACGAGTAACCTTTTGGCTAAACTCATCTCCATGAAGTATAAAGGCAAAGGAAATATAAGGGAGTACATAATGGAGGTATCTAATCTCGCATCAAAACTCAAGTCAATCAAGTTAGAGCTTGATGAAGACTTGCTCATGTACTTGGTTTTGATCTCACTTCCTGTACACTTTGGGCAAATCAAAGTGTGCTATAATACTCAAAAGAATAAATGGTCTATCAATGAGCTTATATCTAACTGTAGAGGTTGTAGAAAGATATGATTGAAAGTACTCATTTTGTTTCAGCCTCTTAGAATAAGAAAAGGAATAACATTAAGCGTATTACGGAAGGGTCTTATCAACAAAAGAAACCAAGGAAGGATAGGGAATTTACCTACTACTTCTGTAAGAAGTCTGGACACATGAAGAAACAATGTCCTAAGTATGTTGCTTGTCGAGTAAAGAAAGGTAAATTTCTTGCTTTAGTTTGTTCTGAGGTTAATTTGACCTTTGTGCCTAAGGATACTTGGTGGGTGGATTTTGGTGCTACTAGTCACATAAATGTAACTATGTAGGATTGCCTATAGAGCCAACCACCAAGTGATGATGAAAGATTCATTTTTATGGGTGATGACAAAAAAATTGCATAGAGGCTATTGGAACTTTCATATTACAATTGAAAACTGGATTTCATTTGGACTTTTTTGAGACTTTTGTTGTGCCGTCTTTTAAGATGAATTTAATTTCTATTTCTAGTTTGGACAAATTTGGTTTTTCTTATTCTTTTGGAAATAATAAAGTTAGTCTCTACCAAAATTCAAATGTTGTTGGTTCTAGTTCTTTGATTGATAATCTATACATGTTTGATGTTGTTAGTTCTTATAATGAAATACTGCAAACTAGTTCACAAGGTACAAAGTGAAAGTTAAATGAGAATTTAGCCTTCTTATGACATAAGTGTTTAGGTCATATTTCTAAACAAAGAATTGAAAGACTTGTGTTAGATGAAAGGCTTGAACCCTTGGACCTATCGAACTTTGAAGTTTGTGTTGAATGCATCAAGGGAAAACGAACATACATAAGAAAATTAGGTGCTAAAAGAGTTAAGGATATCTTAGAACTAATACATACAGGCATTGTGGTCCTTTCCCTATTGTTCTGTTTTGAAGAACTCTCTCCCGGTCCCTTACTCGATCTGTGGTTCTCCTATTTATAGGGAAGTTTTTCCCACTTGATGGCTCGTGTCCCAAAGAAATCTTTTAAGTGTCAGAAAAGAGATCCTCTTGATAGGTTACTTTTCAATCTGCTACATGACGGCACCTCCTTTTGCTCTGACTGCTAGTGGAGTGATGTCACGTCACATCAATCATGACTTTAATATTCTTCCTTCAACACGGTCGTTTCTTTCTAAGGGGCTCACATCGGTCATTTGGCCGACCGTATTACACTATCCTTCCTTCGGTGGGTCATGGCCGGACGATACACAACCCCTTGAGTTTGATTCTTTTCTGAGAGTCAAACTCAACTTTCGTCGGTCATGACCGTGATTTTTTCACTCTTGTTGCGGGGAGCTTTCATTGTGCGTCGTTTTCCCTGCCCGAGGAATGCACAACGATGGTAATAATTGCGAGCGAATTTAGATTAACCCTCCGCTTTGTTCGACCGTCTAGATCCTTAGTCTGTCACTGTTTAGTTTTTCTGAGTCGCCCCCCCGGACTAGCCTTACGACCGACCGTTATCGACTTTATTTTTCCGAGTCGTGCCCCCAGACTAGCCTTACGGCCGATCGTTATCGGGCTTTATTTCCGAGTCGCGCCCCCGGACTAGCCTTACGGCCGACCGTTATCGGGCTTTATTTTCCGAGTCACGCCCCCGGACTAGCCATATGGTCGACTGTTATCGGACTTTGTTTTTCCGAGTCACGCCCCCAGACTAGCCATATGGCCGACCGTTGTCGGGCTTTGTTTTTCGAGTCGCGCCCCAGGACTAGCCATATGGCCGACCGTTATCGAGCTTTGTTTTTCTGAGTCGCGCCCCCGGACTAGCCATATGGCCGACCGTTATCGGGCTTTGTTTTTCCGAGTCGTGCCCCCGGACTAGCCATATGGCCGATCGTTGTCGGGCTTTGTTTTCCGAGTCGCGCCCCCGGACTAGCCATACGGCCGACCGTTATCGGGCTTGTTTTCCGAGTTGCGCCCCCGGACTAACCTTCTTCAGGTCGACCGTTATCAGGCTTATTATTCGTTCTCTGTTCTAGATGGGAAGTCAGACCCCTTTTTGATACCTGGTTTAGTTGTACAAGGACGTTTTGCAACGGCCATCGTTCTGCGATCGACAAGTGTGAGGGCATGGCGGAGCTTCGCCAACTCCGGTTGCCGCTACCCCCAAGCACAGTGGTCGTCGTCACTCCTCTTCGTTCTCTGATTCAAGACTTTGCACTGAGGCTCTCGATCCTGCAGGCGTCGGGAAAAGTTTCACCGAGCCCCACGATGGGCACCAATGTTCTGTTTTGAAGAACTCTCTCCCGGCCCCTTACTCGATCTGTCGTTCTCCTATTTATAGGGAAGTTTTTCCCACTTGATGGCTCGTGTCCCGAAGAAATCTTTTGAGTGTCAGAAAAGAGATCCTCTTGATAGGTTACTTTTCAATCTGCTGCATGACGGCGCCTCCTTTTGCTCTGACTGCTAGTGGAGTGATGTCACGTCACATCAATCATGACTTTAATATTCTTCCTTCAACAAGGTCGGTTTCTTTCTAAGGGGCTCACGTTGGTCGTTTGGTCGACCGTATTACACTATCCTTCCTTCGGTGGGTCATGGCCGGACGGTACACCTATAGTTTCTTAGAATGAATAAATATTTTATTATGTTCATAGATGATTACTCTAGGTATGATTACCTATATTTGGTACATGAGAAGTCTAAATCCCTAGATGTTTTCAAGTTTTTCAAGGATAAAGTTGAACTTCAACTTAGAAAGAAAATTTAATCTGTCAAATCTAATCATGATAGTGAATACTATGATAGATATGATAAATCAGGAGAACGTCCAAGGCCTTTTGCCCTTTTTCTCAAAGAGTATGGAATTGCTCCACTATACACCATGCTAAACAAATCTGGAATGAACAATGTGATAGAACAACAAAATTAGACTTTTAAGAATATGGTGAGAAGTATGATAAATCATTCTTCTTTACTGGAGTCACTATGGGGAAAAGCCTTAAAGATCACAATTTACATCCTTAATAGGACCCCAAGTAAAGCAGTTAATAAGATCCCTTATAAACTTTGGACTGGAAAAAAGCCAAGCATCAAACACTTACAAATTTGGGGTTATCTAGCTAAAGCACGACCTTATAGGCTACATGAAAGCAAATTGGATTCAAGAATAGTTAACTATTATTTTGTTGGTTATGATGAACACTCTAGGGGCTATAAGTTTTATGATCTCACATCAAGATCCTTTTTGAAACGGGAAATGGAAGATTTCGAAGTTGAGTTTGAGAAGGAAGAGAACATAAAGAATGTTGTCTTTGAGGAAGAATCTATTAGTGACATTGGTCAAGTCCTTGTACTAATGCAATTTAGTTAACGCTTCAGGGAAATCGTACCCTATCACATTAGTAATAAGGATATGAGTCCCAATATCATATCTAAGGGACTAGTATGTCAGTTTCTAAAAAATTTTAGTGTAGATTAGACAATCAAAATTAGAAAAGATTCAAGTAAAAGAAGTAAAGTAAAAACAAGAAAACAATAAAAAAATATTTTTAGTTCTTTTTGGAATTAAGGATTATGATTTCGTTATGCTTTTCTCTCTTGACCTCAATTTATACAATTTTCTTACCTTACCTTCATGCATTACTGATTATAATTCATAATGCTATTGGGGGGACCTGGTTAGCTCTCTTAATATTCTTTACCTTAGGATGGTTCCTATTTGATCATTTAGAAACACATACTTCAGTAAGTTGAAGTCCATAAAAGCCACTACTACTAGTTGAATCAAAAGTTTAGGAAAAAGGTTGGTCATGCAATTCCTCTAAATCTAAATATCCTACAGTTCCACCAACTAATTAAGGTGTTTTGGCCTCCAACTACTTGATTAACATGCAAGCATATTCCACCAATAGGATAATTCAAGCAATAAAGATAAATAGAAAATTGCATTCGAAAGAGTAATCAAGCATTCTAAGCACAACTGTACCATAACTCTTAAAAATAAACCTAGCTACTCATACATATGATGAAAAGATAGACAAACATAATTAAAAAAGAAAAACTATAACCCATAGAAGCTTGGGGTTCCGGTCTTTTGCTCTATGTTATGCTTTTTACCTTATCTTCAGGTGTCTTCCAGGCATTCTTGAGGGTGAGGGGACTACTTGGATGAATGGAGATGGTGGAATATGGAATGATGGAGTGGAATGGCATGTGTTAGGAGTGCTAGGGGTGAATTCTACAACCTTCAAGCTGCCTCTTTTTATACTTGCATGGGCGATGAGATAAAATAAAATAATGTGCAGATAAAATAAAACAACATAAAAGATAAAGATAAAACAAAATAAGAGTAGAGATAAAATAAAATAAGAGATAAAGATAAAGTTACACGACTGTACTGTCTTTTGTGGCTTCATCTTTTTGGGCCAAAAATCTTTTTTGTTGTTGCATTTTTTCCTTTTTGGGGGAGGTGGGCCTATGTTGCATTAATCTAAAAAAAAAAGGTGAATTATGCATAGTATTTGTAAAGAATATTCAAGATTATACCTAAAAAGATACAACATTATTGTACAAAACATTGGTTTATCAGTCACCTTTCGTGAAAGATCTTCCTTCTTTGTTTCGATTCACTCTCTCGGCATACCCCGTACCTTATTTTTCCATAAAACTCTAGCTCACTCATGAAGTCTCGGCACCCATATACTAGCTCAAAGGGTGAGTGGAATGTGTTTTCGTTGATGGTAATAGTGTCAAAATACTACCAAAATCATTAGATTTCCCTTACTTTTGCAGTGTAGGGACTAACCTAGGTCAAATCTCTTAAGGACACAATCATGTAATGTCTAATCTAGTTGAACAGGAACCAAATTATAATATAAATGAGGTTTGTATTGTAACACAAAATCATGTAGAAAATTGAAATTATACAAAAAACAAAATCATGCATAATAGAATTATGAGGTTGTGGAATGCGAAGAAAAAACAGAATATAGTTGAATTATAGAACATCAATTCAAGGATCCAATCATGTATTTTGTTATCATGTATTTTGTTATCAAGATTCTAATAAGGGCGCAAATTTATACCAACCCAGATTTCATTAGATAATCATCTAACATTCATCCATACAAATTGATATCATAATCGTAGTTTCTAATAAACATGGATTCAAGCACATAATTGGTTGATTTAGGTGATCAATTTATTACCTAACATATCACAATTCAAAACTTCAAGCGTAATCATGAAAATAAGTCAAGAATTGCAAAGGAAAGAACATAGTAGAATTTGCATAAGAAAAGATTCAATAACTCAAATCGAATTACAATCATAAAACCTTGAATTGATAAGGGATCTTTGCCTTCAATAGAAATCGTCATAGAAAATGAAGCACCATACAAAGCAAGAACAAAAAGAGAAGAGATGAAACTTACGATCCAAGAAACCTTCCAAAACTCAATGTGAAAGGTTCCAAAAGTGTCTAACTAACTTCCCTTCACTAAAACTAACTACTAACTAATTATTACATGTTCTGAATGCCAAGGAAGGTGGTATGGGCAAGAGGAATTTTCAGCCCAAAGACTCACCAACAAAGGTCCCAAAATTGGGCCAAAATATACAAAGAAAGGCCCAATAGAGTAGGTGTAGAGACTGCAAATTCACGCAAACTTTTGATACTAAAGACAATTGAACTGGGTTGAGCCTAAAAGAGAGAAGTTGTAGATGTTTGTCTTAGCTTTCCAGAGCCACCAAGATTGTCCAATGTGAAGTTCTGTAACTCCCAAAATTGCCTGCACAAGATAACAACATAAGAATGAGAATTAAATGCGAAGATAAGCAACGATTAGCAACTAAACCCAATTAGGTCCAATAACCCAAGACTCAGCAAATGTGTCAATATTAACCATAAAATAGTGTCAAATATGTCCAGCATAAGTCACTATTATTAATTGCCTAAAAATGCTCCATCAAATTCCCCCACACTTGAACTTTTGCGCTCAAAGCAAAATCAAATAAAAAATCTAAAGCAAAAGGGAATGTACTAAAGCAAGTTCAAATAAAGTGAAGCACTTTCCAATGAATACTTAAGTTAATAAAAGGAATAAGAGCACAAGCATCCTAGTATTAAGGGACTCAACAATCTATGAATTTACTTCTAACATCTAAAGCAAACAAGAGATCAATAAAAATTAAAGAATGACCTACAAATGACAGATCTCTCTCAAGATACATACTCTCAATCCCTCAAGTGTTTAAGCTTGTGTTTACACAACATCCTATGCTAACTAGCACTACCAAGCGTTGACTAGCCTCTAATTTCTACAACTTGAAACACATCCACAAATGATCAAAATGACTTTTATTAAAGTTGTAATGTGACCAAGGACAAGGTAGGATATAAGAAATGATTTAAGCTTACACAACCAAAGAGAGAAGAAGAGTAATGGGGAATAAGTCAATAAGCATGAAGATCATCCCCAAAACAATACAAGTCACTAATAACAATGCAAAACAATACAAGATAAGTAAGTTCCACTTTATCTTCTTTCTTCCTTTTATATTTTTTTTTTCTATTTATTTCAATTTCACTTCTCTTTTTGCACCACTACAACCTTTTATTGCATTTTTCTTTCAACCTTTTTGTTGCCTTTTTTTTTCTTTGATGCATTTTTTTTTTCAAAAACAAATCAACACAACACAAAAATTACCACTTGCACAAGACAAACAATCAAGATACCACTTGTAAAGCCTTGGGGTATCACCATCAAACTTATTTAAAATCCATTCCTAAAACAATTCCAAAGCTTCTTTAGCCTCTAAGGTAAACAGAGCGAGTGTAGAGGCCACAACTTTACGAGCAGTCGAACTAGGTTAAGCCCAAAAAAAAGAAATTTTATATCTTTGTCTTAGCTTTTTAGAGACACCAAGATTGTCCAATTTGAAGTTTTATAGCTCCAGATATGGCCTACACAAGATAGCAACATCATAATGAGAATTTAATGCAAAGATAAGCAAAGATTAGCAAATAAACCCAATTAGATCCAATAACCAAAGACTCAACAAATGTGTCAATGTTAATCATAAAATGATGTCAAATATGTCCAGGATAAGTCACTATTAAATGCCTAAAAATGTTCTATCAGTTGACTACCCTATTATAAGAAAATTTCAATGTGGGGTATCTAGTTTTCCCAATTTTCAAATTTTTTCCCACAAATCACCTTAAAAGCTATGATAACGTCCTGTTCACTACCTCAATTTGACCATTTGTTTGAGGGTGGCATGTCGTGGGAATGAAATGTTCCATCTTCGAGAATCTGTCTACTACAACAGAGATTGAATCTCTCCTTTTTTGTGTCCTTGGTAGTCCAAGTACAAAGTCTATAGAAATATTGATCAAGGGAGTAGTAGGTACGAGAAGAGAGGTAATCAAACCATTGGATGATGCTTTCAATTTGGCCATTTTACACATCAAATATCTTTCACAAATATGATGAACATCATGTTTCATCTTAGGCTAATAGCATCTTTGAAGTCATGAAACATCTTACAGAGAACCATTCAATTTTCTATTTGGATGTGATTGACCAATTGGGTGATGATTACATAAATTTGATTATGAATTCCCTAATTTTGATGATTTTACTAACTGTAGTTGTACATGTACTAGGTTAAATGAATGTCCTATTTGCACAAAAATTAGTATTTCTATTAATGCAAGTGTAGAAGTTGTAGATATTGCAAGTTTGGATATTGTAGTAGTTGTAATTTTTATTTTTTTTATTTTCTCTCTATTTTTTTCAAACCTAATGAAAATCATGGAACCTTGAATTGATAAGAGAGCCTAGTCTTCCATGACAATCTTCATATAAAATGTAGCACAAAACACCAAGAAAACCTAGAAGAGGAGAGAAAATAGAAAGGAAACTTGTGATCCAAGAAATCTCCAAAATCCAAGTGTAAATCTATCCAATATCTAACCTAAAGTTCAAAGGTCTACTAACAAAAGTTCAAAAACTAAGCCAAAATATACAAAGAAAGGTCCAATAGAGTGGGTGTAGAAGCCGCAACTTCACGTGGGCTTTTGACACTAAAGACGGTCGAGCTAAGTTGATCCTTAAAGAGAGAACTTGTCAATCTTTCTCTTAGCTTTCCAAAGCCACCAAGATTATGGCCTGCCCAAGATTGCAACATCATAATGAAAATTAAGTCCAAAAATAGGCAAAAATTAGCAACTAAATTCAATTAAGTCCAATAACTCAAGACTCAACCAATGTATCAATATTAATCATAAATGATGTCAAATATGTATAGTAAGTCATTATTAAGTTCCTCAAAAATGTTCTATCAATATTGTAGGAGTTGTCAAGGTTGCAGCAGTTTAACCCTCATTGTCATCCATTGTACAACTATTACAGCCCCCAGTAATCAAGCTAACAAACTTTAGGCTAAGCAAAAGGAGAGATTATTGCAAGACTTGATGAAGCTTGAAGGTTTCTATGAGTACCTCATCAAACATTCTACTTTGAGGTTCTTGTTGAAGAAGTCACTAGAGGATATGGTATTGGAATTGTTAAGATGGATATGACTCCCCCAAGTAATTATAGATAGGAGTAGAGCAAAGATATTGAATGAAAAATTTTGCACATTTTTCCACCTTGTGAGGAGAGTTTTTATCTCACCCCCTTCCTTTGTGGTTATTGCTTCATTTGTTCTCTTTATGTTGTTTTACTATATGCTTACATTGAAGATAATGCTCATTTTATGTGTGTGTGTGTGTGTTGGGGGGGTGTTTTAATGTTGTGCTATTTTGTTGTTCTACTGTTTTGCTGTTTTACTATTTTACTGTTTTTCTATTTATGCAATAACTCTACTACTAATTTTCTATTTTTTTCGTGTTTGTAAAAATTCTATTACTATTGTGTTCTATTATTCAACTGTTGTTATTTTGTAATAATATTGTTGCTATTTTGTAATAATACTGTTGCGGTAGCTGTTTTGTAAGAATTATGCTGCTATTGTTTTTGTAAATAATTTCACTATATTCTATTTCTGTTTATATTTTTTATTGTTTCTATTTTCTATTTCTGTTTCTCTTTTTGTTGTTGTTGTGGTAATAATAATGTTTTCTGCTTTCTATTTTTTTTGTTTTTATAATAATTTTGTTTTCTATTTCTATTTTCCTGCTTTTGTTTTTACTGATTTTCTGCTATTACCCAATTTTACTATTGTTGTCAATTTCGTTTTTGCTAAAAATAAGGAAGAA
Organism: Mucuna pruriens; assembly: GCA_025330945.1. Taxonomy (NCBI): domain Eukaryota; kingdom Viridiplantae; phylum Streptophyta; class Magnoliopsida; order Fabales; family Fabaceae; genus Mucuna; species Mucuna pruriens. The sequence continues at coordinate 1,243,469 of JAENHJ010000255.1, forward strand.
AAATATTTTGTAGTTTTTTTTAGCACTTTTTAGTGGATTTCTAGGTTGTGTAAATTATGAATAGTTACATCATTCTTGATTGAAAGGTTTCACAAATTGATATGGAATCATTTTTGCATCTTTAGTGTAATGAATGACTTGGAAATTTAAGCTTGAATAATTGGTGATAGAACATTTATCCTTGTGAAATTTTGAGCCTTATATGTTGATGGCTTGCATCTTGTCATTATCTTCTTTCTTGTGAGTTGTACATGTGTTGCTAGTTACTCTAGGTTTTGACTTGACTTTTTTTTATGCTTCTTGTCTCATATACATTAGTGATATGATTTAGGCCTTCTTTCTTTATAACCACTAGTCAAATGGACTTACCTTGCATTAAATCCCTTGCTTGCCCCTTTGAGTCTATATGACTCTTTCTTTGGTATTATAGCTCATTACAAGCCTTAAAGTGGAAAACCATGATCACCCTAACTGATTCATATATGCAAGACCACATTTAAGAGGACGAGAATGAGATAGCTACCCCTGCACTTAAAGGCCCTATAACTCAAGGTGGGCTCAAAAGGATCCAAGAGGAAGTTTCACCAGGAGTTAGCCATGCTTAAAGGCTAAGAGAAGGCACTACATGGACTCATTTTGTATAATTTTTCCAGCTGCCAAAGGTGGCTTTGTTTAGGGCTTGAGTGACCTTATTTCCTTTGTGTTTTCATGCTACTTTAAGGACATTTTCGGTAAGGTAGCTTATCCTTGGACCAAATCCCATTTTAGGTCACGTTTTCTATGCTCATTTTTTTGTCACTAAACTGATCTCTAAGTACCTTGTTATTTTCGTTGCTAAGGGCACTTTAGGGACTTTTAGGTGTTTAGATCATGCGTCCTTAGGGCCATCTTAGGTGTCCTTAATTAGTATTAGGAGGTTCTAATCAAGATTAAGAAGTGACTATATAAAATATTTGTAATTAGCCTAATCACTTTTTAAATAAAATTGAATTGTGCTTTAGTACTTTTGAGAGAATTTCTCTTTTCTCTTGTCTTGAACAAGAAATCCAAGAAGCTAGGTCATGATTGTGGATCCTACAGTGCATCACTAACCTTAGGGGTCAAACATGCTTTGGAATTATTTTGGGAATGAGTTCTAACTAAGTGTGGAGTGATACCCCAAGGCTTTGCAAGTGATACCTTGAGAGTTTTTGTTGTTCAAGTGGTAATTGTTGTGTTGTGTTTATTTGTTTTTGGAAAAAAATGTATAGAAAAAAGGACTTTTTAGGCACTCAACAGTGACTTATGTTGGATATTTTTAACATCTTTTATGGTTAATATTGACACATTTATTGAGTATTAGGTTATTGGACTTAATTGGGCTTAGTCGCTAATCTTTACTTATTTTCGGATTTAATTCACATTATGATGTTTCTGTCTTGTGTAGGTCATATCTGGAGCTATAGACCTCCAAATTGGACAATCATTATGGATCTGGAAATCTAAGACAAAGATCTAAAAATTTTCTCTTTTGAACTCAACCTCATTCATTATCAAAAGTCCATGTAAAGTTACAACCTCTATGCCCACTCTATTGGGCTTTCCTTTGTATATTTTGTCCCAGTTTTGGAACTTTTGTTGGTGGACCTTTGGGTTGCGAAATCCTCTGGTCTAAAGCATCTTATTTAGAATTCAAAACATGTATTAGTTAGTTTTGGTTAGTTAGAGTTAGTTTTGGTTAGTTAGAGTTAGTTTTGGTTAGTCAAAGTTAGTTTTGGTTAGTCAGAATTTAGTGAGTTAGTTTTAGAGACTTTTCACACTTGTTTTTCTCCAGTCCCTTCAACTCAAAGGATTTATCCACTAAATTGAAAATGACCTACAAACCAAGTATTCTCAAAACCTTTTCAGGTTACACAATACTTATTACAAGCAACACCATGTATTTTTTAACACTTAGCCTCTCCAGGCTATCTTGAAAACAAAATGTTTTTACAAAAGATAATTCACTAGGTAAGCATATAGTAGTTACTAACAAAAGCTTAACTTTGCTTAGCAAATAAAATACAAAAGAGCTTTTTACTAAAACTTTTCTAAAATGGCCGTCCAAAGAGCATTGAAAGGTTTTGTGAGCTTTTATCTCATTTTTCTTTTCATGTTCAATAATACTTTTCTTCTCAAATCTACTATAACTTCTTTACTTGCAGGCAATAATATATAGACATGAGGAAGAAAGACATTGTTATGCATGCCAAAGAAGTTCTTTTACAGAGTTTGTTGCAAAAGTTTCTCTTCTTTTAAGGACGGAGAAAGAAGGTATGCCAGATAAAGTTTTTTTTTTTGTTTCATTAACCAAGCTATCATTGTTTGATAAGAGATGTTTGTTGTATTCGTTTCCTTAATTTTAAAGGTCTTGTATCAAGGTTGACTTGTTTCTTTAAAGTTTAAAAAGGAACACTTTGCTACATTGAAGAACAAAGCATAACACGAATATAGAATATGAATGTTATACAAAGCTTTGAACAAAGATACATTGAAATGAGAGTGTATAAGTTAAATAACAAGTTATGAAATATGTGTTGGAACATAAGTTTATGTGTCTAAAATAACCCATTAATTTTAATGATAATAAACATTATGATAAAAGGATGATATTTTATATTTAACAAGTGCTCTATAGCTTTTAGAAGAACAATATGTTAATTGTCGTAAAGTTAGGAATGTGTCCATTAAGAATTATATAAGTTTTAGTATGGGCGTCCAAAAGTGATAAGGATCTGGTTGACACTCAAGAAGACATTCAACATAATCAAGAGGCAAAGGATAGTCAAGCATTCAAAAGCCTAATGACTAGAGGAAGGCTAAGAAGATTACAAGAAGTGCTTCAAAAGATAGGGATGCTTAAAAGCTTAAAGGACCCAAGCCCAAGCCTAAGCCCAAGCCCAAGTCTAGCCTTATACTTTGTATGGGCTTACTCTTTAACCTCTTATAAGCATGTGTATCTCATTTGATTTTCATTTAGAGATCATTTGTATATCTTAGTCCAAGTCCTAAAGTACATTAAGACTTAAGGTTTACTTGTTTGGCTATGTAAATAGTATAGTCTTAGCTTGTTTGGATTTGTAAATAAGCTAGCCTAGGATAGTCTTGTAGCTTGTTTGGATAGCAAGATAGGATAACCTCTTATCCAAACAAAGCTAGGTGTGAGGTAAGCTATATAAGGCACCTTTACCCCTTGTAAATCATAACTTTGAAAAATGAAAGATAGCATGTTGCCTTGCAATTTTGAGAGTTAATCTCTTTTTTGTTTTGTATAAAAGACTTCAATTATTATCAAACTTTCAAGAGGCTTATGGAGAATCTCATAATGCTCTTATCTTCCTCAAAGCTTTGAGTAAATGGAAAGTTCCTCATTCCATTCCTTTCTTACTCACATTTTCTTATTTCTTCCTTTTTGTCCATTTCATTCTTTTTCACCATGCTCTTACACCAAGGAGGCTTTAGGACGTCCAAGACTTCAAGGAGATCTGGGGAGTCATAAAAAAGAGAAGCTTGTTGTCCAAACCAGCACTTGTTCAAAGACAAGCTTACCATCCAAAGACGTTTTTAGCATCCAAAAGAAGAGATCATCCAAACAGAATGAATGCACTATTCTATTAAGGAAGTATCTCTCTTTAAGCATAAAGAGTTATTTAAATGTTTATCTTATCATGTCCATTCATTCAAATATGAGCTTGTAATCATGACCCAACATTCAACTTTCTGCTTTACCTAATGCTCTATGTTGAGAACGTGTTAGGTTTCAGATTGACGAAGAGTTACAACCAAATATTTTATTGTTATGAGTCAAGTTAGATAAAATGAATTGACCATGCTCTTACACCAAGGAGGCTTTAGGACATCCAAGACTTCAAGGAGATCTGGGGAGTCATAAAAAAGAGAAGCTTGTTGTCCAAACCAGCACTTGTTCAAAGACAAGCTTACCATCCAAAGACGTTTTTAGCATCCAAAAGAAGAGATCATCCAAATAGAATGAATGCACTATTCTATTAAGGAAGTATCTCTCTTTAAGCATAAAGAGTTATTTAAATGTTTATCTTATCATGTCCATTCATTCAAATATGAGCTTGTAATCATGACCTAACATTCAACTTTTTGCTTTACCTAATGCTCTATGTTGAGAACGTGTTAGGTTTCAGATTGACGAAGAGTTACAACCAAATATTTTATTGTTACAAGTCAATTTAGATAAAATGAAGCTCAGATCATGAATTCATTAAGAAGGAATAAAAAAGAAGCTTATGCCCTTATCAACAATGGACAACACATCTAGTTCAAAGAAAAAAAACTTTCTCTTACATAACTTATTCTCTATCTTCAGAACAAAAAATAGTCTTTAGAAAAGTACAGTGAAAAGAAAATCTTTGACATTTAATGTTGAAGTAACCACTACACATGCAGAAGAGACATTCTTCTTCTATGTGCCTTTAAAAAGGGACTGATCAAGCTCAAATGATAAACCACAATAACACACGAATATACCCACTTACACTTTTGGACGACGATTTGTAAAGTCTTTGTAAAAGCTTACTTTGCTAAACAGAAATAAGTTAATATTCTTTGTATTACTATACACTCACTATATAAGTTAGTTTTTGTAAAAACTTTGTATAGTTGTTGAGATAGTCTAAAGAGCTAAGTAACAAAGAATACTTAGGTTTACTTGTAATCAGGTAGATTACAAGGGGTGTATACCTGAAGAGGTAGATAATACTTGTGTGTAAGTCATTTGGACTTAGTGAAAATCCTTTGTGTTGAAGGGATTAGATGTAGCTCTGTTGGAAGAGTGAACCAGTATAAAACTCCATGTGCATTTCTCTCTTACCTTACCCTTTTTACTTATTACACTTTCTTGGATGGTCCCTTTGGACAGTGATTTAAAGCTTTATTATACATCCTTTGTTTTTGTGAAAAGCTTTCAAAATTCATGCACACAATTCAACCCCCCTCTTGTGTGTAGCCTTTATCTTCAATATGATAAGCACAAAAAACAAGAAAAACTTTATGCTCAAGAAACTAAGTCCTTTATTAGACAGAGTTTTGTTATTGGACGAAGTCTTCTATGGATGGTGGAATTGTTTAGATGTGGATAGATAAATTTGTTAAGAGAACAAATTATTTTTATATGGACATAATCCATACTTCCATATTGTGATGACTTTGTTGTAGTCCTAAAGATTAAGTACTGAAACAAATCACTAATCATCACCTTTCAGTCATAATATTTGTTATCATCAAAATACTTGGGTTATTTTTGGATGCATATAGAAAATGTTCCAACAAAGTGGAACTATGAAAATGATTAAATGACATATATCATGTAATACAACATTGTGAAGGAAAGTAGACATGAGCCAATTGGTAAGTTCACTAGACCTATTGTGGGTTACTCGGTATGGAAACCATGATGGCTATGCTTGATACCATGTGCTGGGGCGTATAATGCAAGATAAGTAGATCTAGACATACTACTAGAAGATTTCATGTTAGTGTGGTATGGCTAACCAATAAGGGTTGAGCCACATTACCCCTAGACTACTATTCTGATTGTGATTGTACCACACACATATAAAGCAAATTCTAGGAAGCCTTAGACATGGCATAGGCACATTGAAATGTCTTTTGTAAACTTTCAATATTTGTATCAATTGTTTTAAGATTTATGTGTGGGTGAGACACATTCTCATTCTTCTTTTGTTTACTTTATGTTTGGGCTGATCACCATATGCATATAAAGATGAGCAAGAATGTGAAGATTGAACTTTAGCTTTTATTGTTTTATTTTCATAGTTATGAACATGGGATTTTTGTTCTAATAGACTGTAACATTAGGTGACACGATCTTAAAATGGATTGTCTTGAAAGTAGCCAAAAAGAGGAACTTGACCCTAACCGCAACCTGCCGATGGAACCAAAGTTATCAAAAGCATGACCCTAACCGCGACCTGCCGGTAGAACCAACACTATAAAAGTTATTTAACTTAATAAAAAATAAAAAATTCTCACAATAGAGAAAACACAAATTTTATTAAACTTCCAAATTATGTCCTTCTAGTTGCTTACAAGAGTTTATTTATAGGCTTAGCTAGGCAGCCCTAAAGTTAATGCCCATTAATATTTTAATTGGCATAAAATCTCTTGGAGTTAATGCCTATTAATATTCTAATTGGCATAAATTCTCATGGAGTTAATGTCCATTAATATTTTAATTGGCATAAAATATCATGGAGTTAATGTCCATTAATATTTTAATTGGCATAAAATCTCATCTGATATAACTCCCTACTAACATTTTATTTCCACCATATATGACCTTCTTATTTTTCCACCTACTATCGAACTTTCCCTTTTTCTACCAACTATCAAAATGATTTATGAAAAAATACATGTAAATGGATCCTAATTAACTACTTAGCCCAAATTACACGATAATGACTTTGGGCTTTATATGTATTCTATAAGATGGGCTTCGATCTTCATCAACTTGTAATAAAGTAACGTATTTTAGTGCAACCTCTTATTTACTTTGCTTTAAACCTTCCTTAATTCCCAAACTCAGGCCTTGCAAAGATTGCTTCTTCATTTTGGTTTTGGACCTAGTCATGGGACTTTGTCATGCAAAGGGTCTTTGTCTTTGTTGGTTGGGTTTCTACTATTCCCTCCCTTTTCAAAAGGATTCGTCCTTGAATCAAATTCCTTACCTACAACAAATAAAAATAAATTAACAACATTTAAAGTAGAACTTACATTACTATATGCAGTTGGTAAATCCAGCCTATAGGCATTGTCATTAATCCTTTCAAACACTTGAAAAGATCCATCTCCTCTTAGTTGCAACTTGTATTTTCTTTGAGTAGGAAACTTTTCTTTTCACCTATGAATCTAAAAACAATCTCCAGGATCAAAAGTCATAACACGCCCTTTATTTTCTTTCCTTGCATATTGTTCATTGCTCTTCTCAATGTTAGCTCGAACTTTGGCATGCAACTCATTAACAAATTCTGTCTTCTGCTTTCTATCCAAATTAGTACGCTCGTTAGTTGAAAAAGTTAAGATATCCAAAGGAGTCAATGGATTAAAACCATACACAACTTCGAAAGGAGAATAAGAAGAAGTAGAATGGACAATTCTATTATATGCAAACTCAACATGGGGTAAACATTTTTCCCAATTTTTGAAATTCTTTTGAATGATTGTACGTAACAAGGTAGCAAGTGTTCTATTCACAACTTCAGTTTTCCCATTTGTTTGTGGATGTGCAACAGTGGAAAACAAGAGCTTAGTTCCTAACTTATTCCACAAAGTCCTCCAAAAATGACCTAAGAACCTCACATCTCTATCACTTACTATTGTTCTTGGCAGCTCATGCAAGTGCACAACTTCTTTAAAGAACAAATCAACAACATGTGTTGCATCATTGGTTTTAGAACATGCAATGAAATGTGTCATTTTACTAAATCTATCCACACTTATTCCTTTTGAGCTTACAACAAAACCTAAAAACACAACAAATTCACAGCAAAATGAACACCTTTTGAGATTTCCATACAATTTATTTTCTCTCAAGACATTAAGAACAAAATGCAAATGTTCAACATGTTCATCTAAAGTCTTGCTATAAATTAAAATATTATCAAAATAGACTACTACAAATTTCTCAACGAAAGAATGCAAAACATGATTCATTAACCTCATAAAGGTGCTGGAAGCATTAGTTAGGTCAAATGGCATCACTAACCACTCATATAAACCATATTTTGTTTTGAACGCCGTTTTCTATTCATCACCTTCTTTCATATGAATTTGATTGTATCCACTTTTCAAATCAATTTTAGTAAACACACAAGAACCAAACAATTCATTAAGCATATCATCTAAACTAGGAATAGGATATCTATACTTTATAGTGATTTTATTGATGACCCGACTGTCAACGCACATGCGTCATGTTCCATCTTTCTTTGGAACTAAGATAATAGGAACAAAACATGGACTAAGACTTCACAAAGACCTTTTGCAGCAACTCCTTCACTTGCTTTTGAATTTCCTTTGTTTCCTCGGGGATTTGTTCTATAGGCTAGTCTATTTGGGATTGGACAACCAAAAATGAGATCAATTTGATGCTTAATACCTCTTAAAGGAGGTAATCCATGAGGCACTTCATCTGGAAAAACATTAGTGAATTCCTATAAGAAAGAATCAACTTCACAAGGAAAAGAAGGATGAAATTCGTTAGTGAAATAAACATCCTTGTACAGGAGTACAAGTAGTTTCTCTTTTGCTAATAGCGCACTCTCAACCCTTTTTTTCTTTGCAAATGCACTCATTTTCTTAATTTTCTCTTCACTGCACTCAGTTTCATGTTTTTCTTTCTTTTGCTTATTTTCACTCAAATTTTCTTTTCTCTATTTTTCTTGAATGCTCAATTTCTCTTCTCTCAACTTACACTCTCTTAATTTCCTTATTTTTATTTGGTATTCACATACTTGCTTTGGAGATAATGGAGTAAGAGTAATTTTCAGCTCATTGTAAATAAAAGACAAACAATTAGTATACCCCTTGTGGGTCACCTTGCAGTCAAGCTGCAATGGGCGGCCTAAAAGTATATGCCCTACCTCCATAAGAACCACATCACATAGTATTTCATCTTTGTAATTCTCAATAGCAAAAGGAACTGAAACTTGCTTGTCAACCTTTACTTCTCCAATATTACTAAGCCATTGCAACTTATAAGGCCTAGGGTGTTTGGCAATTTGCAAATTTATTTTCTCAACTAGGATAGTACTAACCACATTGGTGCAACTCCCTCCATCTAGAATCATGCTACACATTTTTCCTTGAACAAGGCACCTAGTATGAGAAATATGCTCACGTGGCTCCACATCACCATCTTCCTTAGGTTGTATGCTAAAAGCACACCTAGTATCAAGTACAACTCCATCTATAGGTTCAACAACTTCCACGTCACTACAATCCTCCAATGGTGTCATTTCATCATCACTTGAGCTCTCACTCTCTACTTCTCCATTATCCATCATAATGATTGCTCTTTTATTTGGACACTGAGAAGCAATATGTTCAACTCCTTGACAACTGAAACACTTGATATCATGTGATCCATAGGATGCATTAGTGTCAAATTTACCTTTAGGAGGAGCATTTGAATATTTGGCAATCACACCTTCTTTAGGATTTGTAACAACTGTATTGTTTTTCCAATTTGATCTCCATGAAGAGCTAGAAATGAAGTAAATTTGGAAGAGCATTTAGACTTCAATTACCTCTCCACTTGAATTGTTTTGTGCAACAAGTACTCTAAACTCCACCACATCAGCAATCTCTTTCTTTAAACCTCTAATGAATCTAGCCATAATTACCTCACGGTTTTCCTTCACATTGGTTCTAGTCATGACTATTTCCATCTCCTTATAGTAATTTTGCACACTTATAGAACCTTGTGTTAAACTTTGCAATTTTCTATGCAAGTCCTTATGATAATGGTTTGATACAAATCTTCTTCTCATGACAGACTTCATGTCTTTCCATGTAAGAATAAGCCTTTCTCCATTTCTATGTCTGTTAATCACAAATTGATCCCACCAAATACTATCATAGTCAGTAAATTTAACATTTTCTCCTTCGAGTAATTGTGACAATCAAGCACATGTTCAACTTTTCTCTCTCACTCCAACTATAACTCAAGATCATTCTTTCTTTGGAATGTAGGAATTGTCATGTCTTGGTTCACCTTTCTTCTCCTTTCATTTTCATTATATCTTCCATCCGAATACTCCTCTTCTTCTTCCTCATCATTGTGTCGACTAGTAGGGCTCCTATAGGTTTGTAAATCATCCAACTTGGCATTTAGAGCTTTAAATTGTTCTTGAAAAGTCCTGATGAATAATTTGAGATCATCATCTCATTCGCTTTCTTCTCTACTCATGATTAAAATACTATAAAAATCAAGTTAGAAAAAAAATTCTTACACAAATATTCTCTCACGTGTTTATGCTTGAATTATGTTGTAGTCACTCATGTATCACTCAATTTGGCTTTTTTTTCTCATTACTCTCGCCTTTTACCACTCAATTTTTCCTCATGAGCTTTTAAGTAAGAACCTTTAAGACTGATGCTACGTAGCAAGAAATAATAAGGATTTAGTAATTTGATAACTTTAGAGAACAAAAATTAGCAAGAAGTAAGGAATTTTGGATTGTTTGACACGTACAATGAAGGTATTGCAGATGCAAAAGGTGAAATATGACAAAAATTCAAACGTTTTTCTATTCACATTTTTTTATTGCAATATGTAAGGCTAAATAAGAGATTGACTACTAGCCAATTTTCTATTTTTTTCACCTTTCTCTTTCGTTCTTTTTTTGTACGATTTTTTTATATGATAGAAAAAAAAAACAAAACACAATGAGACAACAAGGAGAGATAACAAACACAATGAGACAACAAGGAAAGATAACAAACACAATGAGACAACAAGGAGAGATAATAAACACAATGAGACAACAAGGAGAGATAACAAACACAATGAGACAACAAGGAGAGATAACAAACTCAATGAAGTAAACAAAAGGAAATGAATAGACATGAACAAATGGAATAAACCAAGATGACAAAGTAGGAGAAATAACAAAAGAAATAATAATTTTTTTATAGAAAATTGAAAAAGATAAGATGCAAAGAATAGAAAACACTTGATTTCAAGAGCCGAAGCTCTGATATCAAATGATACGATCTTAAAATGGATTGTCTTGAAAGTAGGTAAAATGAGGAACTTGATCCTAACCACGACCTACCAATAGAACCAAAGTTATCAAAAGCGTGATCCTAACTATGAGCAGCAGGTAGAACCAATACTATAAAAGTTATTTAACCTAAGAACAAAGGAAAAGTTATCACAATAGAGAAAACACAAATTTTATTAAACTTTCAATTTCTGTCATTTTTGTTGCTTACAAGAGTTTATTTATAGGCTTAACTAGGTAGTCCTGAAGTTAATGTCCATTAATATTTTAATTGGTATAAAATTTCTTGGTGTTAATACCATTAATATTTTAATTAGGATAAAATCTTTTGGAGTTAACACTTATTAATATTTTAATTGACATAAAATCTCATCCACTATAACTCCCTACTAATCTTTTTTTTCCACCATAAATGACCTTTCTATTTTTCCACCTACTATCAAACTTTCCCTTTTTCTATCAACTATCAAAATGATTTATGCAAAAATACATGTAAATGAATCATAATTAACTACTTAGCCCAAATTACATGACAATGACTTTAGGCTCTATATGGATTCTTCAAGATGGGTTCCAATCTTCATCAACTTGTAATAAAGTGATTTATTTTGGTATAGTTTCTTATTTACTTTGCTTTCAACTTTCCTTAATTCCCAAACTCAAGCCTTGCAAAGATTGCTTCCTCGTTTTGGTTTTGGACCTAGTCATGGGACCTCTAGTGTCATGCAAAGGGCCTTTGTCTTTGTTGGTTGGGTTTCTATCATCAGGGTTGGTTATTAGTTTTGTTAGAGTTTATGTTTTTAGATATAGCCTTTGAAGTGTTATCGATTGATTTTCTTTATTTTGCATGCTTAAGTTTTTATAATGTGAACTTTTGCACACAAATGCATTGAATAAATGAACTTTTATTTTACTTAAATATTTTCTTATTAAATATAAATATTAGAGGGGTAAATGATTTCATATATAGTGTTTTCATTTGTGATTTCTCCACCAATCTTAAAGCTTGCTCAATTTTATTTGCTAAGTTGTGGAGCATTCTATATGGGATTAAGTTGGCTTGGGAAAAAGAGTTTTCGTAAAATAAATTATATTCAGATTCACAAGCGGCAATTAATCTCTTATCCAATTTAATTAAGGGCCTGTTCGGGGTGATTATAAGTTCTTGGTTTTTAGTTTTTAAATGCAATTTTTTAAAATAAAACATATTTGGCTAAAAAGAAAGGTGAAATAATTTTTAACTTAATTTCGAAACAGTTTTATTTTAATTTTCAAAATTAATTTTTTTTTTGTAAATTTGAATTTTTTGTTTTAAAAAATACTTTTATGACATTTAACAATTATCATTCTTATTGTCATCGTCATCGTTGCCACCACCACCATCACCACTACATTGTCGTAGCCATAACCATTATATTGTCATCGTCTCCACCACTGCCACCACTACTGTCATCACCTCCACCATCGTCGTTGCTGCTGCCACCACTCTATTGCCATCACCATCATCGCCACAACTAGCAACAATACCACTACCATCACTTTTACTGTCATTATCACTACTACTGTTGTGATCATCATTAATATCACCACCACTACGATTTCTATCTACACACCTTTAAAACAAGATAACAAATTTCAAATTAAATTTATTTTAAAATTAAAAATTAATTTAAAAAAAACTAAAATAAAAAATAAAAAAGTAGTTTTCAACTAAAAACTATCCTTAACATATCCTATTAGAATATATTCATAAAATAAAATAATAATTTGTATTTATCATATAATAAAATTATAATTTAATTCAATTTTAATTAGATTAGTTAAATTTATACTTAGTTTTTTTAAGTGGAAGTCACTCACCTTAACTAAATATATGATTGAGTTAAATTTTATATACTTCAAATTCAATCCAAATTAACTCATAAATATCTTTTAATATAAATAACCCAAAAATCTAAATAACTTTATTTTTTCGGAATCCAAAAATTATGACGGGCTAGTTATAGAAAATCTCATAAAATGGTTAAGATTCTAACCTATTCTTAAATTTTCAATGAAAATAGTTATGGGGTCGATTTTGATTATTTTTAACAAAAATAAAATTTATCTATATATATTATATAAGTGTTTAAACGAGAATATTTTAAAAATATCTTTTTCTCTTTATAATATTATTTTAATTTAAAATTTTTGATATATTGTATTAAATTAAAGATTTTTGTTTAAAATTAATAAAATTTTGAATTTATTATTATTATTATTATTATTTATTTTGGTGAACAAAAACTTTTTGGGAGTTATTATTAGTAAACGGTAACCATAGCTTTTTTGGTGTCCTGACAATTTCAAGTTGACTGACCAGTTTGGTGTGTTGTTGATTTACATTTTACATTGCCGACTAGTTTACGCTACAAGGCTTATTAGCAAGCAAGTCTCTCGCAGATCTGATCTATCTGGGTTTGATCGACGCCGACAGTGTGAAGATGGGGTCTTCGGCTTGCTCCTTCTTCCTCTTCCTCCTCCTATTACTGTCCCTCTTTCCCGCCTCGCTATCCGAGATCCGGTTTTCCGAGATCCGAAACGACGATCGGCCCATCATTCCCTTCGATCAGTTTGGATTCACCCCCAAGGGTCGCCTTGAGCTCAACGTTTCCAAAATCTCACTCTCCAATTCCAATTTGGACCTCTCCAAGGTTGGGTTCTTTCTTTGTACCCTCGATTCTTGGCTCCATGTCCTTCAGCAACTGGAGGATGGCGAGATTCGATGCGCCCTTCAATCCGATCTCGTTAAGTCCGTATACACCTTCAATTCTCTCAACGGCAAAGACACTTTCGACACGCTCTACAGCGAAACCGACTCCGATCAGTACAACCTCGTTTTCGCCAACTGCCACCCGCAGTTACTCAAAGTCACCATGGACGTTAAATCTGCGATGTACAATCTGGACGGCAAGAGCGGTGTCCGCGATTACCTCTCTGCGGGCAGAACCATCCTTCCGAGAGTTTATTTCCTCTTCTCAATGGTGTATTTCGTCCTGGCTATTGTTTGGATCAGCGTCCTCTATAAGAAGCGATTGACCGCGTTCCGCATCCATTACTTCATGTTGGCCGTGGTCATCTTGAAAGCTTTGAATCTGTTGTGCGAGGCAGAAGACAAATCGTACATCAAGCGCACTGGAAGTGCCCATGGTTGGGATATCCTGTTTTACATCTTCAGCTTCCTCAAGGGTATTTCGCTCTTCACTCTCATTGTCTTGATTGGCACTGGTTGGTCCTTCCTCAAGCCCTTCCTTCAGGATAAGGAAAAGAAGGTTCTCATGATTGTCATCCCCCTTCAAGTCATTGCCAACATTGCTCAGGTCGTCATTGACGAGAGTGGGCCCTACGGCCATGACTGGGTTACCTGGAAACAGATCTTCCTCCTCGTCGATGTTGTCTGTTGCTGTGCTGTCCTCTTCCCCATTGTCTGGTCCATCAAGAACCTCCGTGAGGCTGCCAGGACTGACGGCAAGGCGGCTGTTAATTTGCTCAAGTTGACTCTCTTCAGGCATTACTATGTCGTCGTTATCTGTTACATTTACTTCACCAGGGTTGTGGTTTATGCCTTGGAGACTATAACCTCCTATCGCTATTCTTGGACCAGTGTCGTTGCTGCAGAGTTCGCCACGCTTGCTTTCTATGTCTTTACTGGCTACAAGTTCAAGCCAGAGGCTCACAATCCTTATTTTGTCATTGATGACGAAGAGGAAGAGGCTGCTGCAGAGGCATTGAAGCTTGAAGATGAATTTGAATTGTAATTTCTCTCGATATACAAAATTAAGCTTTTGCCATGTTAGCTGTTGAACAAGTTGGTACGCAGCTCACCAATGCTCAGGTTTCATCTCAACAACCAGTAGAATTTTTCATCTTACACTTTATGGGTATAGTCATTATTCATAAATCATTGTGCTATATTTTGTATTCTGGACTCGTGCCAGTTTTTTGAATTAGTGTCATAATATCCTAGACCCTTGTGTAGTGCTACGAACCATATATTACGTCTAAGTATTCAACTTTGATAATGATACCTTGCAAATATTTTTTGTCATGATTACTTTTATTATGCTTATCTTCTACCTTAAAACTTCTGTTGCTGCAAAGTTGCATTGGAACTTGTTCCACTATTAGCACTAGAACTCTAAATTTGTTGGAAACGTTGTCCAATTATTACCACTCGAATTCTGAATTTGCATAGAGTAAAGGTAGTGTCATGCAGCATCTATTCCTCACCCTGTTCCCGTAAAAAAATTAAAGCCTTGTTCTGATTTGACAAGGAGGGCAGTGACACTGTGCTGTTAGTATTTTACAGATAGACGATTGGAGCCGCTGGAGAATGTGAGAAGTAGAAACCGAGCCCTTTCGGCACCACCTGATTTTTACTTCTACTATTTTTTACTCTACTAGTGTGTTAGGAACCGAGAGATTCACTATTACAGTAATGGAAGAATCCCAAAACAAGCTTTGATAACAACTGAAAATAGCAGAAATATACAAAATAACAGATAAGAAAAATATCATAGAAGACACCTTTGCCTTGTTCTGACACAATTAATGGTCCTAGCAGCATCTATTCCTCATCCCTGTTCCTATCAAAATTAAAGTCTTGTTTTGATTTGACAAGGAGTGCAGTGACACTGTCCTGTTAGTCTGTTACAGATAGAGGATTGGAGCCACTGGAGAATGTGAGAGTAGAAACTGAGCCCTTTCGCCACCACCTGATTTTTACTTTTACTATTTTTTGCTCTACTAGTGTAATAGGAACCGAGAGATTTACCATTAAAGTAATGGAAGAATCCCAAAACAAGCTTTGATAACAACTGAAAATAGCAGAAAAATACAAAATAACATAAGAAAAATATCAGAGAAGACATCTCTGCCTTGTGGCACCAACCACCCTGAAAATACCCAAAAATGATTCCTCCCCCCAATTCCTTCCATTCCCTTCATATTTACTCCCCCTTATAGATTCTAGAACCTCTTTCTCCACTCCTTTGTTGTCACGTGTCAAAACTGTTCGAATCCCCCTTGCTCCTCCTAACCAACTTCTATAGGCATAATTATATTGCTACCCCTTCACTAATTCCCCCCCACTGTTTAGTACCAGAGTCTAACATAGTGCCCCTCTTCCCTAACCATCGCAGACTTCTTTTTGCTGAACATCAATCATAGTTGCAAACTGCCATTCTGTTTATATCAGAAGAGAATGACGAGCAAGATCAGAAAAGAGATTTGAAATGTTGACAGAAGAAGCTTTGAGATTGGACAGGGTCACTCCTGAGCCTCAGAATCAGAGAACACCTTCAGTCCCTCTCAATTTCACAGGATTACTATTACTGATTAAAATTTTATCTTCTTTTTTGCGATTCTTGTGATGAATGTTGATATTTTCTTTGTGTGGATTCTTTTGTTTTCCTTCATTTAATTGAATGTGACTGAGGCTCAATGGCATTAGTTGAAACCATGATTATGGTCGCTTTCCTTGTTACCTTGACTGTATGTAATTGTAAAGCTAGTTGAAAGAATTTCATTATAATGCATGTTATTATATTTCTTTAATGATTCCTTATTTGATATGGATTAGGAATCTAGTCTGAGAATAAATATAGGTTAGTGGTTAGTGCTTTGTGTTTGATAATTATGAAGCACATACACTAACACAAACTCACGACATAACATGGACAATGTCCAAAATATAGTACAGATGAACATGCCCCTCCCCCCCCCCCAAAAAAAAAAAAATACACAGTATGCACCAATCGAAATTAATTATGTGCAAGGTAATAAAAATTCTAAATTTGAGAATTAGGATTTATGAATTCATCTTCTCAAAACAACTTGTGAAGCTTTACATTGATAATGAGTCCCACAATAATAAATTACAACCAGGCATTATTTTACAGCATAAGCTGTAAGTTAGGAAGAATGCCCAGCCCAGGTTGGAAGGATAAGCCACAAATGAGGAGTCCTTGGGGAAATTTAGCATTTTTTAAGTGTTTTTATCATTTATCATATTGAAGTATTTTATTTTAAGAAAAAAAATATTGAATTTTTTTACAATTGTCGTGTGCTGTTTAAATCTCAGGCCATATTTGGGTGTCCACCGAATTGCTAGGCTGTTTCTAGGGTGTCTGAGTCGGCAAAAGTTAGTTGATTTTTGGGATATTGGTTGAGCAGTGTTGACACATTTTTACTCCATACATATGTTGAAGGAGTATCAATCCAATGCTCTGATACAATGTATCACACCCATCTATCTATATAATAGAATATTATTCATAGTTATTTACCAACAAATAATCTTCTTCGCAGATTGTTTTATCCTTCTGGGCCCTCTATACCATCCTCCCATCACTATTCCTTTGTGAATCTGACCTCCATACCGTGAAGTTCTCTTTTCACCTGCTGACTCTTACCTTGATGTGACCAATCTGATGACACCCAGCCTCTTTGGTCTTGGTTCGTGTCCTTTCATAAGGTTCTTGGCTACATTTTGGGTCTAATTGTCTTCTGACCTATTTGACTGACTCTTGCACTATGTTTTAGAGTTTAAACCACCTTTCCCTTGGTCATTTCTGTTAAGTGTTTGTTCTTCCAGCATCTTTAGGTTCTTATGAAATTTTCTGCTTTGCTCTCTTTCTTTTAGGTATTATTATTGGTTTTCTTTGCAGCCTTGTCTTTGTCCTAATTGCAGCGTAGCCCTTGTTTCTGTCCTCGATGCAGTTTGGCTCTAGCTCCAGTCCCACACGTCACCTAATTGTCCCAAGTTTAAAGCTTAGTAAACTTTCATCAGAGGATAAATCTTAGAATATCTAAGAAATATCTCATAATATATTGATTGTATTTTAGAGTATCTTAGATGATCATCTATTAGGAATGGTTTCTATATTTCATTACATTTCTTGACTTGCTTTCTTATTTGATTTGATTAGTATTAGAAGTTTGGAATGAGTATAAACAGAGGCTAGTGCTTTATATTTTGTATCATACCAATATACATAATCGAATATAATGCATAGTCTGTTTAATCTGTGTCCTTCTTCATTTAAATTCCTATAATTTCAACAACTCAACAAGTAGCATTCCTAGTATAGATGGTAAGAGTCCAAAGATTTTGATTTGGAAAAAATATTTTAGTTGAACTTGAAGTGCATGGGTACTATCTTCTTGCTGATTACTTCTGCTCTAGGCTATATTTGAATGTGCTATGTCAATTAAGACTTGTTTGAATTGCAAGTCTAATACCGTCACTTCTAAGTCGTTTAATCCCAATTTATGGAATCCCACGGTATACAAGGATGTTTGTCCTTTATGAAATGAACGCCTAATAAATATCTAACTGTTTTCTAGTTTGGGGTCAGTCATTCTACAAATGCCAGCTTTTTGGCATAGGGATGAGCGGTAGGTAGATGACTGTTGTAGCTTGGAAACTATTCTTGGAAATGAGGTTAGTAATTCTAGTTGGGCATTTACTACTACTTGCTCCAGATATTTGTCTTTCAGAGATATTTTTGAAGAACTTGTGCTTGTTTAATAGTGTACAATGGATTTGGACTTGATTCTTGAAAACCTATCTGATTATGCCCCTTCCAACTAGCCTAAATGGTACAACTAAAAAGAGCCATAGCTTGGTCCAGTATGGGTTTCGTTTATTCGTTAGGACTATTCAAAAGCAACAAATCGACCCTCGAATGTGAGGGCCAGATCTTTTGAAGTACTCTTTCCATTTTTTTTAACAAGATACCATTAACTAATTCATCAAGAAAATTAATTAGTTTAGTTAATACTATTAAATTTGTACTAAATTTATTTTTATAATTATTCCTAACACTAATAAAATATAATCTTACTAATTTTAATTCTTTTAATCTCTCTCATCGATAATATATTTATTATTTGAATTTTTATTGGTTAACTAAGACTTCTTAAATGCTCTCCACAAGACTACAACATGGACATTAATATATTCTACTTAATATTTATTAAGCTTAGAAAATTATTTATAATTAATAGTATTTTTATAAAAAAGTAATTAAAATGGAAAATATTATGTATTTATTCTTATTAAAAAATCAAAATAAAGTTGTAATTTAAGTAAAACGACAAAAGAGAGTATAACAGTACATCATTTGATAAAGTAATGAAATTATTGGCGCATATAACATTTAAACAATAGAACTTATCACTTTTGAATTATTTTTTATATACACATTGTTTTTATTTCATATAAGTGAATCAACTGTAAATTTCATCTCAATTCTTGTATTATAATTTTAATTCTTTTTATGAATGAAATAAATTCTTTCCATTCTCTCTTTCTTGTAACTATATATAGTCATCATTCTTATTTTATGACATGTATTTTATAAATTTTATAAATTTTTACATTAAATATTTTTTTTTGTAATTAGTTATGTAATTATAAATGATATTTAATTTTTTTTTTTAAAAAGAGAAAATGAAGTACGAGTTCAGAATAATTTTTATTTCCCAAATAAGGTTGTGCAATTCATGGCGAGGTAAAAATCTAGTAGTAAAAAGCAGAGCAAAGCAAACACGTACATTATTTAAAAGATATTTAACCTTTTAATTAATATTTAAAATTATCCAATCAATGTTAATTATAATAAAATACTTATAAATCATTATCAACATAATAAATAATAAAATTAAAACATATTAATAAATATATTTTATATTTTAATTTATAATATTTTATTAAGAATAAAATATATTTTCTCAAATATTTTTTATATTTATAATTTTTACATTTCATGTATATTTATAGATGTCCATATAATATGCCAAAAAGAGGAATAAAAATGCTTAACAATAAATTCGATTTGTTCCTTACTAGAGATGTTTAATTGAATGCTATTCTATTAAGATTGACTTGTTTCTTTAAAACTTGGTAAAAAGAAATTTCTTCTCTAAAAACATAACACACTAGAACATAACATATAAATAGAAATGAACGTTAAAAAAAGTTCTTAAGTACAACATTTATGAGAAATACAAAATAGTAGATATGTATAAATTAAAAAAACGAGTTTTAAGATAAAATAAACATTGAAAATGAAATGTTCCTTCTACATGAATATGATTTAGTCCTTCTTTAGACGAAATCTTTCTATTGGACGGTAAGTTCGTTTGGATGATGTTGGTTAAATTGTTCTGAAACAAGTTCTTTGTATGAATGTAAACTCTTATTTTTTATGTTGTGATGAATTGTTCTCTTGAAATACTAAGTACTCACATAAATCATTAATCACCACTCTTTATTCATCATGTTTGTTATCATTAAAATACATGGGTCTTTTGGACACATTAAAAATGCTCTAACAAATATTATCTCTATTTTGGGTTTCCTTTACGTGAAACGGGTAGTGGAGTCATCCTAAAGACCTTGTTTTATATTTGTTCTAAATGATTCTTGGTGATATCTGAAAGGGGATCAAACCCCTAGATTAGTGTCATATCATTGTGTTATTTTTGTTGGTTTTGCTGTGACTAATTGCTATTAATTGGTGAATTTTGTGGTTATTGTGTGTGTTAGGGTTTTGGGTTGATTTTAGGGTTTTGATTTGGGCTTTTCATGCTGAATGAAATTTGATGAGATTAAATGTTGTTTCTTGTGCATTTTTGCGTGCTAAACCCATAGAGCATAAGAGAACTTAGATTGGTTAGGTTTTCTCTACTTAATTGAGAATTAAGTTAAGTTTCTATAGAATTGCAAAATCACAAACTGCTGTTCTTGCTTTTATGTTGGGCAAGAGGTGCCATTCGTTGTGTGATATGAATCGGGGAGATGTGGAAGAGCCTTCAAGGAACCCTAATCAAGGGTAGATTGAAGAAGTTAGAGGTTCATATGTAAAGGAACATGGACCTCCTTAGAGGGCAAAGAGCGTCAAAAGCATAATCTACTTTGTTTATGTTATTCTCGTATAGTTTAAGAACTTGTGTATATGTAATAAGTAGGAAAGTCTCATAAGACTCTTTGGATGCATGACACCTTATGAATGGACGTAGCACCTTTGGATGCACTTCGCATCTATGGATGCTTCGTTTGGACGATGGGGTTAGTTTGACATATGAAACCTCCTAGAGGTTCCATGAAGCCTTTGGACGAGGAGTGTCCTTTGGACAACATGTGGATGATGTGTTTGGACGTTGAGGCCTATGGACGCTCCGTATAGACATTGGCATTCTTTGGATAATGGAAGACCCCTTTTAGGGAATGCACCTCTTGGGTAAGTTTCCTTTCAACGAAAACTCCTCAAGACAACTCTGGGCCCAGGACAAAGCTTGGAAGCCTTTTGACTTAGCTGTTGCAATTTCATGCCTTTGGACATATAACCTTAGGCAGGCCTTTGCACACCTTTTTCTTCTATATATAGCTAATCTTAGGCTCCTTGTATCAACTTTTGGTTCATTTTAAATGATATTTGTTTTTCAGCAATTAAGAGAATAACTCTCATTTGTTCTTAGATTATAACATTTTATTCTCATCAAGTTCTCCATGAAGCTTATGGTGAATCTCAATTCTCTTATCTAATTTTCTCCTAAAAATTAATGGCGAGCCATCTCTAAACTCTTTCCATTTTTCTACTTCAATTCATTTTATCCTATCTTTAATTTCCACGATTTACTTTAGTCTGATAATTCCTAAAATCCTTAAATTCTATTTTTAATTTCTATTTCAATTATGGCAATTGTGAAGTATAGAGGATATAGGTAGAATCAAGACGGTTCACGAGAGCGATTCCAATCAAAAGTAATTCAAATCCTCAATTTTGGAATTCAGATCGTATCACTGAGCTAGAATGCGACAAAAAGGAAGGTTCTCCTCTATTAGACTTATTTGTTGCATGAGTGTGACACTCACTAAGCGAATATGAGCCTTGAAGCTTTTTGTGGCTCCTCATCAGCAAGTGGTAAGGCTCACTAAGCGAGAGTGTCAGGACTTAAGAGTAGTGCTTTCTATTGTCCTACTTGCTAAGCGAGTATTGAGGTTCATCGAGGGAGGGAGTAAAAAAGAGAGTTGAAACTCCCTATCTAAAGTATTCTAAGCATGTTGGTGCCTCATTAAGCAAGAGAGAGGAATAGATAGTAGCAACTTTTTGTGGCTCATATTTTTCAAGAAAAGGGCAGTATTTTGTTCAGCAAGAAGTTACTTTATTGAGTGAAAGTGTACAACAAAGAGTTGTGACTCTCTAGTGGGTATGTTTGTTGGACGAGCGAGGAGTCTTGATAGGTGAGAGAGGGGAACAAAGAGAAACCAACTCTTTGTGACTCCTATTGTTGGGCAAAAATGCGTACAAAGCTCCCTAAAGATCTGGTTTGTTGAGTGAGAGAGTGAACCCATTGAGCGAGAGTTAACTTTGTGACTAGAATTTCCATATATGTAGACTGGAGTTAATTATTTCTTATGAGTTGTGTTCTTACATTCATTCTTCTATAGTATGTATAATTGAGTGAGATATGTTTGTCATTGAATTACGAAATGAGTATGAGAAACAATATGAGAAAATGAGTAAAGATGAGCGATTTTTAGACGAGTTTCCTAGGCCAAGAGTTGGCAAGAAAGGAACTTTAATGACCCTTGTTAGGTGAGTAATCTAGGCCTATACATTAATCGTTCAATTCGAACTAGGTGCTATCAAGAGCTAAAGCTCTAGAATCAAGATTGTATCAAGTGGTATCAAAGCATTTCACTTCACAATGTACTGCAATTGAAGTGCAACATTTTTTATTATGCATCGTTCGTACTCATGCCAAAAGGTAATCCACTCGGATGCACAATTTTGCTCCAATTAGTCATGTGATTTGAAAATTTTAGCTTAGGTTTTGATCGCCTAACTATTTTCATTCATTTAATCAATTCAATTTTCATTTTGTTAGTTTAATTGTTGATTTAATCGGTGCAAATTCCTTTTTGTGGTTCAATTTAAAAAATCTGAAAAAAAAATAGAGGATTGCAATTGAGTTTTCACTTTGTTTTTTGTTAAAATCATTAATTGCAAATTGTGACAAAGAATTGTGGTAATTGTCTGAAGAAAAAGTTGGATCAAAAAAATTGAAAAGTTGGATCCATAACTGAGTGTTGGAACAAAAAAAATGTGGGAAAAGAAATTCAAAAGAAAGGAGTATAATGAAAAGTTGTTATGGATCCACAAACAAACTATATGCCAAAAAAATTGTTTTTTTTTCCCTAGTCATTTTTAGTTAAGTGTTGATAGCATGTGACGATCATTCATAATGCTTTGGATGCTAGGTTTGGACGACAAAATTTTTGTGCAATTTTTCTACATAATTGTTAGTGTCTCTTAATTTGAGTAAGCTCTCATTTCTACTATGTTTATTGCTTGTTTTCATTTTGCTTCTTAAGTTTGTCTTTGAGTTTTCGTTTCTTTTAAATTCTGAAGAGTTATTGTGATTTGACGATTTCACTTGCATCGTAAAACTTGATTAGTAGAATCTAGGTTCTTTTTCAAGGCATAGTCATGAGTTGAGTGGGAAAAGGCACGAGTTCACGTTATAGAAAAAACACAAAGTGAATACACGAGTGTAGAGCGTAAACACTTAGGAGTGACGATGTTTTCCTTTTATTACTAATACATTTCTGTGAGAAATTTCAGTATAAAGAAAGAACAGGTGCAATTATGGCGGACAACAGCAATGAGGAAGTAAATAATTACCTCCCAAATCTCGATGCATGATGAGACAAATGGCCAGGTTGGAGAGTAGTTGGCAAAATTGGGGGGGGAGGGCTAGAAGTTGTTAAGGCAGACACAACAAGCATCCATGCTAAAGTGGAGGCACTTAGTAGAACAAAGGAGAAGTTTGTCGCATTCATGCATGAGAGTGAAGGAAGCAAGATCGAGGGTTTAGATGGATCATCCAAAGAACCTCATAGGTCACACCACAATGGGAGAAGCAAAAGGTCACATAAAGAAAAGAGGCGAGAAGAAGAGCCTCGTAGAGAGAGGCAAGGAAAAAGACATGAGGAGGAACCCCATGAAGAGAGAAGAGGATGAAGGTATGATAAGACACCACGTTGAGACCGAAGAAATGCAGAGGATTACTAGAGAGCTCCTCTGGATGCTCTCAAGCGCCAAATTCCTCCATTTGTAGGAGATGGCGATGCAAAAATGTTCCTGGATTGGGAAATGAAGGTGGACCAGGTTTTGTACTGCTTCGACTATGATGACTACGAGAAAGTCAGAATGGTCACTTATAAATTCATTGGTTAAGCATTAGTTTGGTGGAACCAATTCTTCAAGGAAATCAGAGAAGGTAGGAGGAGGCATGTTGATACATGGCCTAATCTTAGGAGAGAGATGAGGTCAAGATTTGTGCCTACATCATAACGAAGGACTTGTGCAAAAGATCGCAAATGTTATATTAGGAGTCCAAAAGTGTGGAAGAATATAATAAAAGACGTAAAGATCACATTGTTGAGAGTCAATGTACTATAGTCCAATGAAGCTACTATGGCTCATTTCTTACACAAGCTAAA
Source organism: Mucuna pruriens (assembly GCA_025330945.1). NCBI lineage: Eukaryota > Viridiplantae > Streptophyta > Magnoliopsida > Fabales > Fabaceae > Mucuna > Mucuna pruriens. The sequence goes on from JAENHJ010000255.1 coordinate 1,267,820, forward strand.
TAGAGAAATTCATGAAGTAATGGAGCTATACCACTATACCTATATGGAAGACCTAATGCATTAGGCAACTCGAGTAAAGTCTCAACAGAAGAGACTCCTGACGCCAAAGAAGGCTTACCCTAGTGGTCCTAGTAGTTGGAGGGGTAAAGAGAAGGAGAAAGATCGACTAAGAAAAGACAAGAGTCCAAAGAAGGAGAGCTTTCCACCCGAAGGCTGAATAAAAGAGAGAGCACTACAGTTCTAGACTCAGCATCCAAAAGCAGCAACATTGCAAGCTATTTGAGGGTTTTCTCTTAACTTGTTCTTGAGGAAGAACACTTCATTCTCACCAAGTTCTCCATGAGGCTTGATTTTCTACTTTTCAATTCTTTCAATTTCTATTTTTCTATTTTTCTAATTTCATTTTTGTTATGCTAATTCTTCTTAGTTTTGTGTAGCATAAACATCTCTGATGAGAGAAAAATGAACTATAATACAAATAGTACATTGACAGATAGCATTTAACATTTTTTTATTAAATTACTCTAGTACTAATTAATCAATTTTTATTGAACAATGTTTTCCTCTTCTATATTGGGATGTGAGATGAGACGAGGGTGGAAAAAAAGATAAAAAAAGGTAAAATATTTATTTGATTCCTAAAGTTTTCATTTTAAATTTTAGTCTCTATAGGAGAAAATTGTTTTCAATTCTTGAATATTCTTTTTGTGATGATTTATTAACACTGAACAAAATTTGTAATAATTTTATATTATTAGAGAATTGTATACAATATTAACAACTTTTATATACATGGAAGAGTGAAACTTACATTTTTCTTATGTAGACACTAAAACTTAAGATGAGAATAGTAATAAATACCAAATGAATAGTTTAACCTAAAATATAAGAGAAAATATATCTAAAAATAAATATAATTTATTTATGGGTTCAATAGTTCGTGGTTTGGTTCCTCAGTTATTGTTGTAGTATGCTCTACCTGAATTAAGTGTAATAAAATTTAATTTCAAAGTATTTTTTTTTACTTCAACAACGTTTTGTATATTGTTGACATGATTTAACACCGGCACAAGTAAAGTTTAATCTATTGGTATATTGGTACCGTTAGAAATAATAATTAAAAAATAAAGGGTTGTAAGATGAAGAGTTATTAGTTACTCTGTATTAAGAGACAATTACTCTACATTAAGGAGTAGTTATTTTGTATTACGAGACATTTTTGTTTTGTAACCACTATTTATGAGTATTTAGTGTGTTAATGAAAAGACGTTGTAATGTTATGAATTGCTCTATTATTAATAGAGTATCAACCTATGTAACTGGTATGCCAAGAAATAAAAATTTATTTTTCTATTTTCTAAAGTCTCCTCTAGTTTGTCTAACAAAGTGGTATTAGAGCTTAGACTCTGGTGAATTGAGAGAAACACTTAGTGTGTTGAGAGATACAGTTAGTGAGTTAAGAGTGACAAGGGATAATTTGAACTTGTTTCAATTCCCTCGTCTTACCAATGAGAATTATGACAATTGGTGTCGTCGCATGAAAGTCTTGTTAGGTTCCCAAGATGCTTGGGAGGTTGTGGAGAAAGGTTATACTCTCCTAAAGATGTGACTATTTTGTCACAACATGAGAATAAGATTTTAGTAAAGATGAAAAAGAAGGATCAATAAGCACTTACCTTCATCTATCAAACTTTAGATGAAGCTATGTTTGAGATGGTGTCTAATGTTTGACAAGGACGTGAATGTAGCCAAGGAAGAGGACGAAGAGGTAGAAGAGGAGATCATGACAACTTTTATAATACTGAAAGGAGTTATCAACCGACCAAAGGTCATGGAAGAGGAAGAGGTAGAGGCAATTTTGGTAGAACAAATGAAATGAGGTTTGATAAATCTAATGTTGAAGAAAAGACAAATCTTGTTGGTGACACAAGTAATCACATGTGTGGTTACAAGGAGAAATTTGTGGAGCTTGAAGAGAAGGTGAGGGGAAAGGTTTCCTTTGGTGATTCTTCCAAGGTACAAATCCAAGGGAAAGGTACTATTTTAATTTTCTTAAAAGATGGCTCTCACAAATTCATCAAGGATGTCTATTATGTTCCTAAATTAAAAAGTAATATTTTGAGTTTAGGACAACTTGTTGAGAAGGGGTATGAAATCCTCATGAAAGAAAATTGTTTGTGGCTTAGAGATCAAAATTCTAATTTGGTTGCTAAGGTGTTTATGTCAAGAAATAGAATGTTCATGCTAAGCATTAAGACCAATGAAAGCAAAATGCTTAAAGGCTAGTATAAAAGATGAAGCATGGTATTGGCATATGAGGTTTGGGCACTTGAACTTTGGAGCACTTAAGGCCTTAGGAGATGAGAAGATGGTGAAGGGGATGTCTCACATCAACCATCCCAATCAATTGTGTGAAGCATGTCTCCTTGGCAAGCATGCAAGAAGAAGTTTTCCTAAAGAAGCTGAATCAAGAGCAAATGAGCCTCTCCAACTTGTGCACACTGATGTGTGTGGTCCAATTGATCCTCCTTCATTTGGTAAAAATAAATATTTCTTGCTTTTTATTGATGATTTTACTAGGAAGACTTGGGTGTATTTCTTGAAGCATAAATCTGAGACATTTGTAATTTTTAAAAATTTTAAAGCTCTTGTAAAAAAAGAGAGTGGTTATGTAATTAAGGCTTTAAGATCCAATAGAGGTGGCGAATTCACATCAAAAGAATTCAATGAATTTTGTAAAAAGAATGGGATTCGTCGCCCTCTAACAGTTCCTAGAACCTGACAACAAAATGGGGTAGTGGAGAGAAAAAATAGAACTATTCTTAACATGGCTAGATGTATGTTGAAAGCCAAATCTATGCCCAAGGAATTTTGGGCCGAAGCTGTTTCATGTACAGTTTATTTATCTAATCGTTCTCCTACAAGAAATGTCAAAGGTCAAACATCTCAAGAAATATGGAGTGAAGTGAAGCCAAAAGTTGATCATTATAGAGTCTTTGGGAGCATTGCATATGCTCATTTGCCCAACCAAGGAAGATCCAAACTTGATGATAGGAGTGTGAAGCATGTGTTCATTGGTTATGATGCAAATTCAAAAGGCTACAAGTTGTATAATCCAAACAATGGGAAGATGATTGTAAGTAGAGACATAGAATTTGATGAAGAAGAGGCATGGAATTGGGAGAAAGAAGAAGCCACTTATGATTTCCTTCCATATTTTGAAGAAGGTGATCAAGAAGTTGTAGTACCAAATGAGTTTTCTACTCCACCTCTATCACCAACTCCTTTAATACATGAAGCCTCATCTTCCGAAGGGAGTCCAAGTGAAAGGACACAAAAAATGAGAAGCATTCAAGAAATATATGATGAAATTGAAATTATAAATGATTTATTTTGTTTTTTGTTGACAGTGAGCCTCTAACTTTTGATGAAGCTATGGAGGACAAAAGGTGGAGACAAGCCATGGAGGAAGAAATCAAAGCCATAAAGAAGAATGACACTTGGGAGTTATCAAATCTTCCTAAGGGTCATGAAGCAATTCGAGTCAAATGGGTGTTTAAGATCAAGAAGAATGCAAAGGGAGAGGTGGAAAGATACAAAGCAAGGCTTGTTGCTAAAGGATACAAGCAACAACATGGAGTTGATTATGATGAAGTGTTTGCACTAGTTGCTCGTATGGAGACAATTCATCTTCTTATTTCAATAACAGCTCAAATGGGTTGGAGAATCTTCCAACTTGATGTCAAATCAACTTTCCTAAATGGCTATCTTGATGAAAATGTCTATGTTGAACAACCAATGGGCTTTGCCATCAAAGGACAAGAGGAGAAAGTCTTGAAATTGAAGATGGCGTTGTATGACCTAAAGCAAGCACCAAGGGCATGGAATAGTCGCATTGACAAGTATGAGTTTGTTCGTTGCCAACATGAGTATACTCTTTATGTTAAAAAAATTGATAATGGTGATATTTTTCTAGTTTGTCTTTATGTGGATGATCTTATTTTTACTGGAAATAACCCAAATTTGTTTGAAGACGTCAAGAAGGTTATGTCTTATGAATTTGAGATGACAGATATAGGGCTCATGTGCTACTACTTGGGATTAGAAGTGAAGTAAATGAATAATGACAATTATGTTTCTCAAGAAAGCTATGCAAAGAAGGTGTTGGAAAAATTTAAAATGTTTGATTGCAATCCTGTGAGCACACCCATGGAAGGTTCGTTGAAATTGTCAAGGTTTGATAGTGGAGAGAAGGAAGATCCTACTTTGTTCAAAAGTGTTGTAGGAAGCTTAAGGTATTTAACAAGTACAAGGCCAGATATTATGTATGCGTTTGGTGTAGTTTGCCGCTTTATGGAGGCTCCTACCTCTACTCATATAAAGGAAGCAAAAGAGAATTCTTCATTACCTTAAAGGTACACTTGATTTTGGCTTATTTTACTCTTCTTCTAATGAGTTCAAACTTGTGGGATTTTGTGATAGTGATTTTGCGGGAGATGTTGATGACAGAAAAAGTACTACTGTTTTTGTGTTTTTCATTAGTGGTTGTGCTTTTACTTGGAACTCTAAAAAGCAAGTCATTGTTACACTTTCTACTTGTGAAGTTGAGTATGTAACTTCTTACACATGTCAAGCTATTTGGCTAAGAAGATTGCTAAAGGAGTTTAATATGAACCAAGAGGAGAGTACAAAAATTCATATTGATAATAAATTTCCACAAATTCTTGCTAAGAATCTAGTGTTTCATGAACGAAGCAAATACATAGATACAAGTTATCATTTCATTAGAGAATGCATTGTCAAGAAAGAGGTAGAGCTAGTTCATGTGAAGACTCAAGATCAGATTGCATATATTTTTACTAAGCCCCTTAAGTTTGAAGATTTTAGAAGATTGAGAGCAAGACTTGGTGTACAGAATTTTCTAATTACGAAGGGATGTTAGAAATAATAATTAGAATATAAAGGATTGTAAGATGAAGAGTTATCAATTACTTTGCATTAAGAGACAATTACTCTACATTCAGGAGTAGTTATTCTGCATTCGGAGACATTATTGTTTTGTAACCACTATTTATGAGTATGTAGTATGTTAATTAAAAGATATTGTAATATTGTAACCATTATTTATGAGTATATAGTATGTTAATTAAAAGACATCGTAATGTTATGAATTGTTCTATTATTAATAGAGTATCAACTTATGTAACTGGTATGCCAAGAAATAAAAATTTATATTTTCTAAAGTCTCCTCTAATTTGTCTAACAGGTAATATATTCTGTTTGATTTCTTTTCAATATGATCTTTTAAGATTTTTGTAAACGATCAGAGTGCCTCTAGTTCTAGTACTCTGTCTCTTAATAAAAAAATATTTATAAAAAAGTCCGGTTCAATTTTCTCAATCATGGATGGTAAATCAGATAACAAATTCTCAAATCAAAATTTAGAATTTAATAAACAAGAGCCAGGAGCAAGTGCGACCAAATCCTAGATTAAATGGTCACAAGAAAATCCAATTGGGGAGGCGTTAGATTGGGTAAACCAAAATCAAGCCACATATCTTTCTCTTTCTTTCACGCATTACAATTTAGGAGATGATGCACTTCTTTTCTCTTGCCACCGAAAGAAATGCAGAAATCCTTGACCATTCATGTGAACATCCCTATCACGTGATATATATTATGGTTTTCTGATTGTCTCTGTGGTATTTTAAAATTCATTAAAAATGTTCTCATGCAAACATTGTACATGGATTCCCACCTCTACTGTTCTCTCTCTTTTGCTATGACTTGCTAGTCACTTGTGGCCTTCAACTTGGTTGATTGATTGCTCATGTGACTCTAATTTTGTGTCCGTGACTTCGTTGCTACAGACAAATTACAGTTCTCCATACTGCGCCTTAAATTTTGGCTCCCATGCTATCAAGTTTTAAGTCCAATTTCCTGGCGTAAGTTACGCCAACAGTAACCACAGTAACATCTATATGAATTTATTATATGAATTTATTCTTGTGAAAATGGCCTTTCAGCTCAAGTATCCAATAATAAGGATAAAGCAGTCAGATGTTTGGACTTTCTGCTAGCCCAGTTTGGCGCAGTTGATCCTGTGACCAATGAGCATTAACGTCAAGTTAACTAACCTCCCAACTTACTACTTCTCGTGCTCTATTAATACAAATCCCATTTGAACGTTATAAACAAATTAAACCATCACTCCATTCTCTGAAGCCTCTAATTCTGCCCGGTTAACAAAAGAACCACACATGCCAAAAGGGATGGCTTCAGTCACCACATTTTCACTAATATTACAGTTTCTGTTCTTAATATTATGTTCGTTTGATCAGCTAAGCTTAGGTTTCACAAGGCAAGAGTACCATGAGGCTCTTGAGAAATCCATTCTCTTCTTTGAGGGACAACGATCGGGAAAATTGCCTTCCAACCAGCAGCTAACATGGAGGGGAGATTCTGGATTGACCGATGGCTCTTCCTATCATGTATGTATATAAAATTAAAAATAAAATTTAACTGCCTATTTTTGATTCATCATATGTAAGTAAAACGCGTTCTTTGCTCTTATTAATCTTGTTCAGGTGGACCTAGTAGGCGGTTATTATGATGCTGGAGACAACATCAAGTTTGGGCTGCCAATGGCCTTTACCACTACATTATTAGCATGGAGTGTGATTGAATTTGGAAGCTCAATGCAGGACCAGATTGAAAACGCTAGAGCTGCTATCCGGTGGAGCGCGGATTACCTTCTTAAGGCAGCCACCACCACCCCTGACACATTATATGTCCAAGTGAGCGATGCTTCTTACATCACATATAAATAAACCATTATCAATTTTATCATGTCAGTGTTAACTAGGAGGGAGAGAGTATACAAAAATATAAAAAAAAATAATTGTACTAGACAAAGCGAAATATATAGAATGTCAAAAAATAGTCCTTCTCCACGATAACTGCCTAAGGGTTGAGTTGATGGAAAGGATTTTGCAGGTAGGAGAGCCGAACATGGATCACAAATGTTGGGAAAGGCCTGAAGATATGGACACTCCACGCAACGTGTATAAGATATCAGCTCAAAACCCAGGATCGGATGTAGCAGCAGAGACGGCAGCTGCATTGGCAGCTTCTTCAATAGTATTCAGAGATTCAGACCCCAGCTATTCCTCCAAATTGCTTCAAGCAGCCATCAAAGTAATAAACTGTTCCCCTATTTTCATTTCTTTCTTATTGTACTATTCATTTTCTAATGTTAATGTTACTTTGCAGGTATTTAATTTTGCAGACCGTTACAGGGGCTCTTACAGTGACTCTCTTAATTCGGTTGTCTGTCCATTCTACTGCTCTTACTCTGGATACCATGTAAGACAAACCTTCAGCTTGCATTTTAATTTGAAACATAACACATGCCTTCTAAATCTCTTGTTCTAAAAAGGATGAGCTTCTATGGGGTGCATCGTGGATTTATAAAGCCTCGGGAATTAGCTTGTACATACAATATATACGATCCAATGGCCATATTTTAGGCGCCGATGATGATGATTACTCCTTCAGTTGGGATGACAAGCGACCTGGAACAAAAATCCTGCTTTCCAAGGTATCCTTTTGGTTGCCTCTGCTTACTTTGATTAACGTCCTCTTTCGATAACTTTTCTAAGTATTTATATTGAAAAAAAATATAAAAATATAAAATAAATTGAGTTTTGGTAGAAATCCCAGCTCGGGTGAGATGGCCTAAACTTGTAAGTGGGTGATTCTTACCTCTGTTTTGTATAATTTAATTAAGTCTAAAATCCACCATTTTAAGATAGTAAAAATTTTTCTCTCAGTATTAATTTGAATTTTTATCATAGATGATTAAATATTTTTTAAGAATTTTTTTTTATAAATTAAAATCAAATTGTATATTTGAACGAAAGAAATTTATTTGCCTGGATTGGATCACACATGTATGACTTAAAAGGTTTATTTTGCACGGACACGACGATGACAGGAATTCCTGGAGAAAAACTCCGAAGATTTCCAATTATATAAAGCACATGCAGACAATTACATTTGTTCGCTAATGTCAGGAACACCTGGTTTCCAGGCTCAGTACACCCGAGGTCAGTTAGACAAAATTTATTAAAAAGGTCAAAAAGAAAGAAAAAGAAGTTTGATATTAGGGTAACATCACATTAATCTTCTAAATAATTTTGCAGGGGGGCTTCTGTACAAAGGGAGTGAGAGCAATTTGCAGTATGTCACATCGACAACCTTCCTTCTCTTGACATATGCCAAGTATCTCCAAGCAAATGGGGGTGTTGTCTCGTGTGGGACTTCAACAGTCACGCGACAAAACCTCATAACACTAGCTAAATCACAAGTGGATTACATTTTGGGCAATAATCCAACAAAGATGTCTTATATGGTTGGTTTTGGGGAGAGGTATCCAAAGCATATCCACCACAGGGGTTCCTCTCTACCTTCCATTCATGAACAGACTCGACATATTTCCTGTAACGACGGGTTTCAATATCTCCATTCAGGCTCACCCAATCCAAATGTCCTTGTTGGAGCCATAGTAGGTGGTCCCGACAACAATGATAATTTCTCTGATGATCGTAATAACTATCAGCAGTCGGAGCCAGCAACATACATCAATGCGCCGTTTGTAGGTGCTGTTGCCTATTTCTCTGCCGAAGCCCCAAGCAAATAGGATTAGGAATAAATACCTATAATTAACGCTTACATATTTAATTAAAAGAATTTGACTATGCTTGGTGTTAGCCAATTTTGTTTAGGTTGATGATGAATGGTCCGTAGCTGTTAAATCCCCACTCTATAATAAGGAACCAATTTTCTATCACTTTTCCATCAAAGATGGCGTTGCTAGTGAAAGAATTGTTTCTTCCCACATACAACTGTGTGCGTAACATTTGCACGAAACTAATAACATAAACTAATAATCTCGTGATAGTTATTTTACTGGACTCTCCAATATAAGCAAAAAAAAAAAATGTATTCATTTTAAACATAAACAATTTTTTTTAATATTATATTATTTAATGAAATTATTTTTAATTTTCTTATTTATTAGAGATTTTGTTTCTAATCATACTTAATTAATTCTTTTAATTAACATAAATCAATTTTTTTTCATATATATATATATATGAGACAAGATGAAGTAATCTATCGGTATTCACAATTTTGAATAGTACATTTAGGTGAATTAAACTTACTTATAAAAAAGAGCACAAGATTAATTGTCCAATAAAATAAACTTCAAATAATATAATATAGTAAGACTCATTGAGACTTTTATCTGTCAAAGGATTAAAAGAATGAAAAATTTTAAATATAGTTACTTATGTCTTTTTGATATTATTTTTTTATTAAAATTGAAGTTTTATATTGGTACGTAATTCACATAATAAAATTTTGCATTGAAGATCAATATTATTGAAAATTGGAATTTTGTGGTTGGAATTTTGCAGCTACCATGTTAAAATATTTTTGTTTTTGTTGTTTCTCTATTTTACTTATAAATTTAATTAAAGATTGGTTATTTTCAGAAAAAGCAACTTGCAAATTAATTATATTTACTTGTTAACTTAATTATAACTGTTTTTTGTCTGGTCCAATAAAAAGTTTCATATATTTTTTATTTAAGTTTTTACTGTAACATTTTATTTGTATGTAAAGGTGAGTTTATATTTCAAATATACACCAAAATATATTTTTCTCTTTTTTGTTTTATATGTTTCAATAATATTTCTGAAGTGTCTAATAGTTTTAATAAAGTATCCAATATTTCTATTAAAGAGTCTAATAGTCTTTTAAGAGCAGAGTGTCTAATAACTTTTTAGACGTTTGATATTGGTGTCCAATATAAGAGTGTGATACCGTTATTCAATACAAGTATAAAAACTTTATGTGGAGTTTTCTAACATGGTATCAAGAGTTTCATTGATCTTTATGAGTCTGTGACAAAAAACACAAAGGTTGTGAGGGAGAGAAAATTGAAAAAAGTAAAATGGAGAAAACTATTAAGAAAACCCAAAAAAAAAAAAAATCTTCAAACACAAAATGACTTTAAACAATAGTTCTTTACTTTCGTCACCTATGTTTGTAGGAGAACATAACCATTTGATGGCTGCAAAAATGAAAACTTATTTTAGAGTTCATCTTCCTCTATTATCCATCTAGTAGATGTTTCTCACTAGAAATAGATGTTTAAGTTACAAGCCTCCCAAAACCAAATACATTCATTCCTACCTTGGACTCACTCGCCCTTACAACTAAATGGAATACAATGTCAAATGTATCAAAAAAGGAGTTGAAGCAAAGTGTTGGGGACCATGCAACTTGGAAAAATCATGTCATTTTGGACATTCAACCAAAGCACAATCCAACTTTTGATGAATGGAAATGTACTCATTTTGATCCTAAGCTGGAAAATGCCATGGGACTTTATAGGATTGAACTAAGGAGGGTGCTTAAATCCTTATTTGTGATGGAATTGAGATGCTAAGAGATTAATTATCCTTTATCATATCACATTGGTGATGAAATGCACAAAATCCTCTATCCCTAACAAACATTCAAATTAGCCTTCGAGTGCAAAGGCAAATATGACACACAATATGTGTGAAAGGGAAAGGAAAAGAAAGAATATAAGTTTGACAAAAGTATGTTCGCATTAGACAAAGAGCTCTTGATAAAGAGGTATTTAAAAGAATGTGCTCTCAAAGCATTTTTTCTTCCTTAGACTATCTAAAGTTGAAACAACACTTTGAACCCTTTATGCACACCTCAAATCTCACCACTAAAGAAAAAACTCTAAATCATTGGAATCAAGAGGAAGTTGTTAGCATGTTCACTCAAATATCTTGCCATCTTGCTTTACACCTCCCTTTTTAGAAAATGTTTTGTTCAAAAGCACAAGGATTTACACTTATCCTTCCCCCCAAATTGTTTTCTTTCTTTGTTTTCTTACCTCATTCTCTTTTCAAGTTTTATATTCCTCTTCCTGAGATGCCTACATTCATAGAAAATCCCGACAAAGATTTATTCATTCAAGATATCAACAAACTACCATATTTGAAGGAATTTGTTTCAACACTACTTTTCAAAAGGTTGGCATAAAGAGCTTTCTTAGGCATGAGACTCAACATGAGCTCCTTAATTTGTTAAAAATGGTGAAGAAGAAGGTGACCCTCGGCTCAGGCTTTGATTCAAACTCTTCCTAGTCTTGATGATGTCAAAGGGGAGAGAAAAAAAAGATAAGACAAAGAAAAAGAAGATATAAATATATGTTTAAGGGGAAGTATGGATCATCTTTACATTTCATCCTTTTTTGTTGAAACATATGTCCTGAACTTGATTATTGATATATTTTCATAAGTTGGTTTTTCAAAAGCACATTTTCTTGATGTGATTTTTTTTTTTTTGCTTTTCTATATGATTGAAGTGTGCTATATATCCTATATTTGATCATGATTTCTTAAATTTTTTTTTCATCATAAAAAATGAGGAGATTGTTAAACTCTCAAATGTTTTAAAGTATCTTACAAAAAAATTAATCAGATAATCATGTTTTATTAAATGAAAAATAAATGCCTTAAAATTTGATTTAAGCACATTAAGTGTGTCTAACCTTAACAGACGATAGGATCATCTGATCAAACAAATGACTCTATATGTATTGTTTCACTAAAGCCATTTATATATCCATATTTTATTATATGCAAAGTGTTTTATAAGTTTTAGGAAAGATGAATCTCATTAAAATGTTCAAGTTGATCAAAGTCACCATTATGAAAAAGACTTGCCTATCAAGAAGATCTGTAAACAATCAAATATGTTTTTTTTAACTAAAGTCAAAGTTATACGACTATTTTTAAGAAAAAGCAAGATAAGAGCACTACATTATCACATTAAAGTGTCTGGCTCGTAAAAAGAATTTAATTCTTGTATTAAAAGCTCAAACGTCTCCATAGACTCAAGTATTTGAAGATTAGAAAAAAGAGATCCAAGCTTCCTTCATAACGATCATTTTCTTAAGGAAGCTATATATATCCAAGACTTGAAGAACTAGAGCAACAAGAGTAATGTATGATTATTGCAAGATAGTTTTTCTCTGTAAAACAATATTTCTTTTCTTCTTAAAAAGTCTAAAGACTCATATAAGGAGTCTATTTGTATCTTTTAAATAAACCTTTTCTTGGAAAGAGGTTGAATGTTGGAAATGCTTGGAGAAAATATACTCAAGGTATATTGCTTGGAGTTGCAATTTAAAAAAATACTTGGGTGAGCTTAGGTAGGCTTATGTTGTTGTCTTGTAAATGAGAGATTTATTTATAATGAAAAGCTTGGTAGGTTGCTAAGCTTGTATGATTATCTGTATCCCTTCTCTTTTACTTGCAAGAAAATTATTAAAAGAGAAACATTTTTATTAAAACAATTTTTTTATAACTGTGATTAATTGTTTACATTATCAGATACAACCTTAGAAAAAATTTGTGAAAAATTTAAGTAACATAATTCATCCTCCTTCATAGTTCTTTTATTCTAACAAAGTTTATAGGTGGGGCTTCGGATGGTGACTTGGGTAGGAATAGGAAGTATAGGAGAGGTGGTGGACTAACGTCTACCATGAGTCATCCTTTTGTTTGAGATGGTTTTGATTTTGAGAGCTAATCTCTATCTTATTTAGTACAAGAGCTTTCAATTCTTATCAAGCTTTCAAGAGGCTTATGGAAAATCTCATAATGCTCTTATCTTCCTCAATCTTTGAGTAAGTGGCGAGTTCACTAATTTCATTCCTTTCTTACTCATATTTTCTTGTTTCTTCCCTTTGTTCTTCAATTCTTTTCCAAGAAGCTCCTACACCTAGGAGGCTTATGATGACCAAGACTTCAAGGAGATCCTAGGGACTTTATCACTAAGAACCTAATCATTCTTTTTTTTTTGTTTGGTTGTAACAAGAACACCTTAGTCATGGTACATAGATAATGGGTGTTCATGACACAAGACAAGAAAAAGATCTATGTTCCAAGACCTACAACCTAAAATAGAAGGTAATTAAAGAGGAAAGATAGTTAAGATTGGTAAGCATTTTTTCCTTTTTATTAAAAATGTTTTGTTTGTTGAAGGACTAAAATACAATATACTAAGCATAAGTCAATTATGTGACCATAGACATGATGTTTCTTTCAATAAATGGGAATATGTAGTCAAAAACATTGATGGTTCACTTATGTTTTCTACTAGAGACAAGATAATCTCTACAAGATTAATCTAAAAAACTTAACAAATGAAAATAAAACTTGTTTAATGTCCATAAAAGATTATCATTGGACATGGCACAAGAAACTTGGACATGCTAGCTTGAGATTGATCTTAAAGCTAAATAAGCATCACCTGGTATGAGGACTTCCAAAACTTGTGTTCAAGTCAAATCTTTTATGTGATGCTTATTTGAAAGTGAAACAAATCATTTGAGTCCAAAAATATTGTTTTAACTTCTAGACCACTATAATTGTTACATCTTGATCTGTTTGGTCCTACGAGAACTGCTTTATAAGTGGTAAAAGATATGAACTAGTAGTGGAAAATGATTACACTAGATGGACGTAGGTTATGTTCTTTTCCCACAAAAACGAGTTTTTTAAAGTCTTTTTTATATTTTGTAAAAGGATTAAAAATGAAAAAGTATTAACATAACTTCAATTAGAAGTAAACATGGTGGAGAATTTGAAAACAAAAACTTTCAACAATTCCATGAGGATAATGATATCTTTCACAACTTTTCAGCTCTAAGAACACCATAATAGAATGGTGTTCTTGAGAGAGAGAATAAATCTCTCCAAGAGATAACTAGAACTATGTCGAATAACCATTCCACACCTCCAAGCACTTATAGGTTGAAGTTGTTAATGTAACATGATACTTACAATATATATATATATATATAAAAGGTTTGTTTTGAAAAGGACTGCGTATGAATTATGGAAGGGTAGAAAACCTAACATATCTTTTTTCACTCATTTGAATGTGAATTTTAATTCTAAACACTAAGGACAATCTTGCAAATTTTGATCATAAATTAGACTATTGAACTTGCTTAGGATATTCTAAAACTTCTAAGGCTTATAGATATAAAGTGTATAACTCTAGAACCTTAACTATGGAAGAATCCATCCACATAAAATTTAATAAATCTAAGCCTAATAAGAAATTATCAAAGCTAAATGAATCTTTAGCATATCTGGACTTAGCGATCTTTAGACCATCCAAAGTAATTCTTTTCTATGATGTTCAAAAAGATGATAAGTTCGAGCTAATTGCAAGGAACTATCAAATGAAATCCTATCACCTAGAACAACAAGTCATGGGAAATGTCCAAGATCGAGTTAGAACAAGTCAACGTTCAAGAATCAAGAACAAGTTTCCTTATTGTAAAAAAATAGAACAAAAGAATGTTGATAAAGCCCTTATGGATGATGGCTAGATAAAAGCATGTAGGAAGAGTTTGACCATTTTCAGAAGAATGACATCTGGAAACTTGTACCTCTACTTGAAGACAAGTCCATGATTGGAATAAAGTGATCTTTAGAAACAAACATAATGAAAATGGTAAGATAGTAAGAAACAAAGCAAATTTGGTAGCTCAAGGATATTCTCAGCAAGAAGAAAGAGTTTGAGATGAGTATAATGGGATAATTGAAGTTCGTTTTGGGACTTCAAATCAAATAAACTAGTGATGGCATTTTTATTCACCAAACAAAATATGGTAAGCAATTGCTCAAAAAGTTCAAGCTTGATGACTATAAGAGCATGCATACACCTATCCATACACATTTGTTCTAAACCTAGATGAGTTTCATAAAAAGGTAGATCAAATTGCCTATAGAGGTATGATTGACTCACTTTTATACTTAATTTTATCTAGGCCACATATAATGTATATGTTTGTGTACTTGTTTTCAATCTGATCCAAGAGAAACACATTTAACAACAATTAAATGAATCTTTAGATATATTAAAGATACCACTAACCTTGGTTTGCATTTTAAGAAATCTAATGAGTATAAGTTAGTTGGGTACTATGATGTTGATTATGCTAGAGACAAAATTGAAAGGAAAAGCACCAATTGAGGTTCCTATTTTACTAGAGCAAACCTAGTCTCTTGAACAAGCAAAAGGCAAGGCACAATAGGCATGTTAACTGCAAAAGCAAAATACATCTTTACTGCTAGATGTTGCTCACAATTATTATAGATCAGACATCAACTTGAAGAATACAACCTATATGAGAGTAACATTCCTATCTTTTGTGATAATATTGTTGCCATTAAATTATCTAAAAAATGTATACTACATTCGAGAGCTGACCATTGATAATTCCTATTTTAGCCCCCTAATAAGGTCTTAAGATGGGTAGAATAGACTCTAAATTGTAGTTAAGAATCATGTATTGGCTAAGATTTAGATTTCCAAGGTTGAACTAAGGAAAATACAAATCTATGCTGAGTTGCTGATTTTAGCTAACAAAAATAGAAGTCTTGTTTTGCAGGTCAAACTAGAGTCCTGAACTGTCTCGACTGAGACCGAGACCGATTCCTCCTGACTATAACTGATATCGAATGCATCTCGGCCAACCGAAGGCGTTTCAGTAGCAGAAGCATCCTGTCCAAACAGAATCAACTCCAACCGATCCCTCCAGGTCAACTCTGTCCCGGACCGGTCCAGAAATGAAGTCATCCTAGTAAAAGCCGGAACCGTCCCGTACCAACAGAAGCTGGAACTGTCCCGGACTAGTAAAAGTTGGAATCATCTCGAACCAGATAAGATTCCTAACTAGATGCCGACTCCAGTCCAGCCGACTCCCATCCGTCTGAATCTGTCTTGGCAAGCGAAGACCAACTCCACTCCAACAATTCCAGCACGTGTCATTTAGGAAAATCGTTAGTTAGTTGAGTTTGTTAATTTTGTTACGACAAGACAGTTAAATTCTATTATTTTTATTAGAAAGTAGTTAGGCTATACATGTATAAATAAGGGGATATACTATCGTTCATGAGTGAGCAAGCAAATACACAAATACACTTAGCCTATCACAAATACACTTAGCCTATCACATACACTTTCCGTTCCCAAACCTAAGTTCACTTCCTTCCTCTTTGTTTCATGGTGCTTCAGAGAGTACCTAGTCGATCGAGTAGGTGCAGGACTTGTGTCTAGGTAGCGGCCAGTTGCTAAGAGGAGATTGTCAGGGCTTGCTGGCACACTGCTTAGTGATTCAACCCCTTAGTACCTGGTCAACGTAGGTGGAACACTACAACTACTGTTGGCGATTGTCGCGGGAAGTTGATCCACACTCCATCCAAGAACGCTTCACTTTTCTTTTGTATCACGTTCTAGGTTAATCAATGAATGATTATGATTCTGTTTTTACTATGTTTGGTTTCTGTTAGCATAATCTTTTTCTTGCTTAATCACGATTGTGCTTAGTAAGATTAGAACACGTTAGTTTAGGGGTCGATTGGAACCACTCTAATAACAAAATAGATAGTCATTAGATAATCTACATCAGCCAAGTGTGTAATCCCTGCCTAACTCGAGGCAACAATCGTTTAAGTCCTTAGTAGGAAAGGGACAAATGTTCGATGATTGTCGTAGGTAATTGGGTTGGTGAAAAATTGCTAGCATAGTAGGAATCAGAGTTAAAATCAATAAGTGATAAACCGGGATAGTGATAGGATAAATATGTCATAGTAATCGTAGTAATCATCTTTACTTTTCTTTGAATATTTTAGTTAATCTTTACTTTTCTTGCAAATTTACATTTCCTAGTAAAAAATCCCCCATTTATGTTCTTGGTGAGTCCACTTCTATGTCCCAGTTTTACATCTTTTTCAGTCTTAGACACTAGAAAGATTAGAACCACGTGTCCTTGAGAAAAATGACCTAGGTTGACCCTGTGCTACCCATAACATAGGAAAATCTAGTATTTTGATAGGGGAAATAACAACCAATCCTTTTCGAACTATCAACCACATAGAAATTAAACATCATTTCATTGAAGACTATGTTCAGAAAGGGATTTTTGACTTAAAATTCATCAACTTAGAACAACAACTAGCTTATATTTTCACAAAACCCTTTTCTGAAGATAAACTCATTCATATAAGAAATTTTCTTTGCATGAAATTTATAAAGAAATGAGGTTTAAAGTTTATGCAACTCAAGCGTTCATAAAATAGACCATCTATAAATTTTATAGCATCCATGAAAAAGACTATCTATAAAATTTATGTGAATCTGTTCTTTTGTCTTATATGTGTGTGCAATGTATTTGATGTTTTGTTGCTTTTCAACATTCCTTTTCTCTCTCTCAAACTAAGTCATCAAAAGCTATTTTTATTTCATGCCTTTTAGTAAAAAGAATTACCAATGAAAAAATACTATGTTTTTTAAGAGAATTTATGAAAATATCCTACTCTCTCTTCAAGTTTTTTTTAAATATAAAAAGTTTTAAACTTCTTGTTATAGAAAATATTTGCAAAGAACTCCTTGCAAGAAACCTTAAATTCTTTGCAAGAATCTCCCTCTCAATCACATACATACATACACATATATATATATATATATATACACACACATGTGGGTGGAAATAGGACAAATATAGTCCATCAATGGTCTACGGGTTGACTTGTTTAGAAAAAATGCTAGGCTCGGGTTTTTTAAAAAGTCCTTTTAGTTAAATAAGATAGGTCATAAGCTTATATAAATCCTGTTAAATTTTATAGACTAACTTATTTATCAATAATATTATTTTAATAAAAATATTAATATTAATATAACATATAATATTATAATTAGTTTAAGAAAATTACAAAATAGTCCACTTAACCCCTAACTAGGTTACTAAAAACTCTTGACCCCAACCTAATTCACTAAAAATCTAAAATAAAAACCCTAAATTTTCTCTACACTCTCATAACAACTATGTTTGTCTTTACTTTTTCGCTTTTCACTGTACAATTTCATTTGGTCTCTCTACATTTCCACTTTACCGTACTTGAGTACACAATTGCACTAGATCTATTTGCTTTTCTACCATGCAAAACACTATTGCACTTGGTTTCTATGTTCATCTCAACTTTGAAATTTATTGTTAACATGTATCTACTCTTTATCAGCTATTTTTTTCTTTCAAAAGTTTTTGTTCTTGATTTGGGCATTTCTTACTATTTTCTTTATTTATATTTTTTTTAACTTAGTAGTTGACAAATTTCACATTCAATTTGTAAGACATTTAGCTCTTTTGTCGGCATTTTGCTTCCCTACATTTTTCTTATGATAATTTTTTAAGTTTTATATATTTTTTAATTTTAAAAAATAGTGTGTTCTTTGTTATATGGGTTCTACTTTTATTTTTGTAGAAATTGTTTGATTAAAATGTTGTATATTTTAATTTTTAAACTTGGTTAGTAATTACAAGTAGAATCATGTTAAAATGACCTTGCATTTCAATGTTTTCATTTTTATGGGATCCTATTTGTTGTGCTAGGCTATTAGCGTTTGTTTCTCATTCATAATAGTATTACAAAAAATATAAATTTTAGTGGGGGTTTATTTGTGGGGTTTATTATATACCGCCACAAAATTATATGATTTCTGACAATTTCTTTAACCTCCACAAACTATAAAACAAAAAGGTTTTTAATGGCTTAATTTGTGGGGGTGTTGATAAACCCCTAGAAAAATATGCAATTTCTAACATAATATGACCGTCACAAATTGATATTTTTAGTTATTATTTTAAATTGATATACATTATTATTTATTTTTTACTTAGTTTTATTGTTGTTTTACTTTATATAATTCTTAATTTATTTTTTTATTTTTTGTCAATTTAACTTGTCCAAAAGACAAATCAAATTTAAGAATAATTTTCTTTATAAAATCATGTTTATATTTATGTAACTTTTATTAGTAGTCAGTACATAAAAAAATTGTTAATATAACTTTTAAGTAGTTATTATAAAAATACTACAAAATATTTAAAATTTAATATAATTTTTTAATATCAATATAGTAAATTATCTATAATTAATTTAATATTCATACAAAAGTTTTGGCTTTTTGTGACAATTTATTTATAGTAACTATATGTAACCACCACAAAATAATATAATTTTTGACAATTTTTTAATAGTGAGAATTATTTATTTCTATAGTGATCTAGTTGTTTCTTTTTTGCTGTTTTTAACTGCTAATAAAATTTGTAGCTAATTTTAAACTAATTAATTATCTATTAAGTACAATATACTTCTTTTTAATTTTTGTTGCAATACTAATTTATCATACTTAAAACGAATTTACGTTTTCCCTTGTAGCTGTTACCCGAATTCACGCAAAGGAATCAATTCTCGTGAACACAACCCCTACACAATTCCTGATTACTACACTCTTTCCCTTCCACATGTTATCCTTGTTCTCACTACGCAAGTACACTTTTCTCACTCGCTTTTTTCCCATTGCTCGTACCAGGTTCATTTACCTCTCTCGTTGCCAAATCTTTGTATGTTTCTTCTCTACCAAATCTAGGGTTTGATGCTTCAGTTTGTGTGTTTCATATTTTTATTTTATTGATTTTATTGGTATAAAGAATTGTCTTAGTATTGCAGTAGTTGAGAGATGAAAGCATCATCTATGATCTTTTTTTGGTAGATGTATTGCTTATGATCTAATCTATATTATGTTACAATATTGGGGTTATTCATGTGTTGTTGAGTTTTGTTATATTAGTAGTTTTATTAGCTAGGCTTGTGCTACACTAATACATATTCTGCTAGGTTCAATACAAGAATGGTAGTTGGATAAGATAAAATGGTAGGGACTAGTGACCTATCCAACTTATCCGATAAAAAATTCTAGCTTATCTAGCATTTTCATTATCTAACTTATCATGGGACAAAATTTAGATGCAGTTTTATACGTGCTTTTGATGCTGTTCTCCAATTAGAAATGAAATTTTATCTTGGTAATCTGTGTAATTGTATTAAAGGTCAACATAGATTATGGAGGTGAAACTTTATTTTTTGATTGGAGAACAACATCATAGATACTTATAGAATTGCATGAGTTTTGTCCTATATCATATCATATTAATATCAATTAGATATGTTCTTTTTTGTCTCTTCTTTTCCATCAAACCCCTATAATTTCAACTTGGTGTTAGAGTTTTACTATCCTCCTTGACCTAATATCATTACTATTCTACTGCTGCCTATGGCGTATCCAAAGTTTGAAACTCCTTTTATTGTGTCCTCATTCAGTGACTTGACTTTATTTTTTCCTGTTTGACTCTGTTAGGTTATGCTTATGCATCACTTTAGCCTTTTAGTTTATCTGTGTCATGCTTCTGTTTGTTTCTATTGGGACTATTTAGAGCTTATTCAGTTGCTGAATTTTGTCTACTGTTTAGTTATGCAGTTGTGTTTTTATTGTATTTTCTTCTAGCAGCAAGCAATTGAGTCAACTCAAGTAGTTTTCAAGCAAATTCAAGCCTAAATCAGTTTTCTACTTTTCAGAATGTTTTAGACTGTTTTTGTGTCATGTGAGTTCAAATTGTAGGTTATTCTTGCTCTTTGAAGCTTCTAAGTACCATTTATTTAGTGAATTTGAAGAAGTTTGGACCTTGTGTTATTGCTTGCTAAGCAATTTAAACATGTTATCCCAATGGTTATTACTTCCTCCTCAACTAAGGCCTCATGCAACATTGCAACAACTTCTATGGTTGTGCATCATTCCAGCTATTTTGTTGAGCTATCTTTCTAACCATGCTCATTTTTGTTTATCACCTCTCCAGGATCTATTTAACAGTGTTTATGATTATACTTCATTTTACCCATATGTCTTTCCAATTTTCAATTATGATTTATTGAACCCACCTTATATTTTTAGGTTGTTAACTTTTAAGTGTTTATTTGTAATAAGATAAAAAGCCTTGTCAGGTTTAGCTTAAAGAGGAGTGCTAGAATATTAGGATTATTGATTATTCATGTGTTTAGAATCATGTCATGTTAGTAGTCTTATTGGACTAGGTTTGTACTTGTACTATACTAGTACTTGATCTAGATTGGTAGTATGAACTGTGAATTGATGTTAGTTTTTGGTATCTAGTATATCAAATTATACAATTATTAGTAAGATATATTTTGTCTATTTTCCATCATCTAAACGAGCTACTAAGGATTCAAATTTTGGTGGTTTAACATTATACAATTTCATCATAGTAAATGTTAAATTTAAGGATTCAAATTTTGGTGGTCTCAAACCGGCACTAAATATTCAATACGGAAGAATAAAAATGCATTTTCGGACGGTTTATAACTGTCAAAATATGTTGAACGCTAAAGGAATTGGAACACATTTATTGTCGGTTTTAAACTGCCATGAAATATAGAAGAATAAAATGCATTTTTTGGCTGTTACAAACCCCGAATAAATACTTTTTATTTTCTAGTGAAAAAACCAAGGGTTAGATAAAAACTGTTTTTGGCGTATGTAGCACCAGCGGTTATTTTAACTCCCAGAAATATAATTTGTGGTGATTTTGAACCGCCAGAAATTGTAATTTTAACCCCCACAAATAACATGTTTTTTTTATAGTAACATTGACATGCGTTTAAATAGGCTAACAGACTAGGCTTATATAAAGGTTAGGACAAGCCTATAGCAAGTAATGGACCCAGGCTTGTGCCATAAAAGTAAGCCAAGACAAGCTTATCCAAAGCCTAGCCAATTTCCATTCTTAATGATGATATGACAACCCTACAGACAAAATCATATGGGCATTTAGCATTTCCTTGTATAATACATATATCATAACATGAAAACATTTCATGTGTTTCCTTTCTACAAGGTTGTGGCATCAATATATATATAATCCTCAAGTTAGAGTGCCAACCACTCTTAAAGACCAAAGGAGGTGGGGATCTTTTCCTTTCCAAAAAGGGTCCACTATTCTTAAGCATGTTTTACTTTACTTATAAATTTGGTCATTCTTTAGGGTCCATTATTCTTAAGCATGTTCTATTTTACTTATAAATTTGGTCATTCTTTACGAATCAATTGACTCTTTGCCTTTCCCTTTTCCTTTCCAAAAGAATTCTTTTTAGCACTTCACATAGTCATATATGCATTATGTTACATTAATTATTATGGAATTAAGCATATATGAAGCATATATAACAGTTCAACACATAAACATGCATATTTTAGCTTGTTATCAATTAAGAATGGTCATTTTCAACATTAGGAATGAATTCAAGTCAAAAAGTAAGCATGGACATTCTTAGTTTAAGACAGCCATGCTCAGCATCAAGAATGAGTTCGAGACACTAACTTGAAAAGCAAGCACGAGTGTGCTCAGTTTCTAGAAGTGTATATCGAAACATAGTAAAATACAAGATGTGAAAAAAAAATCTTAGCACATCGATGTTCCTCTCAACATAGTTGTGCTCAGGAGACTATAAAATACAATTTTGAGTTATTTTGTAGTCCAAGGCCTTTCATGGGCTCCCACTCATCAATACCCATTAAAAACATGAATATTAACATTAGGAAACTTCACTATAACACTTTAATTACCCAATGCACTTAAATCAACAATTAAAACCCATTTCTCAAATCTTAATTATAGCATATTGGAAATTAAACTTGTTTTAACCTTTTATAAAACATTACAAATATGGAGAAAAGGGTATGTGCAAGGCACTGCACTCACCTCAATTGTGCTTAAAGACCTATTAATGGTGAGTTTTGAGAATTCTTGTGCTACCTTCTTTGTTTCTCCTCTTCTTCTTTTTTTTCTCTCTTTTGTCCTTTTTCCTTCCTAGTCAAGAGTGAATATGTGTGAGAGTAATTGAAGAGTTACCTATCTTATTTCTCTATTGGGATGTAATGGCCTTTTGTCCTAGTATCCATCTCAATTCCTCATATATTATTCACTTACATTCTTATTAAGCCTGCCAAAATTTTTAATAGCTTATTTAATTTAATTTTTTTTATCTTATAATAAAATTATTTGGGCTGTTATATTTTATATTTTTATTTTGTATACTTTTATAATTAGGTGATACCTAACTCACCAACTTATAATAAGTTTAAGTCACATTATGTATTTTTTTTTACTCATTAGAAAAGTGAAAGAAGATTAAATTGGCCCACTTTTTGTCAATACCAAGTCAAAATTGATTATTTTCACATTTTTATGACCAAAAGAACAAATATCAAAACATTATATTAAAATTTTAAGACTTAAATATGTTTTAAGTTCTTATAAATATAACTTTGTTTGATTTTAATATTTACAAAAAAAAATCGTCATTTTTAAATCATAACATTTTCTTAGTGTTATTTTCTAGTCTTTAACATTAACTCTAACTAATTTAGTTAAGAATGATTAAAAAAAATAATATTAATTAAGATAATTAAGTTAACGAAGAATATTCCAAAATTAAGATAATTAGATTACGTTTTAGGTGTGCAATTCAATTAATTAATGTATTTATTATTTTATATAAATAAGATAATTACATATAATTTTCTTTTATAAATTATTTTTTAATATACTATGAACAATAATTTTTTTTTGTAAAGTAAGCAAATATAATGATGACAACAAAATTATATCTAAAGACCTTGTGATGAAACAATAATTTTATTGCTTTTAATATTATTCTTATTTATCAATTCATTAATGTATGGTTAATATTGTATTTTTTAGCAAAAAAAAATATTTATATTTATAATTAAATTTTAATATATTTTTATGTTATTTTTACATTTTAATTTTTAATGTTGACTAGTTATAATATATTATATTTTAATTTTTTATTTTAATTTTTTATTTCTATCTTTAGAGACAAATTACAGTTTGAGATATATTAAAAAATAAATTATATTAAAAATAAGTCAATATTGATGAATTAAAATATAAAATAACATTAAAAGTAATATATTAAATTAC
Source organism: Mucuna pruriens (assembly GCA_025330945.1). NCBI lineage: Eukaryota > Viridiplantae > Streptophyta > Magnoliopsida > Fabales > Fabaceae > Mucuna > Mucuna pruriens. Next base: position 1,291,854 of record JAENHJ010000255.1, read on the forward strand.
TTATAAGAACATAACTAAATTATATATTTCTTTTTTTCAAAGTACAAAATTAAAAACAGATTAATTAATTAAAAAGTAAAATCAATATTAAAAATAATAATAATCATTGTTTATAGTATATTAAATATAAATTATAAAAATAAATTATATATAATTATCTTATTTATATAAAATAATTATTATATTAATTAATTGAAACGTATATTTAAAAAGAATTTAATTATCTTATTTTAAAATATTTTTATTATTCTAATATTTATTCCTTTGTTAATTAGGTTAATATTAAACTAAGTAGAGCGTAAGAAAGAGTAAAAAAAAACTAAAAAATATCAAGAATTTAAATATAAAAAAAATTATAAGATTAAAATCAAATAAAGATATATTTACATGAGCTGTTCTACTCCTATAATAACAAAATAATAATATCGACTTAAATATTGATATTATTATTATATTATTTATATTTATTTAAATAATTGTTTTATTAGGTGTGCGTGAAAGGCTTTTTAGATTATTCAAAATCTAATATTTTTAACTAAATAAAATTTCTCACCTATTTAGTAAATAAATCTATATCTTATTTAGATCTAATATATATATATATATATATATATATATATATATAAAAGATAAGTGATACGTATTAAATAAAAGGGTATACTTGCTTTCGTCTCTAAGTTTAGCTACTTCAATTTTGTAAATAAACAAAAACAAACAAACAAAGATTGATAATATATGTTTTTATGAAAATATAAATACTAAAAATATATTAAATTTTTAAAGAGATTAAAATTGAATTCCAAGATATTTTGAAAGATAAAAAACATTTTGTGTAAAAAAAAAGAAAAAAAGAAAGAGACCAAAAACATATTTTTACTAAAAATATATAAATAGGCATTTAAAAGATATTGTTGAGAGTCTTTCCAGGCGTCCGGAGACTATAGGATACGGCTTTCTATCCGAACTCAACTCTTGTGCCCAGCTCTGTTGGGAAGTTCAACATTCAACCTATCTTTCTGCGAAAGATTCAATGGCGTCAACTCTCTTCACCTGCCCGTCATTGTGTTCTTCTTCTTCTTCTATATTTTCTACTTCCGTCAAATTCTCATTAAACCCGAACAGCATTTCTCTTTCGTTTCCCGGAAACAAAAACCCTCTTCCGACTCTTTCTCCTTCTATCCCAATTCGAAGGCGCTTCAATGTCATTGCTATGGCTCCCCCTAAACCCGGGGGGAAGGCCAAGAAAGGTAAGGTTAATTTTGAATTTCCACTCTCGTTAGTTATTAAACTCACCTAAAATTTAGGATTTTTTTTTTTTTCTGAATTGTAACACTTTTGTTTTTGGTTGACTGGTGCAGTGGTTGGAGTTATAAAGCTGGCTCTTGAAGCTGGGAAGGCTACACCTGCTCCTCCCGTTGGCCCTGCTCTTGGTTCCAAGGGTGTCAATATTATGGCTTTCTGTAAGGATTACAATGCTAAAACCGCCGATAAGCCTGGTTACGTCATTCCTGTGGAAATCACAGTCTACGACGTGTGTTCTTTGCTCTTAATTTCTTCTTATTTTCACCGTCCTCAATGTCTATTTACATGTGTTTTCCCTCTGTAGGATAAAAGCTTTACATTCATACTGAAGACCCCACCTGCTTCGGTTCTACTTCTTAAAGCCGCCGGTATGTTCTCTAGCATTCATTGCCTCCAAGCTGTTTGATATTATATTGTCCTCAGTAGTATAATTTGTTATTGCCGATGCCAATATTAGAGGTATAGTGCATGCTTTGTCATTCCCAGGCAGAGGGAAGGAATCATCTTCCGTATCTTAATCGAACCATTGATCACAAAAATGCATGTTGTCATTAATTAGCATGTTTCATCGTATTTTTCTAGCTCAAATGTGATTAAGGATCACTGAATTTTAAACTCTATCCCAAGTATAATTCAAGTCAGCTAAACCGTGTTGAGATGCTGTCATTTTGGAAACTTACTTTGTGGATCTGCTTGAAATTAAGATCTAGCACATTGTTGATTTACAAACCGATTCAGTTTCTTGCTATATTGGCATGGACTGGAATATATCACCTGAGTTAAAACAATTGGTTGACATAAGAATCCGTACTAATATTTGAAATTGGGTATAAATTTGAAGGATCAAAAGCATGTATTATTTTAGCCTTTTACTTTACATTTCAATTTCCAATGATTTTAAGCTGGATCTATACATGGGAAAATACTTGTATATTTTAGGGTAATGATCTCAACAGTTGAGATCTGAAATTTTATAGTACTTTACATTTAATCCAATAATGCTGTGCAATGTCTTTCGTTTCATATTACATAAAGTTTTCTCCTACATTAGAAACAAATGAATACTTCTTTGTGAGGGTAAATTGTGGTTATACAATGAGGTGTTGTTAGTTGTTACACCCTGAGTATTATGGACTAACCTCTTGTCATGGGTTGACTTGCCTCGGCCACAAGGTGCTTTTAATGGGTGGAGAACTCTGCATTGCAGTTAAAATCTGTCTATATGGATTATGGAACTAAGTTTGCCTTCCTAGGTGTGAAATTTTATTGACAGTATACTCATGATTGACTTCATAGATACATGTCGGTGATTGTAATAGCATTCCTAGCATAAAATGTGGTTTACTTCGTTAACTGAACTTCAGTTTGAGTGAATAGTCTATCTTCGTTACACTTATAATTAATTTAAATAAAAAATGCAAGAGATATGTTAATTGATAGAGCATCAGGCATTTAGTACTCTACGCAAAGCTTTTTGTGTTTTTCAATGTTCAAAGTTTCAAACCGTCTAATTATATTGATTTGCTATTTAGGGGTGGAAAAGGGTTCAAAAGACCCCAAGATGGAAAAGGTAGGAAAGATCACAATTGATCAATTGAGAGCAATTGCTGCTGAAAAGCTACCGGATTTGAATTGCTCGACTATCGAATCAGCTATGAGAATTATAGCGGGCACTGCAGCAAATATGGGGATTGAGGTTGATCCTCCTGTTCTTGAACCCAAACAGAAGGAATTTGCGTTGTAAAGTTTCAGTTTGGCCAAGTGTAAGACGGTCCTTGTTGCCTACGTTTTTTGCCTGTACAAAATCATGCAGGACATTACTTAGTACACTTGTTTTGTCTTCTAAACAGCAAGGGAAGCGGTTCTTTTTAGTTATTTGCTATTGCATGAATGATATTTAAATACCTGGGTTTCACTTTGGTATGCCATCATAAAGTTGACGCGTCATTAATATCAACACAAATTTGGTGTCGAGAGCAGTAACTGCGGCAAGAGATGCCACAACTAGTGTTGTTCACTGGGTCATTAACATGGAAATTCAATCCAAACTAAATTAATTAAGTAAAAAGTGACTTTAATTCTTGAACGTGTTGTCATGTTAATCTTTGAATCAAAGGAAATTCAAGAATAAAAGGTGATTTTGGTTCTTGAAATTGGAAGTTGTTGCGTTATTTTTTAAGCTAAGAAAATGTCAAAGAAAATTTTGAAATGTTTTATAAGTTTTTAAACTTAATTACTTATTATTATTTTAGTCTCTAAACATATATTAATATTATTATTTTAGTTACAAGTTTTTGAATTTTAGACTAAAGTGATTGACTGATTGTTGATTTGCATTTCAGGAAAAAAAGAAAATTTTTCGATTCAAAGATTAATGTGACACCATCATTCAATTTCAAGGGTTAAAGTGGCTCTTTACTCCAATTTAAAAAAGTCATTGATTGGAATTTATCTGCAATGTTAGTCTCACTATTAGTTTTCTTCCATTGAAGTTAACTAATATGCTAGCACGTTTTCTGCACATGTGTGTGATGTTACACACGTGGTGGTCTAGTCACCTAAACTAAAATGAAGTTGACTTTTTTACATTTTGACATATGTAACGTTACAACATGTATTATTTTCAATTTAATTCTTAAACTTCAGTACTTATTGTTATTTTGGTCCTTGAAAATTCTTTTAAATTGTTAATTAAGTCTCACATTACATGTAAATTATAATTGTAGATTGTTTTCAAATTTGACGTTACAACCAGGTTTGTAATCTTTGAAATCTTCATGAAATAAGGTAAAAAAGCACTCATTTTAGTCATCTTGCATATCTTCATCATTTTTTCTGTTGTACTTGAGTTATTTTACTGTTTTTATTTGATTAATATTCCAACCTAAATTTTTCTCCACATTTTCATCAATTAGCCTAATGAAGTATAATAAGATCAAAATTTAAAGGTTAAAATTTAATGGTCAAAATTTTCCTCCACATATATTGATTTCTCCCATTCTTATACATACACATTGTGTGTGGTGGTGGGCTCCAAACAAATATATCTTTCTTTATTACACCTACACATACTCCTAAATAGATTAAAATTGTATATTTTTATTTAATTTTGCAAGTTTATATGTAAGAAATTTATATTTAGTATCCTACATAAGATTAGCTTAATGGTAATATATATGTGCAATTGGCTTTGATTATTTGCATTCAAACAATTAGAATGTTGTGTCAATAAATAAAGGAATTAATTATTTTTAGAAATACTAAATTCATGTGTAATATGAGCCTTAAAAATTATTCTAGGAGAGAATCACATGATGCAAAAATTATTCTCATACCATACTCCACAAGTTAAAAAGGTACATGCCTTACCAAAAAACATTGTAGTTTCGCCTTTATTTTTAACATACGGGTCAAGATATTTTTTTTATAATTTTAAAATGTTACACTTAATTTAATATAAACATAGAAGTGTAAATCACCGTGAGAGTGAGAGTTAAATATAATTTATATTTATCATATAATAATTAATAAACACATTATTAATATTACTTTACTTAATTTTAATTTAAATATAATTTATATTTATCATATAATAATTAATAAACACATTATTAATATTACTTTACTTAATTTTAATTTATATAATTCCCCTTGGGTTATTACACTCTTATATGATCTCTTATATGCATATAGCTTACAAGATCAAATATTATATGTATAGAAAATATAATTGAGCAAGAACCATGTACATGTGTAATAGAGAATGATCAAATTTAATTAGTTTCTTGAAAATAATTTTTTTACCATAGAGGTAAAAATAAACAAATGAAAGGAAGAGAAAAAAAACAATGATATTTTATTGTTAGATACTCAAATTCCACGTGAGGACATTCCATCAAGCTTGTTATCATTTAATTTGAAGTTATAATTTGTTTATATTATGACAAAAGATACAACATAAGACGAAATGACTACTATAATTTTTGTAAAAAATTGATTAATCAAAGATTCTGAAAATATCAAAAAGGCATAAAGGTTATCTTTCTCCAATTTTCTTTTGTTTCTATGTATCTTTATGTGTGTGTATAAGAATGAGAGAAATCAATATTAATATTAACTATTAAATTTTGACCTCATTATACTATCACATTAGGTTAATGGATGAAGGTATGGGGGAGATTTAGGTTGGAATAGAAATTAAATAAAAATATTAAAATAACTCAAGTATAACACACCAAAAATGAATATATGAAAGATGTGTAAAAGAAGTGATTCCTTATCTTCATGAAAACTTAGAAGATTACAAATATAGTTGCATCTTCATATTTGAAGATAATCTACAATTATAATTTACATATAACATGAGAATTAATTGACAATTTGAAAGCACATGACCAAAATGACAGTAAGTGATTAAGTTCAGAGACTAAGTTAAATATGATACATGTTGTGACGTGACATATTTCGAAAAAAAAAAGATCAACTATCATTTTAGTCCAGTTGACTAGAACAACATATGTCTTTCACGTGTGTAGCATCACTCTCGTCATGTGTGAAAAAATGTGCCATGTAAGCACACTTTAACTTTAATGGAAGAAAATTGATGATAGGACTAACATGACAAACAAAATCCAATTTTAAAGACTCTTTTTTGAATTTCTTTCAATTTAAAGGCTAATATGATAATACTCTCCACGTTCACTAACCAAAATATCTGTTTCCTCTAAATTAATTTGGTTTGTTTTGAATTAACAAGTAAAATTAGGTTAAATTCAATTAAACAAAACATATTAAGTTATTAACTTAGTGATTCACCGTTTTTACTCCAATATGCCTAATTTAAAGATTAACAATATTCTAAGTTTGTATAAAAGAGCCATTAGTGTAAAAATACTTTTTAGATGGATTCTTTTTTATATTTTAAGTTTGTTTCATGTTTAAATATAAAATAAACAATAGATATTTTTATAATTAATCTAGAAAATAAAGTTTCTAGATTGGTTGCCACTACAATCTAAGTATAACATCTATTTTTTTTTTAACCACATTGCAACTAAAATGTCCCCCTAATATATAATACAAACAAATATGAAAATGACATAGAATTAACAGTAGATATAAAATCAACACAACTACATTTCATTATAATATATAGTATATCTCATATATCAAAAGGAAAATGTAATATCATTCATTAAAACGACTAACTAAAAACAACTACAATTAATTACATATCTAGCTCTCGATTGATCAAAACACATAAATTTAATTCTTTTTTTTCCAAGCTAGTTGTCCTTCCTTTTATTTTGTTCCATTAAATTCAATTTCATTATAACATACAGTCCATCTCATAAAAAAAAACTACAATATCATTCATTACAATGACTAATTGAAAACAATTATAATTCATTACACGTGTACTTCTCATTTGATCCAATAAGTTAAATTCCTTCTTCCAAACTAGTTCTCATTTCCTCTATTTTGCTACAACTCTCTGTTGTATTATATTCATTCATCATTCATTTCTCTCAAATTGTTACTACCGCTTTTATCTCAAACACTCTTTTTTTTTAGTAGTTTCTAAGTTTGATCTAATAAAAAATATAGGTGTTGGAATTACAAATGCAGTAGTGTAAATATCGGTAGAGATGAATGAATATAATATGACAGAGAGGTTGAAGATCACATAGATGTTGAACAAAATAAACAGAAGGAAATGAAAATAAAAAGAAGGAAAATACATTATTAAATGGGAGATAATGTATCTAAGAATATTGAAGACGACAACAATTATGATGAGGTTTATGATCACATAACAATTATCTCCGCATCTGTTCAAACAATAAAACAAACAAGCTAAGCAAATAAGATAAATAATAAATAAAATTAAAATATAAAATACAAATAAGAATATTATTTTTTTTTAATTCAGATTTCATGTAGGGATACTTTCCTATATCTCTTCATGGTGATTATTTCTTATTGCATGTAACTTATCATTTTCATCTTTTTCATTCAATTCAAGTAATATTGACGACAAATAAAAAGTCTCATAAATATCAAAGTTTAATTCATCATAAATCTCATAACTAGCATTTATCTTTATTCCTTAGAGAAATACAAAGTACTTTTTTATTAGACATACAATTGATATATATTGAAAAAATAGATTAAAGAAATATTGAAATCCATGTGTATCAATTGCGTAATAGAATTCATTTTATATCAATTGCGCAATAGAATTTATTTTATATAGATTTAATGTAATAAATACAAATAAATATAGGAAATAATATTTCTATTTACACAATATAATATGTCTAATTAAATAAGGAAACTATTCCTAAAATATAAAAGAAGAATAAATCCTAAGAGATCATATAGGATACTCTAAAATATTCTAAAATATAAAAGTGATATTATCATATATTTTTCTGGTTGTCTAACACTCCTCCTCAAGTTGAAGCTTACTAAGTTTTCAACTTGCTATAATAAGAAAATTTTATTTCCTACAAATAAAGAGAAAACATAAAAAAGTTTGAAAGGCAACTCAGGGATGTTGGATAAGTCGGAGAAAGTTACTAGAAATATAACTTAGCAAAATAGCTAGAATGTTCATCAGCTAAAGAAAAATTTCTTGGCAAGCAAAGCAAGGTCCAACCTTCTCAAAAACCACATTCAAAAACTTCAAACTAGTAATGTTGTTAGTGAAAAAAAAATCACCATCGAAATAAGCATTAATGAGAAAGAGGTCGCACTAATATGATTCACGTGTGAGAAAAGAACCACCAATGGAACAATGATTGGTAGGAATGAAGTCAACACTAATATGATTCATATGTAAGAAAATAATCACCACCAAATGAACGTTGGTGGGAAAGAAGTCATCAAACTCCATGAGAGCGCACCAATTAGCCTTGATAAAACTTAGATATGACCTTCTTCGATAACCAAAAAAGGGGACAAAATCACTAATAAACCCATACAAAGGTTTGACAAGCCACAACAATGTAGAAAAGCCAGAAATCACAGTTACCTTGACAAGGTCAAAATGCAAATCATCTTTTAAGTAAAAGTTCATAGCCAACCCCGCAAGTCCTAAAACACCTTGAAAAAAATATACCATCACAACAATAATATTATCAGGGGATAAATCTACCCCAAACAACTTGATGTTTCTTATACAATATTTGTACTTTCTAGGAGCAGCTTTACTAGAGGAAGCAGCCTCCATATCTGTCTCAATTGTTAAAGCATCAATTTCTCCAACACCGATACGAAAACCTAAGAAAGGATTGACATCAACGTTGTTGAGTTAGAGAGAGGACTCCGACTTGCTAGATAGTTCCACTTTCGGCAAATTCTGTCATATTCTCTAGTAGAATCGTGGTGAATGAGTGACAAAATAGGTCACAGAAGATGATATTACTCTGATACCATGTTGAAAAAAATAGATAAAAGAGATATTGAAATCTGTGTGTATTAACTACACAACAGAGTCTATTTTATATAGATTAATGCAATAAATACAAATAAATATAGTAGATAATATCCTTATTTGTACGATATGATATGTCTAATTAAATAAGGAAATTAATCCTAAAAAATAAAAGAAGAATAAATCCTAAGAGATCATCTAGGATACTCTAAAATATTCTAAAATATAAAAGTGATATTATCATATATTTTTTGATTTTCCAACAATATAAAATATTTGTTTTGCTTGGGTTGTCATGATAAGAGACTCTTCATTGTAACTAACTCCATTAAGATCTATCAATACAAATCTCAACTCATTTATTTGTACACCATTATTATTATAAATCCACATACATTTGAAAATAAACACTTTAAATTTAGTATGATCAATCTCTCAAATCTCTTCAATAATTCCAAAATAAGAATAAATGACAACATTATATCTTTATCTTTTAAACTAGAAAAATACAAAGATACTATCATAATCCTATTATTTTTGCACGGTGCTCTTGCCATCCTGGAACTTTGTGTAGAAAGAATCTTCAAATTGATATTATATTCAGTTCAACAAATAACCTTGAATAGGTCCATGTGCTAGCCATTTTATTGTATCAAACGCATTATCTTCCTACATAATTTGGTCTAGGATGAGAAAATCTTATTATGGTCATTCAACAACACTTTATCATTCACTTGAGAGTTTTTCCCTTAACATGCCTTTATGAAAAGATAAGGTTGATGTTCATCATTATTACTCAAAATGTATATGATATGCTTGATGAACTTCTCGTAACGATGCAAACTGGATTCTAGTACTAAGGATTTTGATTGCTCTTGGTTGGATTTTCTCTTATGGATTGTCTTGACTTTACCTAGATCCTTTACACTTTATAATTGTCATAACCAAAGTAGAAATTAGGAAAAGGATTTTAGGATTTTAAGAATTATCAGAATAGAGTAAAATGTGGACTTAAAGATAGGATAAAGGAATTGAAAATAGAAAATGGAAAGAGTTTAGGAATGACTTGCCATTGATTTTTAGGGAAAAATAAAATAAGAGAATCAAGATTCACCACAAGCCTCATGAAGAACTTGATAAGAATAATGTGTTCTAATCCAAGAACAAACAAGAGTCACTCTCTCAATGGTTGAAAAGAAAATATCATTCCAAATGAACCAAAGTTATTAAAAATAGCCTAGACTTAGCTATTTATACATGAAAAGGGCACACAACCTATTCAAAAATGCCTAACTAGGCCTTTGGCCGCAAATCGTGAGCAAACTTGTGCGAACCTTCCAATAGAGGCCTGCCTAATGGTTGTGCGTCCAAAGGCGAGAAGGTTCAATAACTACATCCAATGGCTTCCAAGCTTTGTCTAGGGCCTAAAGTTGTCCTAAGGAGTCTTCATCCAAAGACAATTGACCTAAGAGGTGCATTCCCAAAAAGGGGTCTTCCATCGTTCAAAGGCTGCTAGTATCCATAGGACTCAATGTCCAAATGCGTCGTCCATACAAGTCGTCCAAAGGACATCCCTCATCCAAAGGCTTCATGGGACCCTTAGAAGGCTTCACATGTAATCTAAGCCCATCATCCATACTGAGCATCCATAGACGTTGAGTGCGTTCAATGGCACTACATGCTTCCAAAGAGTATTACGACATCTTCCTACCTATTACAAGCTACACATAGAAATATACACAAGCTCCTAAACTAAACCATGACATTTTGAAAACATAAACAAAGTAGATCTTGCTTTGGATGCCCCTTGCCCTTTAAAGAGGTCCATGTTCTTTTGGACATCAACCTCCAACTTCTTCAATTTGCCCCTGGTTAAGAGTCCTTGAAGGTCATCCCTAGTAGTTCACGTAATGTCCTTTTGTGACTCTTCCTAATCTCCTTGGTTCATATCAGATTCCCTTTCTTGAAAAGAATTTTTCCTCAAATTCGGGTTGTCCATACTTGCATCAAAGATAGACAAGTTAGAAACATTAAAAATACTACTACCACCATATTCTTAGGGCATATCCAAGACATAGGCATTATCACTTCCTCCTTCATATGCCTCTTTAACTAACAATTCTCTGATGGAGCTTTTTGGCACACACAAACATTTTTCTTTAAATAGAAAACCTTCATGCCAAAAGAAGCCTCCATTGGTTGAGACAGCACAATTTTCATAGATCTCTTTGAACTCTTTACCATTCACATATAAGTCCTTAAGGCTTTTAAAGCCCAAAAGCTTCATTTCCAACATGACTAACAACATATGCCTTTTGGACAGGGCTTAGCCACTATGTTTTCCTTTCCTTGTTTGTGTTTTATGACATATGGGAATTGTTTAAGGAATTCCACCCATTTGGCATGCCTTTTATTTAATTTATGTTGACCCTTTAAGTATTTAAGCGACTCGTGGTTGCTACGGATAATAAATTCATTAGACAACAAATAATGCTGCCACACTTGCAAAGCCTGAACAAGAGCATAAAGTTCTTTACCATAAGTTGATAATTAAGTTGGGAACTTTTCAATTTCTCAATGAAAAATGCAATGGGGTGTCATTCCTACAATAATACAGCCTTTATGCCCACATTGGATGCATCACACTCCAACTCAAAAGACTTGTGAAAGTTTGGGAGTGTCAGCATAGGAGAATTGGATAGGTTTTCTCTTAAGGTTCTTCCCACCCAAACCCCCCAACTTTTTTTTTATAATTTCATTTAAGGGGGTAACAATGGTGTTGAAGTCCTTGATAAAGTGTCTATAGAAGCTTGCCAACCCATGGAAACTTTGCACATCGGTCACATTTGTAGGTGTTGGCCAAATTTGAATGGCCTTCACTTTCTCCTCATCAACTCAGACCCCTTTGAGCCCATGATGAATCCCAAGAATATAACTTCCTAAGTGTAGAATGTGCACTTTTCCAAGTTAACGTACAGGGACTCATCCTTCAGCAATTGCAGAACCTATTGGACATGTGTTAAGTGGTCATCCATACAAGTAGAATAAACCAAAATATCATCAAAGTAAACAATCATGCATCATCCAATGAGACTCCTCAAAACATGGTTCATGAGTCTCATAAACATACTAAGGGCATTCGTCATCCCAAATGGCATGACAAGCCATTCATATAGACCAAACTTGATCTTGAAGGCTGTCTTTCATTCATCATATTCCCTCATGGGGATTTGGTGATATTCGCTATGCAAATCTATCTTAGAAAAATTACAAGCACCATGCAATTCATCCAAAAGATCCTCCATATGAGGGATGGGGTATCTATATCTAACTGTGATTGCATTTATTGGATGATAGTCCATGCACATCTTCCATACCTATCCTTCTTTGGTACTAGGATCACAAGCACAACACATGGGCTATTGCTCTCCCAGGCCCAACCTTTCTCCATGTGCTTCCCCACCTGTTGTTGGATCTCTTTGCTTTCCTCGAGGTTAGATCTATATGTAGCTCTATTTGGAAAGGTGGCTCCCATTGTGAAATCAATGTGATGTTTTATCCCCTTAATTGGTAGCAACCCACATGGGATGTCCTTGGGGAAATTTCTTGGAAGCTCTCCAACATCTGTTTAAAACCTGTAGTTAAGTTAGGGAATTGTGCAGACAAATGAAAACATGTATTAGTTGGTAACAAATATAATGGTTCCTTTTTGGCCAACAACACCTTCCTCACCACCCTCTTGCTTGCCATCATGATCTTCTTGCTCTTCATACTCTCTTTTTTATTATTATTTTTTCTTTGAATGCTTGTCACAACCCATCCCGTGATCACGTCGACGATGGCTTGGATGGATGGAACCTGAGTTCCTTTTGAAGAAGAAACAGGGATAACAAGAGTCACCACCAGTATTTTTATGGGAAACACCAGAAAACCTTTAGGTGGATAAGGCAAGTCTGAAAATAGAGTATGGATTCAAGAGTCGGTTACTGATAAGTCATATTTTATACACCTCACAAGGGCTTAATATGGGTGTTATTGAGACCATTTGGTATTTAAGAACCATATCTTAGTTAAGATTCAGATTATAAACCTAGAAATAGGGAAAATATAAATCTATTCTAAAAAGAGGGTTTTAGCTATAAAAAGATTGGATTCATTTTGCAGGCCAAGCTAAGGACGTCTCAGCCCAATAAGAGCATCTCGGTCCAGAAGGAGTTGTCCCGGCCAGACCAACCCCTTCCAACCAAGCCTAGCTCAGCGGCCCAATTCACTCTAGGAGAAGCGTACAACGCATAAAGGATCATTTAAGGGTAGAAAGGTCAATTAGGAATCTGTAATTCAGTTAGGAGTTTGTTAGGTCTAGGTGTGCGTCACAAGCTACCCAACTCATGTATATATAAGGTACGCTAATGTACAATGGAGGTTGTTGAATTCATACTTTTATCCATTATCATTTACACTTCATCTTCTTGCTCTTGTCCTCATTCTCACGGTGGTGCATGGTACCTCAGTCGCATCTCTCTTGATCGAGGAGGTATAGGCTAGGGACTGGGAAGCTGAAGGTTATCAGAGGTGATCGCTCGGTATAGTCGACGCACTCTGGTGGACTAGATCCTTAGCATTCTAGCTATCATTGGTGAACCATCGTCATTCTTCCATGGCGGTCGTTGTAGGAGATGGAGTCCACAAATTCACTCCTTGTATTAGTACTCTGTTCCAATAATACGATTGGGTTGCGTTTCTTATCTCTTAATTGTGAATCCTGCTTTAATCTGCTTTCACTATGTCGTGGTTGCACATTCGTAAGAGTAGATCAATGTTAGACTAGGTCGGTTGGAACTAGTTTAACAACTTAATTAGGTAATCGATAAGAGAACCTAAAAATCAACCACGTGCATACTCCCTGCCAATTGATGAGGTAGCGATTGTGTAAATCCTCGGTATGGAAATGGACAAACCTTTGGCAGTCGTCATAAGAACTATAGTTTGATTGGGAATCACAAGCTTGAGGGAAGAACCGAGAACTAATTGCTTATTGATCTCTGTGTTGATATAGTAGTTAATTAGTATAGTTTAGATTGCATTCACTTTCATACTTAATTACGTTCTATTATTTTACGTTTTTGCAATCCAAACCCCCCTGTTTATTGCTTTCAATCTAAGACCGAGTCCAGTCCGACTCTATCGTGTCGGTCTGTGTTTGAGTCTGCGCTTAGCCAAGACCGTGTCGGATACAACTCAGTCAAGTCTGTATCGGATTCATCTCTGCCGAGAAAAAGTTGGCATTCTACACACTTCGCGTTTTTTACATAAAACTCTGATTTCCACATTAATCCATAATTGAACACATTATGTCCTTGAGAGGTTCTACTTAGAGTTACGCTATGATATAGTTAGCCTTAGTTTTTATTTGATAAATGGAACATAACTAAAACCAAAGTTATCAAATTGGCATCGTTGCTAGGGACACAAGTTCCTTTGTGTCTTTGTGTGCCAAATCTAAGTTTATGCCAAATCCCGAGTTTGTAGAATGCTAGGTCTGTTTATTTTGGTATATCAAGTCTTGTGTTACAGCATGTTGAGTTTGTGTTAAAATTTTTGTGGTATATATTTTTAAGTTTTGATTAGAAAGAAAAGAAGAGAGTTGTTAGGTCATTGCTTTTGTATTTCTTTTGCATAAATAATTGTTGACATTGTAATTCTGCTATTTTTCTACCTAACTGATTTTATTCCCTATTTTGCATAACTGCATCATTGACTCTAACTTTTGTTGCATTATTGACGTACATATTTGATTTTGCAATTTTATGCATGATTTTTTATGATGCATGACTAGGAGTAGTTCTGACCCATTACATGCTTTAGATCCTGAGACAGAAATAACTTTACATAGGTTAAGGGAAGTTAGGAATACTATAGTAAGTAATAACGATAGTTCTAATTCTGTTTGTAATTCTAATAACACTGTTTCTGTAACTAACGATTTTGATTTTTCTGAGTGCAGTAGCTCTAACATTAACTTTGATTGTAATTTTAGTTTAAGCAATTTTCAAGAGCCAGGACCAATGGAGAACAATGATCGCAGTCTGAAGGAGTTGGCCACGCCGGATGTGGTGTACCAGCCTTGGTGCATTGAGTATTCACAACTTATGTCAGCTCAGTCCTATGAATTGAAATTCAGCCTAATACATCTGTTGCCCAAATTTCATGGTCTTGTAGGAGAAGACCCCACAAGCAACTTAAAAGAATTTCATATGGTTTGTTCCACAATGAAGCCACAGGGGATATCGAAGGACTACATTAAGATTAAGGCATTCCCATTTTTCCTGAATGGAGCTGTGAAGGATTGGCTATATCCATAGCCAGCGCTTTTCAACACCTGGGGAGATATGAAGCACATGTTCTTAGAGAAGTTCTTTTTGGCATCCAGAACTGCGACCATCAGAAAGGAAATATGTGGGATAAGGAAACATTCTGGAGAGACTCTGCATGAGTACTGGGAAAGATTCAATATGCTATGTGCCACGTTTTTAGCCGTCTCAACATGTATCAAATAAACTAAAGCTAACTATAGCATAGTCAACCCTAGGTCGAATTCTCTCAAAGACATAGTGTGCTCGATTGTGACTTTATGTGAAACTGAGTGATAGAGAACTCAAGTGTAGAATGCATACTTACTTTCAGCTAGGTGCCGAATTGCTCTCGGCAGAGAC
The DNA here is from genome assembly GCA_025330945.1 of Mucuna pruriens. Taxonomy (NCBI): domain Eukaryota; kingdom Viridiplantae; phylum Streptophyta; class Magnoliopsida; order Fabales; family Fabaceae; genus Mucuna; species Mucuna pruriens. The sequence goes on from JAENHJ010000255.1 coordinate 1,307,307, forward strand.
TAGTCAGATATGGACTCGACAAAGTCTTATCCGACAAGGTCTCGGCTAAGTGTTGATAGACGCAACAGAGTCGGATTACTCTGTTTCAAACTAAAATGCAGGAAACAAGGGGTTTAGTTACGGATCAAGTGAAAAAACAGTAATTAAACTACGAATACAAATGCAGCTAAACTAGCTACTCCTACTGCTACTACTGTATTCATACTAAACCTCAATAATCAAATCAGTTCTACTTCTTCCATTCAAATTCACGTTTCACATCAACCTTTCTCTTATGACGATAGCCTTATATGCCTTATTCTTTCATCTTCAAAACTTTAAAAACGAAAAGATCAAATCACTCACATATATTATATACGACATTTTCCAATTTACCACAAAAGTTGAAGATATGTATTAACAAACAAGCTTAATTGTAATTTTAGTTTCTTAGGTATTGCATAAATACAATTATGATTTCCCAGGTTCTAAACAAACAAATCGAATCTGTCATTTTTTAACAAACCTCTTGAAATGCTTCAAGCTAAAAAAGGAAAATATTTTCAATAGTGGACCGGGAGGGACTCAAAAATACATTTAAAATTCATGGCTTAACATTTACACAAAATACAACATCAAAACTTATATATACTTTATATTTTTAAATATTAAATAATATGCATACAATATCTTTATCTATATAAGTATAAATATAAATTTAAAAAAACTAAATCTAAATTGGTTTGCTACGTCATACTAATGGCACAATTTCAAGAAATTCTGTTAAAAAATTGATTGACAATTAATGAAAGTACTTGATTGTAAATTAAAAGATACTTGAAAGTACTCAATTTACTTATTTAAAACTCGAAGTATCAGAATTTCACATATACAATGACTAAGAGACCAAAATTTCAATAACAAATTTTATCCGTGAGCTCTTTTAAGTTATTTCACGCTTTAAATGAATGAAGGCTTATTTATGTGCTTCAATTTCTTTCAAATTAAATCATGAACTTTGATGTCGATGAAAATTTAAAGTAAGATTTAAGAGTTGAAGAATCATTATTTATTTATTGTTCCTGCGGCTCTAAATCCCTTTTATCTTCTTTTCTTCTTCTTTTTAATTTAAATCCTCTTTTATCTTATAGATAATAAAATAATGAGAATTCAATCCATCTATAGCACAAAGAGAATGTAGAAATCTCAAACACATATGTTTGTGTCATAGTAATTTGGAAATAAGCTTAAACATATTTTTGTTCCTTTATAAATATAATACTTTTGCTTTCGGTCTCGTTATCTTTTGAGAAATTATTCTTACCCTCATTTTTTTTAAAAAAAATATCTCATTTTAGGTTTTAATATTGTCCTGCTTGACTATATATATATATATATATAATATGCCCAAACTTGGCTTTTCAATTGTTTTTTTTGTAGTAAACTTGCTTCTATTTAAACATGTCAAATTTAAAGTTTGAAGCTAACTTATTTGAAAAAGGGCATAGCTTGAGTACATTAAGATAAGTGTTTTTAATTATGTTTTTCACTTAAAATTAGAATTTTACTTTTTTATTTTGTAATAAAAGAGAAAATTTTCAGTGAAAGTTAATACCCATGAAGAAACATGATAGAAGTTACCTCAGCCATAACAACATTAGAAATAAAAAAATGGAACAAAATGAAAAACTTATATCTAACTCAAGAATAATCAAAATTAGTTAATTCATGCATCTTGGTTGGCTGACATAAAAAATGCGACCACACGTAATTACCTCCCCTTATGTTCGAAAGACAATATTTTGGATCAGAGTGCAACTCAGATGAGAACACAAACCGCCATTGACAAGAATTTAATCATAATCTGATAATCAAATTCCTCAATGAGCTACTTAAAACCTCTATCCCAAGTAATACACATACCTATGTATTGCCCAAAGCTCTGCACCATGAACCAATATTTGCACCAAAAGCAAAGATCACACTGCCACAATGATCCCGCAAGACTCCACAAGCAACAAACTTTGTAGAATTTAATAGAACAGAGACATCATAATTTAACTTGAGTTGATCCGTAGGAGGGGGAATCCAACAAATTTACGGATAAGCCAATTCCAACAAAGGAGATAAATTAAACACTACTATGTTTAATACATACTGCAACACCATCAGCTTGCTTCCAAAAATGACTTGCGACAGTCAACAAAGGCAAACTCCTGCTCTCAAAGACCCACTCATTTCTGCACTTCCAAATATTATCCAAAGTGACAACAAAAATTATACACCATCTTTAATAACTAGTACTACCCTTTAATACCAGCATTTTTACGCAAATTACTAGAGTAAATATTTAATTTTAATTAAAAATACCTATAATACTTTATTTATTTTTACTTTAAAACATAAAAGTTAGACTGACTTGTCTCATTTGTAATTTTAATCATATATATACAGAGAGAGGAGGGATTAAAGTACTACAATATCAAATTTTAAGATTTACTTTCCATTCTCACCATTAATTTTCTTACAATTTAACAATTAAATACAATTTAACAATATATATATATTCTTGAAATACTTATCATTTTACTAATTTAAAAGAAAGAATAGAAGAATATATCAACATAAAAACTGTTTAATAATAACATTTTAAGATAACATTGTAATTTATTAAATATATCTTTCTCAGAGAAAATTAATACTGGTATCGATATGCACATGTAATTTAAAGCTTTTATAACCTGATTGGTGGACAATAAAAAATTGCTTTGAGACTAGAAACAAGTCTATAATTAACAACCATAACTGCAATGGAAGATAATCTATTACATGTGTAAATATATTGCAACAAAAACTATATCCTATTATATGGCTACACTGATCCCATAACGTTATTAGACTCTTCCCAAATATAATTTATCATAAAATCTCTCTTAACACCTACATCCAACGTTGTCTCCTCCCTTTTCAAAAGATTAAAAACAAAGCAATTCCTGCTGCTGCTAATGACCTTTGCACGTATCTAAACCACTTCAATTGATTTTCTATCATATTTTCCTTAATAAATACTACACCCATATCTCCCGGTACACTATCATTTTTCATGTTCAAATATGTTAAAAAATTTCTCGAGCACTTTAAGCTTCCTCCCGCAGCATATAGCATCTTAACACAATATCTTTTATGAATGAGTGAAAATAATACTTCTAAAAAAGATTAAATATAATTCAGAAGACAAATATCAATCTAAATAGCCATCCCCTGCCTGCTCCGGGGCTTCTTATTGGGACATAAATTCATCAAAGGAAACGGAGAGTTGAAAATAAACGTGAATCTCACGGGGCATACACTAGTTGTATAATAAAATAAAATGCACAATTGTCTATCAAAAAGGGAAATAAAAAGAAAGGGGAGGAAGAAAAGAACCCAGAGAATACATAATCTCCAACGTCAATAAATTGGTTCTCAAAATGGTGAGCAACTACAAGATTTACCGAGGAGGTTGTCCATTTCAATGTGAACCACTAAATAACGCTTTGCTAATTATGCCTGTGGCTTCAATATATCGATCTACGCACCTAGAGATGCAACTGCTTTCACTCCCACTGAGGCTTGAACCTGGTTTTGTGACACACTTCTCAAAACACTTTCTTCCCACTGTCTGCAAAATAAATGGCAATAGGAAGGTGAGTGGAATTGTAGCATATAACACACTGAACAAAATCAGTACTCAATTATCCATCAACTATCTCATCTCCCGGTATTGTACCAATCAAGAAGATATGTTTCAAGAATTTACAAGTGGCTGGGCACACCATTTCTTAGAACGTGGATTTTGAGTTTAACTGAACCTACAAAACTGGCTTGTAAGTTAAGAGTTATACCATATTTATATATTCTATTTTGGTCATCTCATTAAAGAGATGAGATCTCCAATAAACGGATAGAACAAATCAACTCTGTTGCTTATAATAAAAAACGATTCATATACAAGAAACACATCAATGACCAAGTGTAATTACATCTTTCTATACGATGAGAAAACCATCATCAATCTCATATTGACTTACATATGTGAATTTTCACAATCGACATTAACAATAGCAAGTAACAAGAGGTAAACTATTACTATTTCATCGAGCAAAAAGAAAACAAAATAAAAAATCACTGAGGTTGAGGTCAGTATATCCCAACTTCTTACATCTTAAGACAATTTGGTCGTTACATATTCTCTAGTTGGTGTTCTCTTTGTTAAGGTTGAAAAATTTATCGGGACTGAACTTTTAACACAAAACAGCCTGAATTGATGTATAATTTGGTTTTGTTTTTTGTTTACAGTGTCCTATTACTTACTCATTTTCTAATAGGAACTGGTATTAAAAATAAAATATAGGATAGAACTTGAGAAAGAAGTATTCTTTACAGGACAAAACACTGCTCAACAAACAGAAATGCATACTAGAACAGAAGAAATGATAAAAGAAAGAAACAAACAATTAGAGGTGATACAGAGACTGTTCCCTTCATGGCCTAAGCCACCTATTCACTCCATAAATTCTTATGCCTCTCCTCTCCTCTCATGCTGAACAATTCTCCTCTCTGCCACATGTACATTCTGTTACACGTCCCATCACTATTTCCTCCTTCGTCCCACTGATGTTTTTCCTTTCTCCGAGCAACATTCCTATTCCTACTTAACTCGAACTACTTTTATTGAAAAAATGAATCAGGCTATTAGCTTACGAGTCAGATTCTTTCTTTCTAGTTCTAGCTCAGGCTGGCTTTCGTTCTTATAGCAAAGCCAACCCCATGAGTAGTATGGGGCTGAAAATCGTGCAATGAAATCCATATGAGCAGTTAAAAGGGGAAAGTAGATACCTCCAGAAATTGTTGAGCATACTCCAAGGCAAGTTGACTCTTCAACTGGTTTTTGAGATCCTGCGCAGATAATTGGTGCGATGACCCACTGGATGGATTTGAGAACGAATCCATTGCTTCCCGACTCTATATTCTGCTTATCTGTGGCTTAGAATCGCACTCTATGTTGCCGCCTATCAGATATAAAGCATAGAATAGAACCCTAGCAATTGTTAAATAACCCCTTGGTAATGCCCTTTCCCTAAAACCCTAATTCATTAATTCTGTTGGGCGTGAAATACCGACAATAGTGCAGCCCATTCCCATATTTCATGTCTCCATTATACGTCTCCAACAAGTATTTCTCATTATTATATAAGTATTAAACTTTATGATTAATAAATATATTTGATTATATAAAATATATTTCAATTATACTATAATATTATTTTTAATTATTAATAATTTAAAAGTATTAAAATTCAATTTAGAGATAGAAATAAAAAAAATTTTGAGATGATTGATACAATAAAGAAAAATTCAACTAAAAAAACTAATTCATTAATTTCAACATAAAACTTTTAAAATTATCACATTCTTTAAGAGTTTGACTGCATTAACTTCATAGTAGTCATTTTTTTCTTTGACACATTAGCTGTTATTTTTTATATGAGAAATTATGCTTAAAAATTTAAAATTATGTTAAATGTAAATGTTTTTGTAATTTTGAAATGAAATGATAAAGTAATACAATTATTTTAAACTATATTGTTAATAAAAAAAATGTATAATTTCATAATATTTAAAGCTTTAAACAATATTGAATAATTTAAATATAAAAATTTGATTAAATTATATGCATACTATTGAAATTAAAACATTACTTACAATAAATTATTATTTTAATCTATAGATAATTTATATTTCATTAACATTTATGTAAGATGAGTTGTCATGGATGTTTACCTGTTAAAAAAATACTAACTTTTAAGTCCTATAGTGTAGGTATTTTTTTTTTCTCTTTAACATAATCACGCAATAATAACTAATTGTAGAAAAATATATTAGTTATAATAAATACTTAAAAGGGTGATTCGTTCGTTTAAATATTTCAATCAACTTTTTATTAAGGATTTCTAATTATATTATATGTCCTGAGTATAACATATAATAAAATAAAGTATATTAAATTTCAAAATAAAATATTTAAATTTACAATAACATTATATATTTTTAATAAAATAATAATATAAAATAAAATTATTTTAATTTTAAAAATAAATAATAATATTTTAGATTTAACATGATTATAAATTATATCAAATATTTCTCTTTAAAATTTTCAATTATAAATTAATATAATGTTGGTTATACAAGTTACTCAGCTCTTTGGCTTATTTTTTGGTTGTTTGGCTTAATTGATTGCTAGTTTGGATCCCTACCATTTATACATGTTTCAATAGTTTCAATTTGTCCAAATTTCTTTATGTGTTATTAAGTGATCTTGGAAGATTTCTTGTTTGATCTTGTGAATTATATGACGTATGTTGTTATGTAGTAACTTCTTTTTATGTTAATCACTCCTATTATATTGTCTTGAATTAATTATTTCTAATTGTCAAGAAAACATGTTGAACAAAAAAAATTCAACAACTACGCTTTAGTATTGTGCCACCACTTGTTTGATGAAATGTTGAGTTTGAACATCTTTTGATCTAAGGCTTGTTACGAGAAAGTTTGTGGTGCTATTCTTGAAAAAGTTTGAGAAAGTAGTGAACCAAAAACAATAGTGAATAGTTTTCGTGTTGGGTGGAAAGAAAAGTGTTAGTGACCAAAACAAAATAATGAGAAAAGATTGTAAGAGGCACACATAAACAAAAATCAAAGATGAGAAAAAGAAAATATTGGTTGGTCCTAAGAGTAAGACAAAGAAGTATGCACCTAAACCTCTTACGTTGAACTTGCAAATTCTCTTGTGGTGATTAAACTTTGATTGTTTTAACTTTGCCTAAACATGCTAGACGTTATTACTTTGTATGTTCCGTACTCTATATGTCTCTTCTAGTTTGTCTCTTTATTACTCCATTTGAGTTTAGCTTTCAAATCACATGCTTTTCTTGTTTTGTCTTCTTAAATTTTCAAATAGTTTTTATATGATCTGAATTGTAGAACTTACTTGATTGGAATCTCTCGTGGACTGTCTTACTTTACATGGATCCTCTACACTTCACAAATGACATGACCATAACTGAAATTAAAATAGAATTTTAGGATTTTTTAATTATCATAGTAAGGTAAATCACGGAAAATTGAGATAGGATAAAAGGAATTGAAGTAGAAAAATGGAAAGAGTTAAGAGATAGCTCGCCATTGATTTTCAAGGGAAAATCAAATAAAAGAATCAAGATTTACCATAAGCTTCATGGAGAACTTGATGATAATAAAGTGTTCTAATCCAAGAATAAACGAGAGTCAATCTCTCAATTGCTAAAAAGCAAATATCATTCACAAATGAACCAAAGTTGATACAATGTGCCTAAGTGTAGCTAGAAGGTGTACCAAATATTCAAACTAAGCTAACTAGCCTTAAACCACGAGTCGTAAGTGCAACTCCCATGAAACCCATCAACAAGGCCTTCCTAAGGTTGTGCGTCCAAAGGTGAGAAAGGTTCATAGGAGCATCCAAAGGTTTCAACGTCCAAATGCATTAATCAAATAGGTTGTCCAAAGGGAACCCTCGTCCAAAGGATTCACGAAATCTCCACGTGGATTCATATGTCGCATTGAATCCTTCATCCAAACAGAGCATCAAAAGATACGAAGTGCGTCCAAAGAGGCTATGAGTGTCCATAAGGTATCATCTGTTCAAAGCAAGTTACGAGGCCCTCTTACTTATTACAAGTTACGTAAATGCCTATACAAAAGTATATATACTGCACAAGGACAATACAAACAAGTAAATTCTGCTTTGGACTCCCCTTGCCCCAATTCTTCTACACGTTAGCCTTCTATTTTCTTCAATCTAGCCCAGGCCAAGGAACCATGCATTCCTCCTAGGCTGGGCTCAAGGACTACAATCAGCTACTTTCCTTGTAGTCGTCAGCTCATTCTTAACAAATCCGATCGGGTGTTCATAATCTAGAGTAAAAGGATTCAAACCTTTGCATGTCAGTAACAAAAACTGATGCCTTACCACTTTAGGTGTCAAAGTTACTCAAATTATATTTTGAATAACTTTTTAAAAATATAAAGTTAACTAATCCAACCATTGAATTTGATGTTTTTATTAATTAGATCAAGCATATAAAATTTCATACAATTCTAAAATTATTTAATAGTTGATCACATTACTTTATTTTAATGTATAATATAATATTTAAAATATATTTAATATTCATTGTTAGTTAACATGAAGGTACAGGTAACACACAAAAGGGGGTTGAATTATGTGTGTGATTTTTAAAAGCTTTTTACAAATCTAAAATATTTAAAAGCACAGTTTAATATGGTCATCATAAGGGGTCATCCAAAGAAGTGCATGATGTAAAGAGTGTAGGGTAAGAAAGAAAATACAAAGTTTATACTGGTCCACTCTTTCAACGGAACTAGTCCAAATCCTTCAACATGAAGGAATTCTACTAAGTCTTCTTGACTTACAAACAAGTATTTTCTAACATCTCTAGGTATTACAACCCTTTTTATCTACCTAATTCCAAGAAAACCAAGTATCCTCTATCTCTCCAGCTATTCTGGCCTTTGTAATCTACCTAATTACAAAAAAACCAAGTATTTTTATGTCACTTAGTCTCTTCAGGCTATCACATCAACTTAATAAGTTTTTACAACAAACTATACTCACTTAATCTTTCTTTTTCACGTTACTGTGCTTTTCTCGTTATTGTTTGATGTATTTCGAGCTTGATCAATCTTTATTTTTATAGCACATAGAAATTTGAACATTGCTTGTGCATGAAGGGTGGTTGAGCCAACATTAAATGCCATAGTTTTGATTTTTGTATAGTTTCTATAGAGCCTCCTTTTTTCTAGAGACAAAGAAGATTGTGTTAGAGAAAGATTGTTCTTCTTTGAATTTTAACGTGTTGTCTTCTATTGACGGGAGAAGAAGCTTCTATTGATCCTTCTCATGGGAGTTATGATCTGGTTGAAGACTTGACTTGCAATAAACAAAACATCATGCATCCCTTTGTCAATTTGAAACTGACATGTTCTTAGAATAATGCATTAGGTAGAATTTGAATGTTGGATCATGATTTCAAGTTATATATCTGAAAGAAATGATTCACGTGATAAGTTTGATAACTTCTGCTAGAAGCTAGGAACTTGTATAAAAGGGGAAACACACGTCACAGTTGACGAGTAGATACACATTCCATTTTATGATTCTGCAATTCCTCTTCTTCATTCTCACTCCATTGTTTTGGTGGTGCACGGTGCCTCAATGACGCTTGGTCGATCGAGCGAGCGTAGGTCAAGGTTCGAGCTGAGCTGAGTTACCAGAGATGACTGACCAGGAGGCATGAATTCGTTTGTCTTCACGGCATGCTCTAGAGGGTACTGCCTCTCATGTTCCTTGGTCTTCTTCGGTTGAACCACCATAGTTTCAACCATGGCGATCGTCGTGGTGAATTGAGTTAGTTTGTATTTTCATCCATTTCATGTATCAACCCCTGTATCAATAACTTATTCCATCAATAATTAGTGATGTTTCCATATTCTCTCTGTGTGCAATTCTTGTCCTATTGAATTGCTTTGTACTCCATTCTTGCAAGAGGAACAGTAGTAGATAACGTTAGATTAGGCCGATTGGAACTGATCTAACAAGTTAGGTAATCGTTAAGAGAACCTTAGATCAACCAAAAGTGTAATCCTTGCTTCCTCGAGATAGCGATCGTGTAAGCCCTTAGAAAGCAACGGACGAATGTTTGACGATCATTGTAAGACATAGGTTGGTTTAGAATTGTATATAAATTATTAGGAATTAAAACACGTTGATGATGAACCTGTGAATTGTTATAGTAATTGTTCATAGTATAGATTGTCATTGCTTTCGTAGGATAGTTTACTTTTTGCCTTGAATTTACGCACAAATCCCCCTTGTTTATGTGTCTATAAGTACATATTCAAGTCCAAGTCTGTCCGATTCTATCTCTAGCCAAGACCGGAGGTGTCTGAATCTGTCCAACACAACCTATCTCTAGTCGAGACTGCTCGTGTCCATCTATGTCCAAGTCTGCACTTAGTCGAGACATTATCAGATACAGCTTAATCAAGTCTGTATCGGACCCGTCTCTACCGAGAGCGAGTCGGCATTCTACATACTTAGTGTTATTTGTATGAATTTCTAATTCCGCATTAGTTACAACCAAATACACTGCGTCCTTGAGAAGAATGACCTAGGGTTAGCTATGCTATAGTTAGCTTTAGTTTTTATTTGATAAAAGCCACCACGACAAAAAGCATTATCATGTGGCTGCTAGTACTAGACTTTCCCTCCAATGGATCCTCGTTAAGGGATTTAGATTGTACTCATTCCAATTACCAAACTCAATGAGCTCGGTATTGTTATTTATTGTCACTACCTCCCTGTGTCAGCATTGGGTAATTTGCGTGCTTGTTGCCTTCCTTGGATGTAGTTGTTTCTTAGGTTCCCTCTTCAAAATCCAACCCTAATTCTCCATCACTTGTCAGTACCATGGTAGGCCATTATCCTACCATCGAAAGTTGATAGGGCAAAAATTTGAATGATGCGCCGCTGCCACAAAGGCTTTGTAATCCAACGAGTTGTCATAAATCATCAAAGCAACAAGTAGAGGCTATGTCAACCTTTTATCTAATAAATGCATCCATTGCAGAAGTTGGGGTTTGTTACATGTATTAATTAGCTCTAGAATTACTATGGTTATTCGAGTAGCAGATACCATCAAACAAACTATAACTGATTTAATGAGCCATTCATAGTTTCACAATTTGAATTAGTTCATACTTACACATGCATGACTTAATCTTTAAGACAAGCACATGACTACTGACAGGATCAACTAGGTAGCATCCGTTAATGACTCTGCACGTAGCACTGGTGCTGTCGACGTAGACGGTCGGCAAGACCTTGGCCAAGACAGGCGTCATTCAAGGCAACCGAGATTTTGAGGAATGCAAGCGGGGCACCGGGACCCCACGTTCGCCACATGCACCATATTCGAAAGAATATCTTCACGAGCATGCCGCGTAGGCCATCGAGAGCCAACGAGCCTGACGTGGACTGTTTGATAGAGCATTTTTTAGGCACTTAATAGTGACTTATGTTGGATATTTTTTATTTCATTTTATGGTTAATATCGACACATTGGTTGAGTCTTGGGTTATTAGGCTTAATTTGGTTTAGTTGCTAATCTTTGCTTATTTTGGACTTAATTTTCATTACGATGTTGCTTATGCAGGCTATATTTGGAGATACAAACCTCGAAATTGGACAATCTTGGTGGCTATGGAAAGCTAAGACAAAGATCTATAACTTTTCTCTTTTAGGTGCAACCTAATTGAACTGTTTTTAGTTTCAAAAGTCTGCATGAAGTTACGACCTTTGCACCCACTCTACTGGGCCTTTCTATATATTTTGGCCCAATTTTTAGACCTTGGTTGATGGGCCTTTAGGTTTCAAATTTCTTTGGCCCAAAACACCTTCCTTGACATTTAGAGCATGTATAAATAGTAGTTGGTTAGTAGGGTTACGGGGACGTTTTTAGATTTTACACACTTAGATTTAGGAGGTTTCTTGGATAAGAAGTTTCCTCTCCATTCTCTCTCCTCTCTCTTCTCTCCTCTATCTTCTTCTAAGGTTTCTTTGTATTTTGTACTGTGTTTTCTATGACGATTTCCATGGAAGGCTAAGATATTTTATCAATTCAAGATTTCAAGATTGTAGTTCGGTTTGAGTTCCTGAATTCACTTGAGGTTTTGGATTGTGTTAAGTTAGGATTGATTAATCCCTGTAGGACCCCAAATTGGTTTGGCCTAATACTTACTCAACACAAAGAAAGTCCTCGAGCAGGCCGATTGGATCATGACAGGCCCAAAAAGCACAAAGAATCGGACCAGCCCATTGATCAAGGGAGTTTGACCATGTCGACCCGTCCCTACTGAAAGTAGGGCCCAAGATGGCGGGCACAGATCAACGGACCATTCATGAAAGGAGGTCCAACACTAGTCACCCATACAGACTTAGCCTAACTCTTACATGGGACGCCGCAACCAGCCTAGGTCGAATCCAGGAGCACCAGCTCAAAGCTGACAAAGCCAACCACGTCAATAGAATCAAGCCAAGTCAGCCCCCCAAAGGAGGAGTGCCACCTCATGATTCCCAAGCCGTTGGATTCTCTAAGGGACGCCAAGATGAGGCAACATCAACAAATCTAGGTCCCACACACCAACGAAACTACGATCCTTGCCAATCATAGTGGATAGGCATGCAACGTCAGCCACTACCCTAAAATGCACTGCGATTTCAAGGAGAACATGCCGCGACAGAGCATAGGACCTAACGAGAATCAACGTGGGGATTGCCAAAGCTAATTGACTGAATCAGGAGGCTGGGGTAGTTCCACGTGGAGAGATTAGGTGAACCTTCATCCCCCTCGAAGGCTATAAAAGGCCTTAATGTGAAGAGCTCGGGGCCAAGAATTCAGGAATATGACAAGTTAAGCAAAACTGCTGAAGAATCCCTGTGTGACTAGCAAGTCAAGGTTGTTGAAGAATTTTCTACTACAAGTGAGAAACACCGATTAGCTCTCTGGATACCAGATAAGTCCCTTGGCCCAACTCCAAGCATGCAATAAGTAACACCCCTCCTCGTCCTCGCCAATCACACTTCAGATGGTAGACATGTAGCCGGCCTTAGCCAAACCAAGTCAATTACACTTCAGATGGTAGGCACGTAGTTGGCCTCAGCCAAACTGAGTCCATTACACTTTAGATGGTAGGCATGTAGCCAATCTCAGCTAAACTGAGTCAATTATACTTTAGATGGCAGGCACGTAGTCGGCGAGTCTAATACACTATAGATGGCTAGTATGCAGCCTACCTAAGCCCGAACCCGAGTCAGTCTCGGTTCCATGGTCATAACATACCATGCATCCCACCTGACTCTGAGTTAGTGGGCACGTGTTTGAGTAAACCTAGCATGCATACTCACCAACTTCACTCAACCTCGAGACGGGACGCTTAATGGATAGTCCTGGCCTTGAACTCAAACCTTCAGGGATGAACGCCCAAGAGAAAGTTCAACCCCTATATCTTAGACTCTGGCGGACGCCCAGGGGAAAGTCCAACCAAAACTCATAACTAGGTCCCTACCCAATAGGAAGGACGCCTAATGGAAAGTCTGACTCTATGCACTCAAAACTATGTGAACTTTGATTCCTTTGCCAGGAGAGGTACGTAGGAGGAAGAGGCCTACTCTTGTCAAGTTATGCATTTTGCACATTCTAGTTTTGTACAAGCACACTCCTGCATTTCCAATGAGTTAGTAACAGTAAAGGTAAAGGTTACATTGCATGCATTTCATAAGGTAACTACCGGATGGTAGGTGGATGGGGTGAATCCCATGTGTAACTGACTTCTTACCCATACTCCATTTCTGCCGACTTGCCTTATCCACCCCAAGCTCCAATGTGCCTTTAAACGTTGGTGGTGAATCCAATTCGAGTCGGATCAGGTTTGATTAATCTCCTCAAATTGACCGAACCTATACCAACTCGTTACAGTCGACTCTCCCTCGGAGTTGGATTCGGCTCCCTTTCAAACTTTCAACCAAAAATCAAATTCCATTTCAACAAAACCAAATATCTCTTTCTAAATCTCCCCTGGCGCGGTTTAGGTCACGTCAATCCTAATCTAATCAAGGTTATGTAATCGATTGATTACCTAAAATTATCCAATTATGTTCTTGAATTCATGCTAATTAGAGACTGCAATTGTGATCTCAATCTGTATAGAGAAATTTTATATGTTTATCTAATGAATCTTTAGTTGATATGAATTTACTTCTATATTAGAACCGTGAAAACAAACTATATGATTGAACCCTTGGATTGATGTTACAAAATCTATTTCCAACTTTGTTTTATTTTCTGCATAATTTTGTTTTACATACAAGGCCCCATTTTACATTCTAATTTGGTTCCTATTCAATAAGATTAGGCATTACATGATTGTGTCGTTGAGATATTCAACCTAGGTTAGCCCATATTCTACGAAATTAAAGAAAATCTAGTGATTTTGATAATGTTCCAACAACATTATCAAATTGGCACCGTTGTTGGGGACGCAAGCTGTTATATCTTAATCTTCTGATATTTTTGAGTTTGATTTTGACTTTGATTTTGATTTTGATTTTGATTTTGATTTCGATTATTTTATTTATTTATTTTTCATGATTTTTTTAAAAAATCAACAAAAAAATTAAAATAATTAAAAAAAGATAAAAAATAAAATAGAGTTGTTTGGTATCATTGGACTCCCTAGACCTTGAAGGAGTTGGCTACACCTGATATTATGTACCAACCTTGGTGTATTAGATATCCCAAATTGGAACAAGCCCAATCATATGAGCTTAAATGTGAACTAACCCATTTGTTGCCTAAGTTTCATTGTCTTGCAGGTAACACTCAACAATTTGGTGTTAGGGAGTCTGCTACATCCAGAGTAGTGAATGAGGTAGTTGCTATTAGCAATCAAAGATTGAAAAATAAGATAATTAAACTGACCTTTCTTGTCAAACAACTAGCCATTAGACAACACCATATTAGTCCCACTAGTGAGAGTGTGTGGCATTTGTGCTTTTGTAGAACATCCAACTGATGCATGTCCCATTTTGCAAGAAACTAAATCGATAGTGTTATAGTTGCTGCAATGATGGGTGGTCAACAATATGGGCAGTCCCATGATTAGTACTCAAACTAGAGATATAGTTTGCACCCTACGCAACATGTACCTTAGAGATACCAACCATTACTTCCTTTCAGACAACAACAACATGTTCAACAAAATAATAGTACACCTTCCATAAAGGATTTGGTAAAGAAGATGACCATAAATAACATTCAATTCCAACAGAATGTATTTGCCAAAAGTAAGGAGTTGCAAACACAGATTAGACAATTGACCACTACTATGAATCAACTGTAATCCAAAGGTTCTGAATAGATTTCCTTTCAAACCATTCTTAGTCCATAAGCAAATATGAGTGTCATAACCTTGAGGGGTGGCAAGAAGCTACCTTAACAACAAATAGTAAATTTGCATTATGAATTCCCTAATTTTGATGATTTTACTGATTGTGATTGTACTTTATTAGATTAATTGAGTTTCCAATTTGCACAGTAAGTAATAGTGTTATTCATGTAGGTGCATGAATTGTAGATATTGTAGATGTGAATGTTACAAGAGTTCTGGAGGTTGTAGAAGTTCAACCTCCATTGCCATCTATTGTGCAACCGTTACAGTCCCCAATAATCATAGCCAACAACCTCTAGTTGAGCAAGAGGAAAGGTTGTTGTAGAAGGAGGAAGCCCGACCAATGAGGCAACCATAGAGGTGGTTGAACCCTACCATTCTTGATGTGGTAAACAAAATAATTTATAAAGCTACTTGCAATAGGTATCATTTATCCCATATTAGATAGTTAGTGGGTTAGTCTTGTATAGGTGATTCTTAAGAAGTTTGGGATGACTGTAGTGAAAAACCAAAATAATGAGTTGGTTCCAACTAGAGTTCAAAACAGTTTGCGAGTATGCATAAACTACAAGAAGCTAAACCAAGCAACTCGCAAAGACCACTTTCTTTTCCCATTCATTGATCAAGTTTTGGAAAGGCTGGTAGATAAATCCTATTATTCTTTTCTAGATGGCTTTTCAAGTTATATGCAGATTCATATTGCACTGGCAGATTAACATAAGACCACCTTCACCTGTCCATTTGGCACTTTTGCCTACACTAAGGTGTCGTTCGACCTGTGCAACACCCCAAGCACCTTCCAAAGGTGTATGGTGAGTATTTTTTTCCGAGTTATTAGAGAGTTACATGGAGGTCTTTATGGATGATTTTACGGTGTACGGCCCTTCATTTTATGCATGCTTGGAGAGTTTTTCTAGAGTTCTAGATAGGTGCATTGAGACTAACCTTGTGTTGAACTTTGAGAAATGTCATTTCATGGTGACTAAAGGTATAGTCTTAGGGCATCTAGTGTCTAATAGAGGTATTGAGGTTGATAAGACCAAAATTGATATTAATTCTTCTCTTTCTCACCCTGCATATGTGCGGGAGGTTCATTCTTTCCTTGGACATGCAGGATTTTACAAGAGGTTTATCCAAAATTTTATCATAATAGGCTTGCCATTTTCCAAGCTTTTACAGTAGGATGTGGACTTTGTCTTTGATCAGCCATGCATTGAAGCCTTCTAAGAGCTGAGAAAGGGACTTACCACCACTCCCATCCTTCAGGCACTTGATTGGGAGCTCCCCTTTGAGCTCATGTATGATGCATCTAACTTGGCACTTGGGGCAGTTTTAGGTCAACGAGTTGACAAAAGTTCCCATGTTATAGCTTATGCCTCTCGGATATTGGATTCAGCCCAAGCTAATTACACAACTATTGAGAAGAAGCTTTTAGCTATTGTTTTTGCATTAAATAAATTTCGTTCCTATTTGCTTGGCTTCAAGATTATTGTTTTCTCTCACCATGAAACTTTGAAATTCTTGTTGAAGAAGCTCGATGCAAAACCAAGATTGATTTGCTGGATGCTTCTCCATCAAGAATTTGATATAGAGATCAGGGACAAAAGTGGTGCAGAGAACCTAGTAGCCGACGACCTGAGGAGAATTGAGGGGAGGATTGACCCTCTACCTATTAGAAATGATTTTCTTGATAAGTAGCTCATGTAGCTGGATGGTATTGTTCCATGGTTTGTTGACATTGTTAACTATCTTGTTACATCTATTTTACCCATAGAGGCATCCAGATGATATAGGATAAAATTAAGAGTGGTGCTAAATATTATGTGTGGGATGATCCATATTTGTGGAAATTTTGCAGTAATCAAGTGATTCATAGGTGTATAGACCATGAGATCCCATTAGTGCTTCAGTTTTGTCATTTTGCACTGTAGGTAGGCATTATGGATCACATCAGATAGCCTAGAAGGTATTGGATAGTGGGCTTTATTGACTCACCATTTTCAAGGATGCCCACCACATCGTTACCACCTATGAGTAGTGCCAAAGAGCAGGAGCGGCCATCACCCGTAGGAATGAGATGCCCTAGTAGCCCATTCTTTTCTATAAGGTCTTTGATATCTAGGGTATTGATTTCATGGGTCCATTTCCTATTTCTTATGGTTATGCTTATATTTTACTTGTTGTTGATTGTTTCCAAATGGGTAGAGGCTAAGGTCACCAAAACTAATGATGCTAAAGTTGTGGATTTTGTTAGATCCCATATATTTTTGTAGGTTTGGTGTACCTAAAGCTCTCATCAGTGACCAGGGGAGCTACTTCTGCAATAAGACCATGTCCATCTTGCTTGAGAAGTATGGGGTGGTGCATAGAGTGACTACTGCTTATCATCCCCAAACCAATGGGCAGGTCGAGGTCTTTAATAGGGAGATTAAGTAGATTTTGCAAAAGGTGGCACACCCTGATAGAAAAGATTGGAGTTGGTTGCTAGAGGATGCTCTTTAAGCTCATAGGACGACTTATCAAACATCGTTAGGAATGTCCCCTTATCAGATAGTTTTTGGTAAGGTGTGTCACCTTCCAGTAGAAATAGAGCATCGTGCATATTGGGTAGTTAGAGATGTAACTTGGCCTTTGACCAAGTGGGCAAGGAAAGAAAGCTTCAATTGCAAGAACTTGAGGAGCTTTGCTTAGAGGCCTATGAGAACTCCAAGATTTACAAAGAAAGGTGAAGTGCTTTCATGATAACATGATCTTGAGAAAGGAGTTCAAAGTGGGACAAAAAGTGCTTTTGTTCAATTCCCACCTTAAGCTAATAGTAGGTAAACTTCATTCTAAATGGGATGGACCTTTTGTCATTACTAACGTCTTCCCTTATGAAATAGTTGAATTAAAACATGAGGCTACTCACAAGATCTTCAAAGTCAATGGGCACCAACTCAAGTCATTTCATGAGAGTCCAACAATCATGGAGGGCGATGTGGAGGACCTTTCTTTGGTCAAGCCTATCCTCCTAGAAGTGCAAATATTTACACTTTAAGAGAGTTTGACCCCCTTTCATTTGTGGTTACTAGTGCATGTGTGTTCCTATATGCTTATATTAAGGACAATGCTCATTTTAAGTGTGTGTGGGTGGGGGGGGTGGGGGGTGTGGGGGTGGGGGGGAGGTTTATTGTTTTTCTGTTATTGTTTTTCTATTTTTGATGTTTTTGCTATTTGCAATCAAAATTTGTTTTTGCTTAAAAAAAAGAAGAAAAAAATATTTTGTAGTTTTGAACACTTTTTAGTGGATTTCTAAATTGCATAAATTGTAAATAGTTGCATCGTTCTTGCTTGAGAGGTTTCACAACTTGATATGGAACCACTTTTGCATCTTTAGTGTAATGAGTGACTTGGAAATTAATGTTTGAATAATTGATGATAGATAATTATCCTTGTGAGATTTTGAGCTTAGTATGTTGATGGCTTGCATCTTGCCATTCTCTTCCTTCTTGTGTGATTTGCATGTGGTACCTTGATAATTTGGCCTTTTCAAGTGGTAATTGTGGTGTTGGGTTGGTTTCTCTTTGACAAAAAAAAAAAGAAAAAAAAGTACATCAATGAAAAATATGCAACAAAAAGTTGTAGTACTGTAAAAAGATAAGTGAAATTGAAATAAAATGTAAAAAGATAAGTGAAATTGAAATAAAAAGAAAGAATATAAAAAAAAATAAGAGGAAAGGAGGCAAAGTGGACCTTACTTGTCTTGTATTGCTTTGCATTGTTTTTGGTGACTTGTATTGTTGTAGGGATGATCTTAATGCTTATTGACTTATTCCCTATTGCTCCTCTTCCCTCTTTGGTTGTGTAACCTTAAATTACTTCTCATATCCTACCTTGTCCTTGGCCACATTACAACCTTAATAACAAGCCCTTTTGATCATTTGTGCATGTGTTTCAAGTTGTAGGAATTAGAGGCTAGTTAAATTTTTGTAGTGCTAGTTAGCATAAGGTGCTTAAGTGTAAACACAAGCCTAAACATTTGAGAGATTGAGAAATGTATCTTGAGAGAGTTATATCACTTGTGAGTCATTCTTTAAGTTTTATTATTCTCTTGTTTACTTTAGATGTTAACTGACTTTTTTCAATCAACCCCTACTTTTCATTGTTCTAGGATATCTTCTAGCCCTTGATCTATGAAGTTTTCTATCTTGTAGCCAAGTTTAAGCCAATTATAAGATACTGACTTTTTTAGTACACCACTACTTTTCACTATTCTAGGATTCCTACTGGTTTATCTATGAATTTTTTTTATCTTGTGGAAAAGTTTCATCCAATTATAAGATATTGAATTTTTCATTCTTCCACTACTTTTCACTATTCTACTATTTTTACTTGTCCTTGATCTATGAATTTTTTCTATATTATGGCCTAGTTTCAGCTTATTCTTAGATACTGACTTTTTTAGTCCACCACTATTTTTCTCTAATCTAGAATTTCTACTTGCCCTTGATCTATGAAATTTTTCTATCTTGTGATTAAGTTTTAGCCAATTTTGAGATACCAATTTTTTTCATCTAGTACAACTTCTCACTATTTTAGGATTTCTACTTGCTCTTGATCTATGGATTTTTTCTATCTTGTGGACAGGTTTCAAGAAATTCTGAGATATTGAATTTTGCACTCTACTACTACTTTTCACTATTCTAGGATTTGTAGTTTCCCTTTATCTATGAATTGTTTTCTATCTTGTGACCAAGTTACAACCAATTGTGACACACATAATTTTTTCAGTCTTCCACTACTTTTCACAATTTTAGGATTTCTACTTGCCCTTGATCTATGAATTGTTTTTCTATCTAGTGGCCAAGTTTCAGCCAATTCTAAGATACTGACTTTTTTTGTCTACTACAACTTCTCACTGTTCTAGGATTTCTATTTGCCCTTGATTTATGAATATTTTCTATCTTGTGGCCAAGTTTCAACCAATTTTGAGATACTAACTATTTAGTTTACTACAACGTCTCACTAGTTTAGGATTTTTACTTGCTCTTGATCTATGAATTGTTTCTACTTTGTGGCCAAGTTTCAGCCAATTTTGAGTTATTGACATTTTCACAAAGGAGAACAGTATGTCAAAAATGCAAACATGGGGAAAAAAGAAGTAATCTTTAAAGAAGATGACCTTTTGAGGGTGCAATTGAGGAATGAGAAGTTTCCTCACCTTAGGAAATCTAAGTTCCTTCTAAGAGGAGATGACCCATTTAAATCCTAAACCCTAAACCCATTTATATACAGATCCTAATTATAAATCTAAGTGCGAAACAAGCTAAGTGAGAAAGGCCTTGGGCCTTGGAACAAGAGCAGCCCATAAAAAGGCCTTAAACATGCTAATCACCAATGCGTCTAAAAGGGTCGTCCAAAGGAGGTGTCATCCAAAGGACCCAGGTTCCATCCAAACCATGTGTATCCAAAGGCTCCAAATGTCAGATGCGTCCAAAGCTCCATGGCTTCTTTATACAAACAAAAACAAATTACTGAAACTATACAAAGGTCTTACAAGCTACTCAAAGGCATTGTACATAACCCCAAAGTGTAAATAGCATTAAGCCTTCATTAGATGCTCCTTTCCCTTTAAGGAGATTCATCTTCCTTTGGACTTTCTCTTCTAGCCTGTTCAATCTTCCTCTAGTTATAGGTCCTTGAAGGGCTTCAGTTTCTTCATGCGTAGGGTCCTCCCTATGTTCTTCTTGCCAAATTCGCATTAGAAACCCTAGAACAACAACATATTATTTCACTCAAAACTTCAATCAAAGCAACATAAAAATCAACCAAAAGCTTCAAAACATCATATAATCATTTCTAACATAAAAACAATAGTTTTTCCAACATGTAATGATAGAATCATCAACAATCCATCATGTTAATAAAAACTCAAAACTCATACAATTGACTACCAAATCCTAAACAATTTTGTAATCATGCATTCCTAAACATTAAAAAACATATTTGATAATCTAACAACAACATGCAACCATGAAAATCATACATGGAAAAGCTTTCCTTACTTTGTTGAAGACAACGAATAGAAAACTTTTAATGAAAGAGTTTGAAACTTGATCAACAATGGTGCTTCAAGACTTGAAGGATGAGAGTGATGAAAAAATCTAAGTTGGCAGGTGTTTCTTTTGGTTTCAAAAGCCTTAAACTCAGCCAAGAGATTGCCTTTTATAGATTTTAAGGCAAGTCTTTACCCATTGGGTATTAAAGGTTTTTTAGAACTTTTTGTCCATGTGATTTAATTACACAATGGACTTTACAAGTTCTATTATCCATGGGGTAAAAGGGTTTGGGGTGTTTCCTTAGAACTTTAGTCAGCTAGTGTTCTACCTCAAAAAATGTGATGTTAGTCTAAAAAGCATGCTGACAACACTAGTTCAATAGTTCAACATGAAAATAATTAAGACATGGTTTATCAACTCAAGGTATTTACTCAACTTGGATAATCATTTTCAATGGAAACTTGTCTCGATATAGGTGATTTTTTATTGTTCCAACCTTTCTTAAGATTTTCTTGAAAAACATTCAATTTTAGATTTTCTTAATTCTTTTTCAAATAAAATTAAGTTTAATTATTCTTTTAATAACTCAATTACTTCAACTAGGCACATATAAAAATCTTTGGTGTTACAAATACTTTATGAAGGGGTAGAATATTGATCAACAATGATGTTTTCAAGGCTTGGAGGAGGGTGACGAAAACAATGAATGGAGGGTGAGTGTGGTTTGAAGATCAATCCCAATTCAACCAAGTCCTGACCTACTTATATGGTTTTGGATGCAAGCTTTTATCCAAGGATCCAAGGGGTTTTTATGGACTAAGGGTCTAAGAGGGTTTCATGGACCAAAGGTTCAAGGATTTTATTATCCAAGGGTCACAAGGGGTTCTTTTATCCAATGATCCATGGGGTTTGACTGCCCATTAATCCATAGGAGTTTTTCAAATGACGATTGTGGGATTCTAGAGTTTTCCCAAAACTTTGGTCAGCTAGTGTTCTACCTTGAAAAATGTGTCACAATATAAAAAAAGTGTCGATGGCACTAGTTCAACAAATCTTGATTAGAAAATGTTTAAGGTTACTATATATCAACCTTTGGTGTTTACTCTGCTTGGATAACCATTTTTAGGAAAAGAAACACTCTTTAGTATGCATGCTTTTGGCTATTCTAGCTATTTTTGATATTTTCTCGAAAAATGCACAACACAACATTTTATTAATTCTTTTTCAACTAAAATTACATTTAATCATTATTTTAATTACTTAATCACTTTAAAACTTTGATGTTACAATAAAAATATCACATAATAAAAAATGACCAAATTAAGACACTAGATAGCACTAGATAAAATTATAATAAGATCAAATTGTATTGAGGCTTAAAAATGTTTTTAGTTTCAATAAATAAGCAAGTTTTGATTTTGGTACTTATAAAATTTTTTTTAGTTTTCATCTTTCAAAATGATTAAATCATTATGTTTTATTCCTATTTTTATGTGACACTTATTAACTATTTATGTATTAATAGAAGGTCAAATAATTATCTCAGGTGACACTCACTAATAAAAATAAAAAAAGAACATTTATATGGATTAAAATAAAAATTTACTTATTTTACAAGGATTAAAAATAATAATTTTAAATTTTAGAGGATGAAAAACAAACAAAAAAAATTACATGAGCCAAAATCAATTTTTTTTATAAGATAATTAAAAACATATTTAACCCAATTGAATAAAAAAAAAGGACTCGTATGGATAAATTATTTTTGAGAATGGGAATGTTTATGAGTTGGATTGGTTGATATTTAGGAAAAAAATCAAATCCAAATTGATCAAATTTAATTAAGTTGGTTTATTTCATACTTTGAAAAAAAGTTTCCAGTTCGAGGCAAACCGTTATCATTAAAATTTGATTGACTTGGTTTGGATCATTGAGTTTTTTTAAAAAAAACTATTATACTTTTAAAGTTTTTATCTTTAATTGTTGTCTAGTTTTATAAGTTTTTATTTTTATATTAACGTAAAGTAAAAATGTTTCTTATTTTTATATGGGTAAATATTTATTTAATTTAATATTTAATTTTTCTTCAATTATCACTTTGTATATTTCATTAATTTTTACTCAAAATATGATAAAAAAATTTACATAAGACCAAATTAAGACACTAGAAAAGATTATAATAAAATTAAATTGAATGAAGAATTAAAAAAAGATAAAAATAAACAAAAAGTTTAAGTAGAAAGTCTAAAATATATTAATTTAAAAGTTAAAAAATAATTTATCTGATCAACGGATTAAAAAAATAAATTTAATAACCAAATCAATTATAATTAGTTTGATTGGAAATTAAAGTAAAAATAATTGACTAATCAAAACAACTTAATCAATTTAATTAATTTGGTTTGGATAGTTAATCGAGTTAATCTAATCATTTTTACATTGAGAGAGATCGATTCAATTATGAATGCCAATAAATTTTATTTTTAGAGGAGATTAAAATTTTCAATGATTCACTAAGAAACTTTTTTATAATCATTAAAAAAAAACCTAAATGAAATAATAAATTATCAGCTAATAAAATGATAGTACTGTAGTAGTTTTCTATCGCCTAATGAATTATAATTATATAAAAGTATTATGGTGTTTGTTCGGACATATAATTTTACCGCCGAATACATGTTTATTGGACCTTCTTCATTGGCAGCGCGATTAAATATTGCATCATCGCAAGCATAAGCATAAACATGCATCTCATTTTCCAGATGACGGTATATACATTCTGTTCGCTTTCTCTGTCTTCCTATTTTCTTTCTTATAATTCAGCTTCAATGACTTTTTATTTTTTATATGAAATCTTACTCTTTTTTATTTTCTTTTAATTTCTTTACCACTTTCCTAGATACCTTTCGGTTGCAATAAACATGTGGCAAAACTAACCCACCTTTTTTATTTACTCCAAAAACCAATCCACCTTTTCGCGTTGGCCGAAAGGGTTGGTGGGTTACATCTCATGAAGCCATGTACTGGCCAATCTTTGTATTAATGTCACAAGCAATCGCCATCTTTAAAGTAGTTATTTTCCGTAAATAAATATAGTTTGAAAGAATTAAACTTATATAAAAAAAAAATTGGTTCAGTGGTTAAAGATTGGATTCATATAGTTGGAGTTTTGTTATTGATGTGAAGATTTTTTTAATAAATAATCTATAAGTATATTTGTAAACGCACGCTCGTTCTGAAGGTTTGTTTTAGTTTTAAAAGTCACTTAAATTCAACTTACTTAAATTTTATAATACGAAAAACAAATATTATATAAAATGTAATTTTGAGTTTTATTATTAATATAAAAAATTTATTGATTCATAATTTGTAAATATTACTGAATTTAAAAGTTTATTCCAATTTTGATTGGTCTCTCTAGAATTTAATGCACCTGAATTTTTATAATAATATAAAAAAAGCCAATTAGCTCAAATAAATAGTTTTAACCACAGTAAAACTCAATATTAAAATGAACTTACGGTCGAAAGTTGAAAGTTGTTCATAAGCAAATAAAGTATGACCCTCTTTTAACATGTGAAAAATTTAGATGGAGTAAAATGTACAATTTTGTTATATGAATGAAATGTACAATTTAGATGGAGTAAAATAAAAGAAATGTTTTTTTTTAGTTATCTTTTAAACGTGCATTAAGAGAATCGTGATAGATTGTATAATGGCCGATGATGAGTTTTATAAGAGAAGAGGATTAGTTGAAAGATTGGATTGACAAATATAGTATTACTTATTAAATAAATAGAAGTAATCAAATATAAGAGGATGAGACTGTATCTAGTAGGATTAAAGAAAGGTATATCTACCTAGTCGTAGTCTTACTCACTTTTCGTTTAAGTTTGTCCTTAACTAAAATAATTGTGATGAAAAAGAATATATGATTAGTAAAAGTTTGCTTTTAAATTTTAATTTTAATTTTTTAATTATATTATTGTTGGGTTACTTTTGAGTTCCTAATTATGTGGACAAAAGCTTAATACTCTCAAGCTTGCTAGCTCTCTCTTTATAAGAAGAGAAAGGGTCAGATTGGGAGAATAGAGAGAGTGTGTGGATTTTCAGAAGGTTAAAGAGAGAAAAGAGAGAAGAAGAGAAAAAAAAAAGGAAGTGTTCCGTTTTCATCTTTGCACAAAACAGTCATATCAAAATTGTGATATCTACTTCGTTAACCGTTGGATTGGGCTGAAATTTGACATCAGGTTCAACACATGTAGTTCTACATCTTGACCGTTCAGATCTTGATTTGGGGTCTGCAGTGTGAGAAATCATGCTCACACAATAACGCGATTTTATGAGTTCTTCACTTTTTTGTTCCTTGTTTCTTGCTCTCCATTTACAAGCTTTCTTGCTTGATTGTGTTGGTTGGTTGTATGCACGAATTTGTGCTCTTGATTTAACACTCTTGTACTCTCATTTGATTATAGTGGATTGATTTCTTTGATCTGGATGACCCGTGGTTTATACCTCTCATGTTAAAGGGGCTTTTCCATGTTGCATCATTGCATATGCCTTATTGCTTTTTCCCATCAGAGTGTATCAGAGCCTGGTTTGAAGGGTGTTCTACTTGATAGAATAATGAAGGTAATACAAATAGAATGGTGAGTCTGAATGGTACTAATTATCACTTGTGGAAAGGGAAGATGAAAGATTTATTATCTATGAAGAAAATGAATTTTCCTATTTTTGTTGCTTAGAAGCCAAAATCCATGTCCGATGAAGAATGAGATTTTGAGCATCAACAAGTATGTGGTTTTATCTGACTTTTTGTGGATGATAATGTTTACAATCACATTGCAAGTGAGATACATGTCATGACTTTGTGGAAGAAGATTGAATCTTTGTATGCCTCAAAGTGTGGGAACAACAAATTATTTTTGTTGAATTCTATTATGAGTTTGAAGTTCAAGGAAGGCACTTCCCTTTCAGATCACTTTAATGAGTTTCAAGGGATTCTTGATCAAATGTCAGGAATGGGCATCAAGTTTGAAGATGAGATTTTGGGATTACTACTCTTGAATTCTCTATCTGAGTCTTGGGAGACTTTTAAGGTCTCTATCACAAATTCAACCCCTAATGGTATTGTCTCTTTACAAATGATAAAGGGTAGTGTACTTAACAAGGAGATGAGAAGGAAGCCACAAGGTTCTTCATCTCAGTCTAAGGTACTTGTCACTGAAAATAGGGGGAAAAGTCAGAAAAAGGGAAGAGAAAAGAGTAGAAGTAAGTCCAAGTTCAGATACAAGAATGTGGAGTGTCACTACTATCACAAAACAAGGCATATACAAAAGCATTGTTTCTTGTGGAAAAAGGAGAACAAAAACAAAAAGGGTAAGTCAAAAGAGAAAGATGATGATGATGATGATGATCGTGTCACTACTGCTAGAAGTGATAATCTTGTCATTCTTTGAGACTTTGAGTTGGTTAATCTTGTATCCAATGATAGCATATGGATTATTGATAGTGGTGCTACATTGCATGTTACACCAAGGAAAGAGTTCTTTACATCTTACATCTCAGGTGAATTTGGAGTGTTAAAGATGGGTAATGATCGTGTGACCAAGGTTATTGATGTTCATGATGTTTGCTTGCAAACTAACATGAGAATGTAGTTGTGGCTTAAAGGAATCAAACATGCTCTAGATGTTCGCTTTAACTTGATATCAGTGCAAATATTTGTTGATGGTCGTTATGATAATCACTTTGGTTATGGAAAATGGAAACTCACCAAAGGTAACTTGGTTGTGGCCAGATAGAAAATTTCTAAACTGTATTGGACAAAAGCTTTGGTTGCTAAAGATAGTGTGAATGTCATGGATATGGAGGCATATTTGTGACACCGAAGGCTTAGTCACATCAGTGAAAAAGGGTTGAATTGTTTAACCAAAAGGATATGCTTTTAGGATTGAAGAATGCAAAGTTGGAGAAGTGTTCTCATTGCATGGCTAGTAAGCAGACTAGAGTATCCTTTAAGAAACATCCTCCCTCAAGGAAGTCAGAATTGCTAGAATTGGTGCATTTTGATGTTTGTGGCCTATTGAAAGTAAAGTCATTTAGTGGTGCACTTTATTTTGTTACCTTTATTGATGATTATTCCAGGAAGCTTTAGGTCTATACTTTAAAGTCAAAGGACCAAGTGTTAGAGAAGTTCAAACATTTCCAGGCTTTGGTTGAGAGTCAATCAGGCAAGAAAGTGAAATGTATTCATTCTGACAATGGTGGTGAGTATTGTGGACCCTTTGATGTATATTGCAAGCAACAGGGTATCAAACATGAAAAGACTCCTCCTAAAACTCCTCAGTTGAATGGCTTAGTAGAGAGGATGAACAGGAGATTAATTGAGAGAGTTAGGTGCATGCTTTTTGAAGCAAGGTTACCTAAGCATTTCTAGGGTGAGACACTTTAAACAGTAGTGCATGTTATTAATCTTAGCTCTGTAGTTACTTTGAACGCTGAGATGCTAGACAAGATTTGGTTTGGCAAAGATGTCAAATATGATCATTTCAAGTCTTCGATTGTAAGGCCTTTGTGCATGTTCCAAAGGATGAAAGATCCAAGTTGGATATGAAGACTAGGCAGTGTATCTTCATTAGGTATGGTCATGATGAGTATGGTTACAGGTTGTATGATTCTGTTGAGAAGAAACTTGTCAGAAGCCATGATATGCAATTCATGGAAGACCAAACCATTGAAGACATTTATAAGGTTGAAGATGGTTTTGATATTCCTCTTGATGATGATGCTGAAGAGGAACAAGAGATGTTACAAGATGAGAATCCAGGTAATGCTCTTGAATCACCTCTAGTTCAACTCAAGAAGTCTAATAGACAGAGACAATCATCTACAAGGTATACTTCTAATGAATATGTGACCTTGACAGATAGAGAAGAACCTGAATGTTACCAAGAGGCCATGGAAAGTGAAGAGAGGCAAAAGGCTTGGCAATCTAAATTGTAGAAGTGTGTTGCTTTGTCCACTACTGAGGCAAAGTTTATTGTCATTAAAAAAGCATGCAAGGAGTTACTTTGGGTGAAGAAATTCTTACAGGAGCTTAGTTTTGTTCAGGATGAACATTGTTTATTCTATGATAGTCAGAGTGCAATTCATCTTAGTAAGAACTTAACCTTTCATTCTAGGTTCAAGCATATTTATGTAAGGTATCATTAGAAACGTGATGCTTTGGATGCTATGTTGTTGAAGTTGACTAAAGTTCATATTGATGATAATGGTGCTGACATGATGATGATACACAATTTATACCCCCTAATAAGGTCTTAATATGGGTATATTTGACTCTAAATTGTAGTTAAGAATCTCATATTAACTAAGATTTAGGTTTCCTAGGTTACAATAAGGAAAAATACGAATCCATGCTAACCTGTTGATTTTAGCTAACAAATAGATTAGTCTCATTTTTCAGGTAAAACTAGGGTCCCAAAACCATCTCAACAAAGACCGGGACCGGATGCATCTCGGCCAACCGAAGGCACCTCAGCCAGTTGAAGCCGAGACCGAGACCGAGTTTGAGTCGTCTCAGCCAATACAATCGAGACCAAATGTATATCAGCCAGCTAAAGTCTAGACGGAAGGTGTCTCGGTACTAAAGACATCCCAGTTGGATGAAACCGTCTCGGCCAAGTAAAGTTGTCTTGTCCGGGTGATGCCGACTACAAACCGGAACCATCTGGGATATGATGAAGTCAACTTCGGTCTCGCATGGTCGACTCCACATGAATGCTTCATATGTCGACCCCAACCTGCCAACTCCAGCCCAACCATAAGCGTCCCAATCGGACCATGTCGACTCCCATTCCGTGTCCGCATATAAATCAGATACCGATTCCTGAGATGTTGATACCTGATCGATGTCGAGTCCCAACCAGACACCAACACCTATGAGGCCAACTCCATGTGCCGACTCCCATCTGTCCGGATCCATCTGACTCCACTCTAGCAATTCCAACACGTGACATTTGGAAACAGTTAGTTAGTAGAAGTTGTTATTTTAGTTATGTAGTTTGTTGAGTATGTTAGTTAGTTACGACAAGACTATTATTTCTATTATTTCCGTTAGAAGTTAGTTAGGCCAATGCATGTATAAATAGGGACGTCAAGCTTGCTTCAAAGGTTGGTGAAGCTTTGTCCATACACTTTCCATTCCCCAAACCTAAGTAACCTTCATACCTCTTTGTTCCACAGTGCTTCAGTATGGCGTTTGCTCAAGCTCGAGTGAACGCAGGACTAGGGGCTGAGTATAGCGGCCGGTTGCCAAGAGGGACTGTCAGGGCATGCTGGCACACTACTTGATGATTCAATCCCTTCGTACCCTAGCCATCATAGGTGGAACACTACAACTATTGATGGCGATTGTCACAGGAAGTTGATCCACACTCCATCCACGAATCATAACTTTTTGCATGTATCAATACTTTGTTAACCAATGAATGAATCTATTTTCCTTTACTGTTATTAGTGTAATTTCTGTTAGCATATTTTTTTCTTGCTTATTCATGATTGTGCGTAGTAAGAATAGAGCATGTTAGTTTAGGGATCGATCAGAACCACTCTAAGAATAAAATAGGTAACCGATAAAGGACCTACACCAGCCAAGGGTGTAATCCCTGCCAAATTCGAGGCCGCGATAATGTAAGCCCTCAGTTAGCAATGGACGAATGTTCGGCGATCGTCGTAGGAAATTGGGTTAGCGAGGAGTTGCTTTCATAATAGGAACCGGGACTCAGAACCATTTCATTGATAACTTTGGAATCGGTATAATAAGTATTTGTTTTGGTAATTATAGTTGTAGTTAATCGTAGTTGTCTTTACTTGCATAGAGAATAGTTTACTTTGTGCACTTTACTTTTCCTGTACTTTACCTTACAGCAAAACCCCCCCTTGTTTACTTTTAATTGCCAAAGTCCACACTCTACATATCCCTATTTCACGTATATCTCAGCCTTGTTCACTAGAGAATACAAGAACCACGTGTCCTTGAGAAGAATGACCTAGGTTGACCCTGTGCTACTTTAACATAGGAAAAATTTAGTATTTTCATAGGAGAAGTGATGACATTTTTGAAGACTTATCAAATTGGTGTCGTTGTCGGGGACACACGTTCTGTGTTTCTAGTGTGTCGAGTTTGATTAGGAGCGAACCCAAGTGTGTAGAGTGTCATGTCTAAGTATTAGTGGTCGTGTTTGTTGTCTTTAATATATTACTGATTTTTTTTCTTTACTAACTTTTGACTCTGTTTTGATACTAACTATTGAGTTTGTAGGTATTAACTGTGAGTCTATTTTTCTTTTTACTAATTGCTGATTTCGTGTTGTGTGCTTATTGTTGAGTCTTTCCTTGCACTAATTGACGCGTTTGTTTTGCTTACTAATGAGTCCATTTGTTTGTTATATCGAGTTTTCATCTATGTTCTTCTATGTTTCGAGTCTCCGTTTTCATTTGTGAAGAGTCTGTTTTGGTGTCAAGTCAAGCTTATGTTTTCTGCATGCCTAGTTTACGTCTAAGTTGGTATGCATGCGCAGTTATGAGTTTCCGATTATGTTGTTAATAAATTATTGTATGTGCCGAGGCCGGTGTTCTGAATTTTGCATGTGTCAGATTCGTAGGTGTAAACTCAGTGTATGTCGAGTCTAGTTGCATGTATAGCTGAGTCCAATTGGAGTATTTTGCGCAGCCGAGCAATTGTGAGTTCCAATTTCAGTATAATCTAGTTTTTCTACCTTGTAATTTTTGTAGAAATTTTCTTTTTATATCTTATGAGCGACTTTGTGCATAAATCTTTTTTGTTTTAATTCCTACATTTTATGCATAATTGCATTTTTAGTTTCTGCATAAAATTTTTAAGCATCTATTGCTTTTGTTATTTTTTTTTGCTTTTGTTAATAATACATGTGCATCCCATTCATTCTGGTATTGATTTTACTCCCTCCAATTTTGATTCATCTCTCTTAGTGATTTTCTTGTGTTGATTCTGACCCGGAGGGACTAGCCTATGCGTGCTATGATGTCCCAACTGGGGTGTCCGCGTTATTCCGACTGGGACTAGGCCCAGTCATATGAATAGTATTACTCTGTACTAACCCATGTATTGCCTGAGTTTATGATTTTGGAGGCAGCACACAACGAGACCCGATGGGACCGACTGCATCCAAGGTCAAGAAAGAGGTACCAACGCAAGAATGCGGTATGTGCCGTTCCAGAGAACATCTAATCGACACGTGTCCTATTTTGTATGACACCAAACCGCTGCAATACCAAGCACCACCTTCCCCACAACCGGTTCCGCAACCTGGTAATGTATCTTCGTTGGAAGAATTTATGAAGCAACTGATAAGGAACAACATAAAATTCTAAGAGGACATCTATGCCACA
The DNA here is from genome assembly GCA_025330945.1 of Mucuna pruriens. Lineage (NCBI taxonomy): Eukaryota > Viridiplantae > Streptophyta > Magnoliopsida > Fabales > Fabaceae > Mucuna > Mucuna pruriens. The sequence continues at coordinate 1,338,866 of JAENHJ010000255.1, forward strand.
CTATAGGATGTGTGAAAGTAAGTTGGTGATTTAACCACCACGGCAAATCATCTCTATTCCAAGAGATTTGGACAGAGTCTGTCTCAATCCATCCCCAGTCCACTAGAGAAAAATATGAATGCCAAGGAGTTACCACAAAAATATGAATGCCAAGGAGTTACCACAACAACAATCCGCTAAATTGTATAATGAATTTTCTGACATTCCGGATTTGGAAAATTCTATTCCTGATTGTAATTACAGCTATATGGACTTAACGAAGTATTCTAATTGTTTACAAATTAGTGATATTATTAATGCAGGTGCAGGAATGATAGTTAACTCAGAATTGGTAGCAGGTGCAGGAATGATAGTTAACTCAGAATTGGTAGCAAGACAACAAAATCTTTATTATCTTGAATTAGATAGTGAAGTCAACTTCATGGGAAAAATACTTAGGCGCTTTCCACTTTCTTCCAAAAGATAAGATACATATCTATCCTCCATTTATATTTTTCTGGCTTTTGTGGGCTATTTCAGGCACACCAAAAGAAAGTCATATGACCAACTATGTTGCTGTCTTCCTTAATATTCAAGACAAAAAGCATACACTATCGATCCCAATTTAGTTTCCTTCCTTGGTGTGCTAAGTCAAATCTTTAAAATACCAACCTGCACAATGAATATATCTATAACCAACTTGGCCATAAAACTTCTTTTACTGAATACTCTTTCCTTTCCATTTTTTTTATGATTAAGATCTTGGTACAGAAATGTAATTAATATTTTAAATTTTGTAAAAGAAATATACAATTTTCTAATATATTTTCTATCTTTTATATTAATTAGATTTTTATATTTATATTTTCACTTTTAATAAATGATGAAAAATATAATAAAAAATGTTTAATACTTTAGTAATATTATAAAATACAATTAAAATAAAATTGTTTTATTTTTACTAAAATGTTAAGTAAAATGAAATTGGAAGAGTACCGACTGAAACATCGCTGATATGTACCCGAATTATTGAGTTAACAAGTCTTCAGTGAATGATTGCCACTTTTTTTTTTTTTTTTCAATCTTTAGCTATTTGGAGTTAATAAGCAATCCCTCCAACAAGCAACGGAAAGATGTCACTCTGCATTTGATTTAGTATTTATTTTTTTTTCTTAAACTATAGTTTTATTCATAAGTATTTCCAATTTATTTAACATATATGCATAAATGTTTGTGGACAAATAGTTGTTTGTTTCTTGTGGAATTGAAGGAAAAGTAAATGTTGCAGAGTGTCCAGGTTCTTGCACCTACAGATTCTTAGAAATGGATTACTAGGAACGCTGCATGTTCTTTTGTCAGAACTGCTTTTGAAGCATGTATAGGTGTAGGACTGTCTCCAAAAAACAATTTGTCTTTTACAATAACTGTAAGACGAACGGGTGGTCCTAATTTTTGCTACTCGGGAAAAGGGTTTAACGACATAAAAATATTATTATGTTTTTATTAGTGTATTTAATATTATTATTATAAATTTAGAAATAAATTTTAATTAATGTAATAAATAACTATATTTAAAATAATACATATTAATAAATACTTTTATATATTTAATATAATTTTAAAAATAAAAGTATTTTATAAAATATATTGTTTTAATTTTAATATATTAAATATTACACTTTTAATTATTTTTATTTTTATTTTTTTAAAAATTTTCAAGATATTAGTTAAAAAATTATTTGAAAATATTATTATTATAACTTTCAAGAAATGTTTAGTAAAAATTATAAAAAAAAATCTAAAGTAGAGATAATGAGAATTTTGGTTGTGTTAAAGTTAAATAAAAAAATATTAAAACCTGCATCAACATATTTGTGATTTTAAAATTTATAAAAAATATTTGTATAATAAAATTTTACATAATTCTATGTAATTAAGTTATTTCTCTGTAAGAATATTTTTTCAATAAAGTTATTTCTATGTAAGAATATTTTTTGAAAAATTACTCTTGTATCTAGGAAAGTTCTATTAGAATCGAACATTAAAAAATTTTATTTTTCAGAAAACATACATAAATATTTCCAAAAATATTTATAATTAACCAAACAGATTTTACTCATTCTTAGAAATTATAATTTTTGGATATGAAATAATTTATTTTCTTTTACAAACAACCGTTTTGGATTAAGAGCAAGAACTTATCCTTATGCCATATTTATGAAATAAAGAATAAGAAGTCACTTTTGTTCTTAAAGTTGATGGGTGTAATAAATTTAGTTCTTGGATGAGATAAAAAGACTACAACTTTAATTCGTCACTTACGTTATTTAAATACGTGTGATTTAAGTAATAATATTAATATATATTTAAGAATCAAAATAATAATAAGTGATTAACTTTAAGGTGAAATAAATTATATTTTTGAAAGTTTAATTTTACATTTTTGTTAAATATAAAGACTAATGTTACGGCAAGTGTTTATACACTTGTGAAAGTAATACATGAGTCAAGAATGGATGTCAAGTAAATTTTTCTCTTAAATGGTAACTTTAGGACTTAAGTCCAATAACAACGCAAATTTAGTCTAAATTGAAAGTCCAATAACAATTCATTAGCTCAACAATTAATCAAATAAGGACATAACAAATTAACTGCTCTAGGTTACAAAGATATTTTTGCAATAACTTATTTCCTCCAGCATCGAACAAAAGAAAGGAGAGAAGCCATTCCTGTGACTATTGGGGTTACGCTTACGCTACATAATTCGAAGTTTAAAAATAAATTATAATCTAATTATATATGTGTGAATGTAATTATGCTGTTCACAAACGACAGAGCATAAATAATTAAATGAATACAGTCAAAGCCAACCATCGACGATGAACAACAGCATAACTGCAACCTTTTTATGGAGTGTCGCGAAACAAATCATCTGGTCACCATGTTCAATAATGTATCCCAAGTGTCAGTCCGCTAGATGCTATTCTCAGTGGAATTTGCATCACCTAGTTACCTTTTTAATTTTTTTTTAAATCCAACAATTTTAACAAAAATAATAATAGTAATACATTCTTTTTTAATAAAATTTAAATTAAAATTTAAAAATTACAAAATTATACAAGTTACACTATTTAATAAATTGCCCTCATAATTTCAAAACTTACAATAAATTGTAGGTATTAATTTTTTAAATTCTTTTTAGAAGTTACAAATTTTTTATTATCAATTCTCACATAACATTTTTAGAAAAAGACAATAAACTTTTAAACATGATTAAGTTTCGAACCGAAAATTAATCTTATAACAAGTTCAAAATGTAGAAGTTTGTAAAATTACAAATTACCAGAGTACTGCCAAGAAGCTAAAGATTATATTTATAATAGTTTAAAAAAAAAAAAAAGAACTATAATTTGGAAGAGACTTCAAATCTTATTTATATCACAGTCTTACATAGAACAATCTAAGTAAATGCTAGACTGATAAGAAAAACACACACAAAATCAAAGGGCTCCTTAAGGGGTACATATAAGTTTTTATTGTTACAAATACTAGACCTGTAAAGCATAAACATAAAATATCTAGTTTAGGCCTACAGAATTACATGTGAAGAAAATTGCAGTAAGGCTTTTGGCTAAAGGAACTTCACATGATCAGGGGTGCCAACCATCGTAAGGAAAATAAGAGTTCGTGAGATTGTAGATAATGAGCTTCCAGATTCCACTTGTCACATACACTAGTACCATATAGAAATATCTGGCTGTTTCTGAAGAGCATCCATTCCCACTCCATGCATATCCTCCTTAAAATCAAATGATGCCAAATCACAAAGGGACCCAAACATCGAATGGAAGTTGTTGTTGTGATTGGCCTCAAAGGGAGCATTCATAGCTTTGAATCGGTCAAATCGGTCAAACTGACCTTCCTCTCTTGCAAACATGTGATGATTGCTGGACATGTTAGCTTCATCAAAGATGTTGCCTTCCATAGTAATTCCTTGACCGCAAATGAAATTCTCCTGTTGCTGCTGCATGCCATGCTGAGGAAGGTTCAAATTTTCTGCAACTACACGATTACAGGAACTTGTGTTCTTGTTGCCTTGAACATTTGTATCATAGTTAGTCATAAGGTCGCTAATCATTTTCTGACCATCTTCTGAAACTTCTAGTCCAGTTAGATCAATTACAGGCGGAACTGCATTAGCAGACTGAGCAGTAGATTTGTGTTGAACAAAGGACTGGGGGTATATGACCGGCTTTACTTCGTTAACATGAAAATTCGAACCCCCAAAATCTGAAGAAGTACCTCTATATGCACAAATCAATCGATGATTGTCCCTAGAAATTCGATCAGGGAAACCAAGGCGAGCTTGACTGTAAGGGCATTGAGAGTGTTCACATGTGAAAAGTTTCAGATCCATCACGTTAAAGTCATTAGAGACCTTCCTCTTCCGAATGAAATCCAAATTTGTAACAGCCTCTCCCTTGATTGAAAAAGAGTGTTGCTGAACTGGTAGTGTTCCCCTCATTCTCTCCATCCCGAGATTGGATGTGTGAAGATTCTCATGTTTCCGGTCTTCCATGTCAAAGTTAGGCTCATCCTCACCCCCTTCAACATCATACTCATTGCTATCATTGATGACTAAAGATCCACTACCTCCAGCTGAGGCTAATGGGGGGATATAATCTGGGTAAAGCTCTCGGGCCATGGCCTCCTCCTGATTGATGATTGCAAGCCAGGTTGCACTCTCCTTGGCTGTCATTTTATCTTGAAGGCATTTAGACTGCCTCACAAGCTTGCGAATTTTGGCAATATCAGGAGACATGTGCTTGATAACTGCAGTCAGAACACCAACTTTCCATGCCTTCTTCAAATCATGAGGCTTCTTGTAAGGAGGAGGACTTTGATCTTTAGGTAAACCAATTTGGGGCCACCACTCTTCATTTCCTGTTGGCCACCATGGTGGAGGAATACCCTTCTCCAATGGAAACCGCCTCTGAGGAGGATCACAGTGCTGCATGAGTGCTGACAAGAGAGAACCCAAGGTTGTGTCCTGCAGCTCTTGCAAGGTGTGCGGTGTTGGACCAATTGAATTGCATCCATCATTCTTCCCAGGGATAGCATTATCAACTTGATACTTGGCTATGGCAGCTGGACCATTACGATCAAACCTGACTTTGTCCTTCCACCATTCACGAAGATTGTCAGATGCCCCAGTCACGGGTTTTCCCTTCTCCGGAATTATCCCATAAACAAATCCTTGGGCCTTACAGACCTCCATCATCTTCAGCATGTACTTCAAAATTCCATCTTGAGCCCTTGACATCTTTTTCCTCCTTGCTTGTTCTTGGGACTGCCTCTGCTTCACTGCATCAATTCCTTCCTTAGTTTTACTTTGTTCTTTCAATCGCTTATGAAGTATTTTGTCCTTCCACATCCTTCGCTCAAGCTCATCTACCCCAATTTCTTCATCACTAGAATCATCCTCAACCATTGCCTCTGGATCAGTTTGCCGAGCGGTAATATACTCTTCTCCAAGGGGAGCAGATAACATATCCAAATCATTACAAAGCCCCATCTCATCAAACATCATCATCATTTTCCAAGGAAAATATATGGTTCCAACCTATAAGCTTTTGACGATGAAAGTAGCAAGATGGGTTTCAAACTTTACCCTCTGGTACTATACGCCAATTCAAGTTAACAAGTTCTTAACTTTAACAGCCTTTACACCTGTCAACAACAATAAAACAAAGAACAATCAACATGGTTCAAAAATCAAATACTTTTCAAATGAAGAGAATCTCTACATCATAAAATATGCACATATATCTCCAAGATTTACCTAGCAGACGCAATAAAAAAAAAAAAAGATATCTCAAACGGCTTAACACCACAAAAATAATTTGGAAAATTTTCAATTACAAGGATAAAAATTCCAGCTTATAAATGAAACCTTGATGAAAACTAATAGATCAGGGCTATCCTGATTCAACAGATCCAATTCACCAACGAATCAAACATGAAAGCAAAAACAACATAAGCACAGACAATAAATGATGATTTCAAAAGATTCTCTCATCAACCTTTCATGAAAAAGAAGCAACTTTCAAATAAACTAGAAAAATTGGCTAAACTGATGAGTAGAATTACCAAGCTAGTAACCCCCACAACACCAGCAAGCTAACAAAAGAGAAAACCACCGACATGGAAAGTAAAAAAGAAATAAAACAGAAACTTCTCCATCATAGATCAAAAGGATAGTGAAATCAGTACCGACCCAAACCACAAAACAAAACAACACAAACCCATGAATCTGATTGACCAAGCAGATAGCAAGAAGGAACTGAACAGAAATAAAAGGTAAGCAAAAAAAAAAATGAAACGTAACCAGAAGATCCAGAAAGGAGTCTATGTGGTGAGCACGAGTCAATAAGAGAAGAAGAAGGTGCTTTGTGTTGTGACTTTCAGAAGAGGTGAGAAGAAAGAGAGAGAAGAGAGAAGAGAGAAAGGGAAAAGGGACAGGGAGTTGAACATTATCCTGGTTTTATTGCCATATGAAAGTGGTGGGGAGGTGAGAAGAACGACAGAAGAGAGAGAAAGGGAAAAGGGACAGAGAGTTGAACATTATCTTGGTTTTATTGCGTATGAAAGAAAGCTGGGCAAATGTTTATTGGTGGATTAAACCCCGTATTGAGGATCAGTATAATATTTATAATACTAGGTTTTACCGGGACATACATTTATAAACTCGCAAATATTTATTATTTTATTTAAAAAATATATAATTAGATAAGATATTTAAAAAATATTAAATTATGTTAAATTTAAATATTTTGTATTTTTTAAATATGAAATAATAAAATAATTTAATTATTTTATATTTATATTGTAAATAAAAATAAATTTTATTAATTTTATGATATTTAAAGTTTGTAAAAATGAATTTTATTAATTTTATGATATGTAAATTTTATAAATAGTATTTTAAAAAGTTTTAAATATGAAATTAATTAAATTAGATATAAACTATTGAAATAAAATGTTACTTAAAATAATGTTGAATATAAAACTTTATTCATATCATTTAAATATTGAATATAACAAAATTATAAATTTAAATATTATTAATAATATAAAGTTTTAAAATACTATTAGATGTTAAAATGATTAAACACACTATTATATTTAATATTGTTCTTAAATGTAAATGTTATTGTAATTTTGAAATATGAAATATGAAATGATAAAATAATTCACCTATTGTACAATGATATGATATATTTCAAACAAAAATAAATTTTTATTATCATAAAATTTTAAGTTTATAAATAATATTTTTGAATAATTTAAAATTTAAAAATTAATTAAATTAAAAGAAAATTATTGAATTCAAATACTATTTAAAAATAATTTATTACTTATTTTTCTATGTAATTGAGTAAAATAATACTTACTTTGATGAAATTAATTAAAATAACTCATACAGTACATAGAATAAAATAGCATATTATACATAGATGTTATATAACAATATAATACATGAAATAATAATAATAACTAAGTTGAAAATTAATAATATTATTTTAATTTACAGTAAAATTATATATTTTAAATAAAAGAATCTATAGTATTCTGGAAAAGCTTAATAATTTTATTTTTAGTTTTATAACTGTACACTACACAGACTTCATAATCTTATTTTTTATTTTTAAAATTTTTATATAAAATAAATTTTATTTATTTTAATTATTAAAAACATTATATATTTGTATTTATAGTGAAAATTAATATATACTTAATTTTTATATTAATTGTGTATGATATAAATATTCATATAATTTTAAATGAATTTTCTCTTTTTTTTTTTGGTAGATGAATGACGAAAAATAAGAGGAAAAAAAACACAACTAAAATCTAGGAATGACTATACCATAAACATGTGCTTAAAGTACAAGAACAAAGTTATTCGATAGAGAGTCTAAAATTGTAAGATCATGTATAGTTGACTGGGAACTCAATATTTATTATTTTAATGATATATAAATTTATAATTAGTGTCTTTGATATGCTTTTTAGTGTAACAACATATTTTTCAAAACAAAATATTAGGTAATTGAGTTATAGAAAAAACCTTAAAAGCTCCACTGACAAAATTTCTTTTGTCCAGGCAATAGAACTCCATTAATCATTGGACTACTAAACCTCATCTTAAACCAAAGGATAAAAAAATCCTTAATACCTATTGGGTAAAAGTCCTAACCCAAAAAAATTTTTATATTTCCCACCCATGGCTGACTTGAGGCCATTTGAACTCAGAAGAAAAAAAAAAACTACACTCTTTTTTCTCAATTTTGTCACCTCTTTTCGCTAAGTTTGGAGACCAAGTGTTGATCAAGAATCTTACCTCCTTCCATAAAGTATTCTAGCCCTTTGTCTTCAATCAAGTAAGGGAAGTTTACTTTAGTAGATTTTTGTGGTTGCATTTTGTTAAATTGTTGTTTTCTATAAGGTTATATGATGAAGACTCCATGAAATGTTTAGTTGATGATGATTTTTAGAATACATGTTATCTTGTTGTTACTTCTACGTTGGGATGATGTTGTTATACTATTATGGAGTTATTGGTATGAATACATGTTGATTTGATTGAGTTTTGATGAATTTGGATGAGTTGCATGTTGTTTTAGGGTATTCATTGGGCAAGCCCTTGGCTCACCAGGTGTATAACACCCTAGTTTTATTTTATATTATTTATTGTAAATATTGTTGTTCTATTTTATTTATTATTGTAAGGTGTTTGAATAACTTATATTTGTCATTAATAAAAAATAAATAGTAATTTAGGGATATATAGTTGTCGGGCTTAAATTGGGTCTTATTTAATTAAATGGAAAAAAAAAATCATTTAGGCTTGTTTTGATCAGAAAAGTAGTAAGGCCAGTGAGGGTGAAAGTTGACGTGACCTCTTTATGTGTTAGAGTCAGTTTACACCTTATCAATTTCATCCTTGCCATTTCCGCATACCAAAAAGATGAAAGAGAACTCATAGAGGAAGCTTTAAAGGAATGTGAAGGAATCCCATGAGGAGCATGTTGGAACATATCTTATATGCGTCCAAAATAATCCAAAGTGTTTTGATAATAACAAACATTATGACTAAAGAGTAATGACTAATGTTTTGATTATGTACTTAGTCTTTAGGAAGACAACAAAGTCATCACAGTATGGAAGTATGAATTGCGTTCATATAAAAAGAAATTGTTCTCTTACTAAAGAGTGATGACTAATGTTTTGATTATGTACTTAGCCTTTAGGAGGACAACAAAGTCATCACAGTATGAAAGAATGGATTGCGTCCATATAAAAAGAACATGTTCCTTTTAACAAGTTTATCTTTTTGCATCCAAACATTCTATGACACCTTTTACCACCGATACGTAACAATTTAATAAAATATACATAGACAAAATTTATATTCGAAAACATATATTGATCGGTAAAGGATTCCTAAAGTCTGATTGTTATGGTAATTAAAAACAAGCACGCATCCTTAATAGCACTCCAAAAGACCAATTTCTAATGTCACAAAATATAAAAAGGATTAAAAAAAAGCACCCCGGTGTCATATGTCTTGTCAAAGTGTAACCCAAGACAACATAAGAACAGAAGAAAGGAAAAATAACAACTAAGGAGCCCTATCTCAACCCTCATGCTCCTACTCAATGTCACCTACAAATGGCATTCAACCTAAGCACAAACAAACACACAACAAAAAGGGAGTGAGAAATTTACCTCACTTAGGCTCATAGTTGAGCACACTTCAAGTATCACGTAATCACACAATTAACTACAAGATATATAAAATAAGCAAAACGCAAACATACAATTAACAAACAATAAACAACCACAATTAGTGGATAATAACAAACAAGTATGCACATGAATGTTAACAATGCACTCCTAGTACTACTTCATATGCCATGTGGTACCAACTTTAATCTAGGAAGTAGGCTAGGTGCAATGATAAGGACACCTTAGGATCTCTTGAAGTCTTGGATTTCTCACTCCTCTTTGATGTAGGATCTCACAAAAATTGGTGAATAAAAGGAAGAAGAAACAAAAAAATGTGAGTAAGCAAGACATGGTATTAGTGAACTCGCCACTTACCCAAAGATTGAGGAAGATAAGAGTAAAATGATATTTACTACAAGCCTCCTGAAAGCTTGATAAGAATTGTGGTCTCTTGTACAAAACAAGATAGAGATTAAATCTCAAAGTTGCCAAGCAAATACTATTCTTCAATTATCAAAAGGTTCATCTTTACAAAGGGATGAAGGTGCCTTATATAGCTTCCCTTCAAGCCTAGCTTGTGTTTGGATAGGAAGTTATCCTATCTTGCTACCCAAACAAGCTAGAAGTCTATCCTAAGCTAGATTAGCTACAACGCCAAACAAGCTAAGACTACATTATTTTCATAGCCAAAAAAGCAAACCTTTAGTGTACTTTAAGGAGACTTAAGCTAAGATTTACAAATGCTAGCCAAATGAAATACAAATGACATTTTCATGCTTCTAAGAGATTAAGGAGCAAGCTCATACAAAGTATATGGTTAGGCTTGGGCTTAGGCTTGGGCCTGAGTCCTCCAAGCTTCTAAGAATTCCTACTTTAAATGCATTTCTTCTTGCAATCTTTTTAGCTTCCTCTAGTCATAGGACCTTTGAGAACTTGACTATCTCTTGCCTCATGCTCCTCCTCTATCTCTTCAAAAGTGCTAACCATATCCTTATCAGGCTCCCATTCTTTAAAAGAATTTGACCTCAAATTCAAGTCTAGAGTACTTAAAAAAGAAGACAAGTCAGAAACATGGAAGGTATGACTTCCCTCATAGGATTGAGGCACATCAAGGATATAAGCATCATTATTTATTTCCTTATTGTTTTAAAAGGACCATATCCTCTTGGGAGTAGTTTAAATTTTCTTAAGTTAGGAAACCTCTCCTTTCTTAAGTGAACCCAAACTAGGTCACCTTCTTCAAAAACTTTTTGTATTTTTCCTTTATTAGCCTTATCAACATATTGCTCAACCTTTCTTTCAATGTGAGAACATACCTTAGCATGTAATTTTTTTAACAAATTAAGCTTTAGAAACATCATCATAGTTAAGCATAACATTCACATTAGAAAAAGGCAATAAATCAAGGGGGGCTAAAGGATTAAAACCATAAACCAGCTTAGAAGGGGTGTGGGATGTAGTGGAGTTAACTACCCTATTATAGGAAAACTCTATATGGGGTAGCCATTCTTCCTAAGTTCTCAAACTCTTACCCACAAAACATCTAAGCAGTTATGATAGGGTTCTATTTGTAACCTCAATCTAACAATTTGTTTGAGGATGATAGGCAATTAAAAAGAGAAGCTTAGTATCAAGCTTGCTCCATAGGATTCTCCAAAAGTGACTAAGAAACTTAGAGTCCCTGTCAAAAACTATGGTCCTAGGTAGACCATGCAACCTTACCACTTCCTTGAAAAAAAGATTGGCCACAAGACAAACACAATCAACTTTATGACATAGTATAAAATGGGTCATTCTAGAAAACCTATCAACTACCACAAAAATATAATCATTTCCACTTTTAGATTGAGGCAAGCCTAAGACAATGTCTATAGAAAGATCTACCCAAGGCATAGTAAGAATAGGAAGAGGGTATAAAAGCTATGAGGTTTAACTTTTGACTTAGCAGACTTACAAACAATGCATTTGTCACAAATATGATGAGCATCATGCTTCATATGAGGCCAAAAGAAGTGTTCAAGCAAAGTCTTATAAGTTTTATATTCCTCAAAGTGCTCCATGAGACCACCTTCTTGAGCCTCTTTCACCATCAATCCTTTCACAGAACTTTTGGGAACACACAACTTTTTATCTTTAAAGAGAAAATCATCATGTATATAAAAATATCCATTTGCACCATTAGCACAAAGATCATAGACAACAAGGAGTTCCTCTTAGATAAGGCATCAACAACAATGTTTGTTTTTCCTTGTTTATGTTTTATGACATATGGGAATTGTTTAAGAAACTCAACCCATTTAGCATGTCTTTTACTAAGCTTATTTTGACTCCTAAGATGTTTAAGGGCTTCATGATCAATATGGACCACAAGCTCTTTAGGTAGCAAATAATGGTACCATACCTGAATGGGTCTAACTAGTGCATAAAGTTCTTTATCATAGGTAGAGAAAATTATTTGGCCATGTTTTAGTTTTTCACTAAAATATGCTATAGGATGTCCCGCTTGTAACAACACTGCTCCTACTCTGACGTTGGAAGCATCACACTCTAGTTCAAAGGTCTTACTAGAGTTAGGTAGAGCTAGTATAGAGGCATTGGTTAGTCTCTCCTTAAGTGTTTGAAAGGCTCTCTCTTGACTTTCCTCCCATTTAAAACCTACATCTTTTTTAACTATTTCATTTAAAGGGGGAAGCTAGGGTGCTAAAGTCTTTAACAAAGCATCTATAAAAACTAGCTAGCCTATGGAAACTTCTAACATCTCCTGTTGGAGATATTGTAAATATCTGATAAGATATGATAAGATATGGTAGGTAACCTATTAAGAGGTTACATACATCTAAATATCTTATTAGATTAAGTGGTTACAAATATTTAAATATCTCATTAGGAGATTGTGAATATCTCATATTATCTAGTTATCTTTTAATTTGTTATTAGTTTATCTTTAGGTAGTTGACATTTACCCTATAAAAAGGGAGATTAAAAATTGTATAATTCAATTCAATCAATACACAATTTCTTTTACTTCCAATTTGGTATTAGAGCTCCAAATCTTGGGAGCTTTGTTTCCGCTGCCTCACTTCAGTGAATTGCTACCCTCTAACGAGATTCACATGCTGGTGCGAGAGTAGTCAAAATCCTCTTTGTTGTTCCCAACTACTTGTGACAATGGTAGAAGACAAAGTCATTATCTTAGGACCTAATGAACTTTCAAATTTGGTGAGTTCTTATTGTCTTGACGATTGCAATTATCTACAATGGGCACAGTATATTCGTACTACTCTTAAAGGGCGCAAGAAGTTGAGTCATATTGAAGGAAACGACCCACCTAGAGATGACCCAAAGTTTGAAGCATGGGATGATAAGGATTCTCTCATTATGACATGGCTATGGAACTCTACGACTCTGAAAATAAGTCGAAATTATATGTTCTATTCCTCCGCACATGAGATATGGGAGAATCCCATTGAGACATATTCAATGAAAGAGGACTCTGCTACTTGCTATGATATTGAAAGTAAAATCTTCAACTCTAGACAAGGAACCCTCTCCGTAACATAGTACTATGGGACTCTGAACGGGTTATGGATCGAGTTGGACCAATACCAAGGATTGAAGATGTGCAAAGCTTATTCTGTTGCATATACTGGGCTCGTTGCAGGGGGAGAATCTTTAAGTTTCTTCATGACTTGAATTTTGAATACGATCCTATTCAGGTTCAGATTCTAGGTCCTCTTTGTTTGAGGTATTTTTTATTGTGCGGAGTGAAGAAACCCAACGATCAGTCATGCTTGATAAAGGAAACTCCAACACAGGATTTGCAATGGTGATAGGAAAAGGTCCAACAAAAAGATCAACCTCCAAAGAAAAACCATTCACAAAGAGTAGTCGTGAAGAATACTGCATGTATTGCAAACGATCAGAACATACCAAGGATACCTACTACAAGCGTTATGGAAAGGAGAAAGTTCTTGAACGAATGGGTGGAGATAAAGGCTCAACTCAAATGTGGGTGAATCAAACAACCTCTAATAATGAGAATGGAGTTGAACATCCTTCTACCTTACAACTTGACCAGGATATTCAAGCCTTTAGTAAGGAGGAGATGGACCGCCTTCGAGCCCTCCTAAACTCAACAAGTAAGCCTCTTGGTTCATGTGGTTTGACCATGAATGGTAAGAGTTTCTTCAATATTTCTAGTTTAGTTCCACAAAGCATCTAGATCTTTGATTCTGGGGCAACAAATTATATGACCCTGTTTCCTTCACATTTCACATCATACCTTAAAGTATCCAAAAGGAAACTCATTACTGTTGCTAATGAAGATCATGTTCCTATTGCTGGATTTGGCAATGTCCAACTTCACTCCTCTTTATCTCTACACAATGTTCTTCATATTCCAAAACTAGCTAACAACCTTATCTCCATTCATAGACTTATACAAGATTGGAACTATGCAGTGACATTTTTTCGTTCTCATTGTGTTATTCAGGAACTTACAACAGGGAGGACGATTGGAGTTGCTAAAGAGCAGGGTGGGTTATACTACTTACAACATACAAAGATAGGTAACAACACCAATAAGGAAGAATTGCCTTCTAGTCAACAGGCAACCTCAAAAACTTGGGCAACTTCTCAAATTTGGCTTTATCATAAACGTCTTGGACATCTACTGTTTGGGTTACTTAAGACAATGTTTCCACATTTATTTACAAAAGAGTTTGTCAAGTCCTTTAAGTGTGATATTTTCCAGTTTTCAAAGCACCATCGTGCAACATTTTCTCCTAGTAATAATAAAAGTCTTGAACCTTTTGACCTCATTCATTCTTATGTATGGGACCCAACTAGTAACTCTATATCGGGGGCTAAGTGGTTTGTATCGTTTATTGATGATTGTACCCATGTGACATGGATATTTCTTATGAAACATAAATATGAGGTTTGTCAAATATTTGTCGATTTTTTTCGTCTTGTCAAAAATCAATTTAATAAATCCATTAAAAGACTACGGTCAGACAATGGTACTGAATTTGTAAATCTTGAGTTCTCTAAGTTTCTTAAAGATAATGGTATGGTTCATGAATTAACGTGTGTAAATACTCCCTAACAAAATGGGGTTACAAAAAGGAAAAATCGTCACCTCCTTGAGGTTGCTAGAGCCCTCCTCTTCCAAATGTCTGTCCCTAATGTATATTGGGGAGAAGTTGTCTTAACTGTCACCTATCTCATCAACAGGTTACCCACTCGGGTCTTAAACGGTATTAGTCCAATTAAACATATGTTATCCTTCTTTCCTTCTTCTCCCCTAATATTAACCTTACCAAGTCGTGTCTTTGGGTGTGTTGTCTTTGTCCACTCTCATAATCCACATCGTGGGAAGTTAGATCCTAAAGCTATCAAATGTGTTTTCATTGGTTATCCTTCAAATAAAAAAGATTTTAAGTGTTATCATCCTCTGAGTCATCGTTTCTTTGTCTCCATAGATGTTACTTTTCATGAAACACAATCATTCTTTGTTTGTCCTCCACTTTAGGGGGAGAGTTATCTAGAAGTCGAGCCTGTCATTGAGTCATTATCTTTTCCTACTCAGGATGTTCAAGTTCAAGTTCAAGAAGTAATGAAACCCACTCTGGTCCCAGAGCAAGTCCAAATGTTTGAGTCGGATGTAAGTATCTCTGATAACTCTATTGAGAAGCAAGTCCAATTGTCTGAGCCAGAGGTAAGTATTCCTGATAACTCCATTGAGGATATTACTGATAACATATCTATTGCTTTGAGGAAAGGGAAACAATCATGTGTCAAGTATCCTATTTCTCAATTTATGTGTACTGATCATCTCTTTATACAACATCAAAGTTTTATTGTTGCCATTGATGCAATCAAAACACCTACATCAGTACAGAAAGCTTTTAAAGATGAGAATTGGGTTCAAGTAATGAAAGAAGAGATGGAGGCGTTAGAGAAAAACTGAACTTGGGAGATTGTTGATAGACCCAAAGACAAAAGAGTTGTAGGTTATAGATGGATATATACTGTGAAGTGTAAATCTCATGGGACCCTTGAGCGATACAAAGCAAGATTGGTTGCTAAAGGGTATACATTGACTTATAGAATAGATTATGAGGAAACATTTTCCCCTGTGGCAAAGATGAACATGGTAAAAGTTATTATTTCCTTAGCTACCCACTTTGGCTGGAACTTGCAACAGTTTGATGTTAAAAATTCCTTCCTTCATGGAGACCTAGAAGAAGAAGTCTACATGGAGATTCCCCCAAGATCAATTTTAGAGAATTCCTTACTTTCTCATTTTCCTAAGTGTCATAAATGAACTTGTTGATTGAAACAAGTACATATATGTATTTGAAGTCTAACATATTAATCTTAAGATGAGGGATCTTAAGATGAGGGAGATGAAGGGGAACTAGGAGCCTTGTCATTATTAGAAATGTTGTTTTTGTTGAGTACTTGAGTGTAGAATATGAGAGAAATATTTAGCCTTGTGATTCCATTGCCAATTCTCTTTTTAGTTCGAATAGTTTGCTTTCATTTCGTCTCTCTCTGTTGGATTGTATTTTCTTTTTTCCCTTATGTTTTTCCTTCCTGCTAAGTGGCGAATGTGAGCGTTTTTTTTTTCTGGTGTTAAAAAAAAAGAAATTGGTGGAGAGTGCGAGTGTGAGTACAATTGAATTTTATTTTACCAGTTATGGGATTTGTTGAGTCAATAACGAATGATAGACTTGTATCAGCTCTTAAACTTACACGATCCGGTAGTGGCGATACAATTGCATAGAAGCAATGGATCGTGGTTAATGATTATGTATGTGGGATGGAAAATTGGCAATTCAGTTCGATAATCAATTCCTTGTATTTGAAGATAATGTATTAAAAGTTTGTTCAAGTTAACAAAATGTAAAGTTATACCTGATTCATAGGTTTTCAGTGGGAAAAGGTGAGAGATGGGAAGGTGAAATATAGCATTTTACTCTATTCATGTTTTGTTTTTATAAGCATCTTGAAATTTATTTTCTTTTTGGTACCTTAAAAATTGCCAAACGTTGTAGGTATGCAAATCAGTAAAACAAAAGTAAACTTAAGGAGGTTGCTTGTAGCTGCTCCTCAGCATCAAAACCAGGCAAAACTTGTGCATGTAAGTCTGAACATAAGTCTTGACTATTTGTTTAAGAGTTAACAAGGTTATCTTGATATTATTTTCTAATTTTCTTGAAACATATGTTTTATTAGTTTAATCATTTGTTAATTTTGGAAAACACAAACTAAATCTTTTGTTTATTCTGGCATGCTGCAGTATGTTGCTACTTTACTTGAACAGTTGGAACAATCGGCTAAAGAAAGGACACAAGAATGTTTACCAAGGTATTTTGTGTCTATTTACATTATGATCCACGTAGATGTTAAGGAATTATGTGAAACTATATAACTTCTAGACACACTTTGCCCTAAACATGATCAAAACATAATATGGTCTCCCCAAAATTTTCCCTCCAGATCTGCTACTATTAAGTAGAGTAGGATTTTGTTTATGAATAGGCGTAGTTTGGGTTTTAACAAATGAATGGTAGAAATTTAATTGAAATTTTAGGAGTCAAATGGAAGGAAAAAAAGGGAGAAGAGTGATGTTGTGATATAAAATATAATTTAATTCTTTTATTTATACTAATATTCTAGGTCAAGAACAAGTATAGAGCAATCAATAACATACCTAACATAATAGAAGTACGACCACAATAATTATCCTCCTATTCAAACAATAAATGTAGGTCCTACAATCTATTTCAACTCATCAATGTATTTATGAGCATGCTCAACTGTTGTCGGTCGAGCAATAAGCTCTTTTAACTTGAAAGAAAATTGGATCTTCAACAACTTTTAACTAATCTAGACGCACTTGCAACTCTAGCATTGACATTTGCACCATCTATATACAACCAAGTCAAGAGTTTCAATATTTTTCTTAGTAGTATATATATACCCTTTGGAATTATTTTTTAACTTAGCTGGTCTTTTTATATCTGCATCTATTTTATCTAGTGCTTGTAATTTTCTTTTGACTTCAGCAAGAAAATCTTGTAATAGAGACATTCCAGGTCTAGTCTTCTCAACAATCTCTAATGGTACCCTAAAGGTTCACTTTTGCATCTTTTTCTCTATAGCAAACACAACAGTAACTTACTCCTCTACATTAATGTTGGGTGTCTTACTATCCCATAATCAATTTGCATGCTTTTATTATTTTCCTTAAAATTGTTCCTAGCAAAACCATTTGATGAAATGGTTGAATTCTCTATGGTCAAATTCTTCCTAGGAACTTCCACCCATTTTATTATTTTAATAATAACATTTGCTTGGTCCAGATAAAGTATTCCACTTGTACTAAGAAAAATGTATATTTGCCTTGATATGGGATGATGATTCTTATGTTTATGTATAATTTTTCCTAGAGAAAGTTCAAGGCCTTGCTAAAGAAAGTTCAAGACCCAAAAGTTCCACATTCTAATTTATAGTTTGTAATTTAAGTGTGTCGTATTATTGCCTTGAAAAAGATCAAGCAAGCATTTTTAAGACAATGACAAGACTCGCTTCTAATTGTACATCATACATGAATGTGTTTTTTTGATAAAAAGAATTCAAGAAGTAAATTAAAGATTTTTTATATTATTGATTATGTTAACATAATACAATTTGTATTTTATAAGATGAACGAAGTGGACATGATGTACCAACACCACGAGGAGGATCTTCATTATATAGTAACATTTATGGAGTTTAACATATATGTTGTGTAGTTTGTGTAGTTAGTAAAATGATTTGACATACATTGTTGTTTAGTTCAACTTTTGTGAACTTAGTAAAACTCTTTAGTACTTGAGTTTAATATACTATGTTGTTTAGTTCAACTCTTGAAGGTATTTAGTTGAATTCTTATATACGAATTTAATATACTATATTGGTTAGTTTAATGTTGTGTTCTTAGTTGAATTCTTATATACTTGTATATTTATTTGAACTTTTATATTCTTTTAACTTAACATATTATATATTTTAACTATAATTTTTTTAAAATATGTTGGAATTCGATAGGTAATCCATAAGAAAGAAAATATAAATTTGTTAAAAAATAATTAATAGATAATTATTGACAATTTTAAACAATAATTTGATAATATAAATGAAATGTACAAATATTCTTGTATGACTAATTTGTGGTAGTTAATAGCCGCTAGTAAATGTTAAATGTAAAAAACATAAGAATGCAAAATTTAGCCACTTTTAACCACTAGTAAATATTAAATGGGAGAAGAATAAAATACATTTTTTTACCTATTTTTAACGGTAAAAATATGTTAAGTGTAAAAAGAATCGAAATGCATTTATTGACGATTATAAACCTCTAATAAATATTTTTTATTTTCTAGTGAAAAAACCAATTATTAGGTAAAAATTGCCAAAAATTGTTTTTGGCGTATGTGACACCAACAGTTATTTTAAATCCCAAAAATATTATTTATGGCCATTTTTTACCCAAGAAATTGTACTTTTAACTATCACAAATAACATGTTTTTTTTTTGTAGTGTTGGTTTCTAAATCGAGGATTTCCATCATAGCTTCCGTCACCGACATGCTTTGCCAAATTAAACATATCTGGAGCTACAAACCTCTACATTAGACAAAATTATTTTCAATAGAAAGTTAAGAGAAAGATCTACAACTTTCCTATTTAGTTCTCAACCCAGTTCATAATCCTTCAGCTCCAAAAATGGAATCCGAAATTAACCCCCCTAAGGGCCAAGGAGGCTCACGTTTTTGGGCCATTTAGCTTATTTTTGGGCTTGTTGGACCTTAGGATTCGGTAAGTGACTTGATTAGGATTAGGAGTTGCTAATTAGGATTAAGGATTAGCTATAAAAAGGCTTTTATTATAATTAGGATAATAACTTTTTGATGAAATTGAATTTGTGTCTTAGCACTCTGAGAGTATTTGCTCTTTACTCTTGTCAATTCTTATCAAGTTTCCATGATGTTTATGACAAATCTCTATAATTCTTATCTAATTCCTAGGAATTAATGGTGAATCATCTCTTCCTTAATCCATTTTATTCTTTTCTTCTCTCAATTTTTCGATTCATGCTTGCAATGAACACTTTTCATATTCTACTTGATTTAGGTCATGGTTGTGGATCCTAGGGTTACATCAATTGGTATTCAGAGCTTTCAATTATCATCTAGTAGCTGGATTCAAGTATAAAAATTCAGAAAAATGAAGAACTCCATGAAGCTCTTCGCGAATTTTAAGAGGTAAGTTCAAGCTTCCATTTCTAGGTCAAATCTTCATTGTTTTGCTTCATGCTTGTTAGGTTTTGTTCGCTTAACACTTCTCTACACTTCCACAGTTTAGATTGTTTTAATTATTAATTTATCTTAGGTTTTTGAATTTTAGGGTTCATATACATAGAATTTGGGGATTTTTTTATTTTACTAGTCATATGATGCATTATAGTTGAATTTGTGCATTGTTTGTTTGAGCTTGTATGCTTGACATCTGTGCTTGAGACTTTGAATTTGTGAGATTTTGCACCATTTGTTAGGAATGAAGTTGTTGTTATGCATTTTTTTTATGAAATCACCTTGCGTTTGATGATTTTATTTGAGAAATTGTGTTGGAAATATTGTAGAAGTTGCCAAAAAAATTATAGACAAAAAAAATTGTGAAAATGTTTTAGTGAAAAAGGAAAAAGAATGTTTGTGTGGCTATATTAGTGTAGTAAAAATAGAGTATATGCACACAAAATCAAAAGAAAAGGGTAAAAGAAAGTGAAATTTGAAGGTCCAAAGGCAACACTAATTGCACAATAACTATAGGAAACTAGTTTTGGTGCATTAATTGTTGAACATTGTTAAATGTCATGAACATTTATACTTGAAATTAATTCCCTTGTTTTTAGTCATTATTAGTCTTCCTTAATTTTTTCATTATGAAATAGAAGGTGCATTGCACTTGTAAGAGATCTCTCTAATCTTGAATTGTCCAAGAAACCCTCATTCTCATCAAGCATCCATGGTGCTCGTGGCGAATCTCACTACTCTTATCTAGTTCCTTAAGCTAGTGGCGAATTCATTCCTATCTCCACCATCTTTTTCCATTTTCTTCCTTGGTGTTCTTGTTTACAATTTGGTGTTCTTTGTGGTTCTTGGAGAACTTTGCAAGTTGGGTTGAAATCAAGATTAGGGTGTGTCAATTTGTTCATGTAAATGCCTTGCATGTGGCTAAATTCTCAAGACCAAAGTAATGTTGATATTACCATGGCAAGGAATATGTACTTCCCCAATACATTGGTTTCTTGATGATGAACATTAAGTAAAATATGGATTCATACTTGTCTTATAAAAACTTAGGTCAAACTTTAGGTACCCCTTCATCTAGTTTCCAAGAGAGTTGTTTGTTGTGAATTATACATGTAATTATATCCTGTGAATTTATTTGTAATTATAATTTATGAATTAAAATACTTCACTCCTTTTATCTTATCTATCTATGGAATTTTGTTACGGATAACAAAAGATGACAAGTATTCTGATTATGGGAAGGTTGGAACTACATTTTAGTGGTTTAGGAAAGTGATTTTACAACAAGTACTTTGAAAATGACACATTCCAAGATCTTGTTGCCTTTCATTTCTTAGCATTAGACCCTACTATATGGATACTTCCCCCTATACTCACCATTCGTCTGATGATAACCTTGTCTCCTCCATTTGGATATGTTTGGGCTCCTCCTCCTACTCTTATTGATCCTAATATGATGGGCGTATAAGTGGTATCTGTGGTTTAATTTTACGACCCACCTCTTTTATCCCTAGTTCAACTTGCAGCTCAAAGTCCACCTATTCACACTCTTGACTATTACTCCGACATGCTTAATGGATTTCATAATTCGACTTCTTCACCTACATCGAGAACATGGCAACTTTTGCAAAACAAACATTTGCCCAATGATTACTCAGCTAATGACGAATGGGAAGATTTTGATGATGGTGATGATTCAGATGGACCTCTATAATTGGTTTGAGTTACCACTAATAGGATAGGATAAGAGGGTAGTGTGTAGATATTACATTGTTCTGACTTAGGCTCTTTTGTTTTGTTGTACCATATTGGTAGGTCAATACCTTTTGGTTTGTACATATCCTCATGGTAATCAGTAGTATGATATGTTAACTTTCCTTTTATTACAAGATGTACAATTTGATGTATATATAACTAATGATGTTTATATATATATATATATTATTTTTATTAATTATGGATGTTATGCAATTCATTCACGAATATTCTAACTATAATTAAGTTATAATTTTTTTAAAAAAAGATCTTGAGTTTCTTAATTAACTACATTAATAAGATATTCAATTAGTTTTAGCAATATAAATTTTTGGGTTTCACACTTATTGCACCTTAGTCACATGTTATATGTATATAAAACTTCTTCACTTTGGGCCTTTAGGTTGTAGGTGAAGAAATAGGCAACACAGAAAATGAGGGTTGAATTATTTGTATGTGATTTTTAAAAGTTATTTGCAAAATGAAGGATATATATATATATATATATATATATATATATATATATATATATATATATATATATATATATATATATATATATATATATATATATATATATTTATATTTATATTTAAATTGTTGTCCAAAGGGACCGCCCAAAAAGGTACACTGAACAAAATAGATAAGGTTAGAGAAAAATGACACATAAGATTTATCTTGGTTTACTCTTCTAAAAGAACTACGTCCAATCATTCCTTTAACATGAAGGATTTTCCGCTGAAGTCTAACTAACTTACAACTAAGTATTATCTATCTTTTTAGGTTTTATAATACTTGTAATATACCTGATTACAAGTAACCCCAAGTATTCTTTTTCAGTTAGCTTCTTAAGGTTATCTCAAAAAGCTCTAAAGAGTTTACAAAAATAACTCACAAGTTGAGCATATAGCAATACAATACATAGATACTTAACTTTGCTTTGCAAAGTAAGTTTTACAAAGAAAACAAAGTATCATCCAAAAAGTGTGTGTTTTTCTTGTTGTGTTTCCCGTTCTTTCTTCTTGTTTGTTATCTTCGAGCTTATTCATCACAATATATAGGCAAGATTTGAGATGAATGTTGTTCTGCATGAAAAGTGGTAACTTCAGCATTAAATGCATAAGATTCATTTTTTGCTTTTGCTTTCTACTAAGACTCCTCTTGTTTAGAAGACAGAGAAAATTTGTGTCAGAGAAAGCTATTTTCCTCTATTCTTAACAAGTTGTCTTCTTCTAATAAGGGATAATGATTCTTTTTGGTTCCTTTTGAGTGGAGTCATGATTGGAGCTTCCTTTTATCAAATTTGGCTTGAGATATTATAAATTTAGGCATAGATTTTTTGTCAATATGAAAGTGAACAAGTCTTAACAAAGGACATTAGGTACAATGAAAAATATGAATGTTGTGAAATATGTTGAAATGATTATAAGCTCGTAGATGTATCTTATACAATAAGAATCACCAGATAATATAAGCACTCAAATGAATATTTTTATGCTTATAAAGAGATACTTCTTGTATAGAATGTTGTCTTCGTTCTTATTAGACAATATCTTTTCTTTGGACGACGAGTTGTTCTTTAAACGTACACAGTAAACTTATTTAAAAAATAAGATTCTTTTCGATGGATGCATGTCAAACTTTTAGTAGAATAATCTGTTGTTCTTTTGATAGTTAAGAACACTATTAAACATTAATCATCATTCTTTAATTATAATGTTTGTTATCATCAAAATTCTTTAATTATTTGAATGCATAGAATTATGTTACAACAATAGTTTCTTATGATCCCAAGGTAGTGTGCTATATTGCCAATGAGTAAATAGGTATACTAGACATAACTCTTTAGAGTCATGCAAATTGGACCAAATAGGTCGGTCAATCCATGACTCATTAAGTGCTAAGCTTACAAGATATAGACAACCAATTATTTTGATTGGACAGTCCACATTGCCTCAAGTGCTCGACATAAGCTTAATCTTCTCAACTTAATAAATTTGTCTCAAAAACATAGACACTTGATCATCTCCATCGAGCGATACTATCCATATTATCTTAAACACCAAATTTAAAAATCGACATAAATCATCTCAACTTGACGAGTCTCAAAAACATTAGCAGTTGATATAGAAATTAAAAATAATAAAATATGAATTATGCAGTCGTGTACAATCAAATAATATAATTCATTATACATAAAAATCTCCACATAATAAAAGTAACATAATATCCGTTCAAGGAGCACTAAAAAACTGCCAAAAATGTATAATCTCTAAAACCATTTCATTCCTACCCCAATAACCAAACGCCGCTTTTCAATTTTCATCATCACCAAAGATCCACCCCGTAACAACAATCCTTGTTCACAATCCTAGCCTGCGCCGTTAACTGATCCACCACCACGTCACAGTCAACTTTAACGGTGATCTTCCACGTCTTAACGGACCCCACTTTAATTTTCACCGGTGCCCTCAGCTTCAGCGTCAACGGCACGCTCCGTTTGGCCATGGCGTTCACCAACGCCCTCTTGTCCGACGCCGTGAGTTCAACGTCGTTACCCATCAACACGGTCACGAACACAGTCACGTTATTTGACGGCTGATAAAACTCCGGCAACACGCCGTCACATAGCCTAGCATCCTTGTAGAGCATTTGGACGGAGCTTCCCTCCGCGTAGTAGATTCCGATCTTGTCATTGCTGTTATCGGCCCTGACCGTGATGTCAAACTCCGGCGAGAACACCGCCACGGAGGACGGCGAGGTGAGGTTCAGGTTCATTCCCTTGACAACGACGCGTTCGATGGCGTAGTCGGGCGCCTTCGGCCGGAAAACCAAGTAGAAAACGCCGGCAGCGAGGGCGAGAAGAACGGCGAGGGCGAGGATGATGGAGATCAACCAGCAGAGGCAACAGCAGCACCGGCACCGCCGAGTTTCCCGGCGAGTGTAGTGAGCGTAGCGACGAGCATTTTTCGACAGAGAAAAGCGGTAGACTTGGTTCTTCGGGACCTGGACGACAGAGGCTCCCGGCGGCGGCGAGGAATTTGCGGCATCGTGACACGGCATCGTTTGTGAGAGTGGGGACGAGTTTTGCGGGTGAACTCGGTCTGCCATGGGGTGAATCACTGAGTAAGGAATTACGAGTTGTTAAGAACTGAAAAGAACTAAAGAAGAATGGTGATTGGTGAGTGAGTGTGTTGCTTCGTTGTGTAGTGATCTTGTTAAGTAGGAATGCCAAGGGAAACCGTGGGCGCGTAAAATATAAGGTAATGTGGTGTCATAATGGCATATATGGAATTTCAAATACATTCTTTTTTTAAATAGCTTTTTGTTTTGGTTTGATATTTCTTTTCCAATTTTGAATCCATTCATTTTCAAATTTAAATTAAAATTAAAATAAAAGAAGAGTCAATTGATTTTGACTTAATTACTTTATTTTTTTCTTCCCTATTTTTTATGTACTCTCGGTTAATAAAATTAATAAAAGGTTAACAACACGATAATATATTCTTTTTATAAAAATATTTTTAATTATGAATTTTTTTAATCTCAATAAATAATAAAAAAATATATTAAATATGTTATATCTTGAATTTTAACTCTGTCACGTATAAAAAATTATATTAAAAATCTTACTTTAACTTGCTAAATGCATAGTAAATAAAAACTAAACCAAAAAATATAATAAGGGTGAGAGAGACTAATAATTTAATAATTTAATAATTTAATAATTAAACAATTTTATAATTTAAAATTTTAATAATTTAATATTTAAATATTTTAACAATTATATAATTTAATAATTACTAATTTAGTAATTTAATAAATTAATAGTTTAGTAATTTAGTAATTATTAATAAAATAATTCATAATTTAATATTTTAATAATTTGATAATTTAATAATCTACTAATTTAATCACTTAGTAACTTAGTAATTTTATAACTTTATAATTGTCTAACTTAATAATTTTATAATTTTATAACTTTATAATTATATGATTATATAACTATATAATTATATAATTATATAATTTATAATTATACAATTTTATAGTTTTAGAATTACATAATTTTACAATTTTACAATTGTTCATGCAAAGAATTCCCACGAGGGAATCTCGGTGGGGATTTCTTGAGTTGGGGACAAGTTTATGTTTCTATTCGTGCTACCACTAAGTGTATGCTGATCTCTTCTCCTTCCTCCTCGGCCTAAGTCGAGTTGACGATGGGGATTACCTGCAAAAGTACTCTGAAACTGGGCAGTGTGCAGTAAGAAAAGCGTACGTAACAAAGGGGTGAGTCTTCCTTTTTATAGAGGTTGGACACGTCTATGCCAATGGTCCATGTGATATGATTTCAAGGCAAGATCCCCAAGAATTCTAGCACACATCTCGTCATGCCATGCGTTGAGGGAGTCGAGATGTAGTTGACTGCGCGCCAACCAAACCAAGTCGTGCCAACACGTCATGGTGAGTACAATAATTTTATAGGTTTATAGTTTCACAGTTTTATAATTTTATAGTTGCTAATTTTATAGTTTTATATTGTTATAGTTTTAAAATTTTAAAAATTTTAAAATTTATAGTTTTATAGTTTTATAATTTTAGGATTTTATGACCTTATAATTTTATGATTTTATGACTTTACAATTATATGATTTTATAGTTTTATAATTATATAAATTCTTAAATTTATAGTTTTATAGTTTTATAGTTTTATAGTTCTATAGTTCTATAGTTCTAGAATTCTATAGTTTTATATTTTATCATTTTATCATTTTATGATTTTCTCATTTTATGATTTTACGATTTTACGATTTTACGATTTTATCATTTTATGATTTTATCATTTTATAACTTTATAACTTTATAACTTTATAACTTTATCATTTTACGATTTTATGATTTTATGATTTTATAACTATAATTTTCACACTTAGCACAATCTGGACACACTGTATCCTTGAGAGAATCGACTTAGGTTAGTTATACTATAGTTAGCTTTAATATTTATTTGAGGCGTGTAAGACGACTAAAAACCCGCTTATCTTGCACCACTACCGTCCTTCCATTAGCGATCGTTGTGGAACCGGACCTCTTTAGAGAATGTTGAATTCCCACCTTTGTATTCAATTTTATTTTCAATATTATGATTGGTTTGCAATTCTGTCTCTTGATTATAATTCTTGTGCTTTAATATGCTTTTAACTTTGCCGCGATTGCACATTGTTAGGGGTAGATCACGTTAGACTAGGACCGATTGGAATTGGTTTAATAATCTGATTAGGAGAGAACCTAACATCAACCAAGTACATACTCCCTGCCAATTGATGAGGTAGAGATTGTGTAAATCCTCGGTATGGCAATGGACAAATGTTTGGCGATTGTCGTAAGAATCTAAGGTTGATTCAGAGTATAATTCTAAGTAAGAATGGTAAACTGTTGTGTATTGATTTCCGAATTGGTACAATAGTTAGTATAGATTAGTTTAGCTTATTTTTCTGCACTTAGTTTATTTTCTACACTTAAACACAAAACACCCCCTATTTATTGCTTTCTAGAGTCTAAGACCGAAGTTAGTCGACTCTGTCACGTCCATCCGAAACCAAGTCAATCTGACTCTATTGCATTCGAGTCTGCCCTTAGCTGAGACTGTGTTGAATTTGTCTCTACCGAGATCAAATCAGATCAGTCTTTGTCGAGAGCGAGTCGGCATTCTACACTTGACGTTCTGCATAATTCTTTGATTTCTACACTTAGTCATAATTTAACACATTGTGTCCTTGAGAGAATCGACCTAGGATTAGCTATACTATAATTAGCTTTAGTATTTATTTGAAGCGTGTAAGATGACTGAAAACCCGCTTATCAATGTCCCAGCACAATTCCCTCAGACACCATAAAATGACATTTTTCAAAGTTGAGCACATGATTGGTATCCATGCATCTAGTCAACACCCAGGATAGATTGTCCAAGCATGCATCAAATGATGTGGCGTACACCATGAAGTCATCCATAAAGACTTCGATGTAGTCCTATAGCAAGTCCAAGAAGATACTGGTCATGCAGCATTGGAATGTACTCGACACATTGCACAAGCCAAACAACATGTATGTGTACGCAAAGGTACCGAATGGGAAAGTGAAGGTAGTCTTGTGTTGATCTTCAAGTGCAATATGGATTTGCATGTACTCAGAGAATCCATCCAATAAATAGTAATGGGATTTTCCTACTAGTTTTTCCAAGACTTGGTCAATAAAAGGCAAAGGAAAATGGTCCTTGCGAGTCGCCTAGTTTAATTTTCTGTAGTCAATACAGACTCGCCAGCTATTCTGAGTCTGCATAGGTACTAACTTATCATGCTTATTCTTCATTACGATCATCCCAAATTTCTTTGGGACTACTTGCACCAAACTGACCCATTGGCTGTCTGACATGGGGTAGATGATTTCGCAGTAAGTAGTTTTGTTACTTTCTTCTTAACCACATCTAGGATGGTCGGATTCAGTCTTCTTTGTTGTTTCCTTATTGGACAGGCTTCTTCCTCCATTAAAATTCTATGCATGCAAATTGAGGGATTAATTCTAGGAAGGTCCAACAGTCGCCACCCTATTTCCTTCTTATGATGCCTCAAGACTTACAACAATTTCTCCTCCTGATCTCGGTGGAGATTATTTGCAATTATAACAGGGAGTTGCTGGTCATTGTCCAGATATGCGTACTTCAAATGACTCGACAATGGCTTCAGCTCTATGGGTGGTGAATGCAGTGTAGAAATGTCAAAAGCTGATCTCAACTTTAGTTGGTTGACTCGGTCTAGATTTGGCAATTGATGTACTGAGTCGGTCTCAGCCTTCTACTGCTTGATAAGTTGTATTTTATACAGCTTACAAGGGCTTAAGATGGGTATTTTTGAGATCATTTGGTAGCCAAGAATCACATCTTAGCTAAGATTCAGATTATGGACCTAGAAATAGGAAAAATATAAATATGTGCTAATTTGGGGATCTTAGCTAATAAAAGATTGGATTCATTTTGTAGGCCAAGCAATGGTGTCTCAACCCATCAAAAGAAGTCTTGATCCAAGAGGAGCCGTCCCGGCCAGACCTACTCTTTCCCAGACCCGCCGACTCTACAACCCATTAGCCAAAGGAGCAAAGCGGCCCAACCAAACTAAGGCCCAAGTGTAGTGCCACTTCAGCCAAATCCAGCTCAACTGCCACATCACTCCTGGAAGAAGCTTGTAGCACAAGGATGATCATCAAAAGGGTAGAATAGGCAATTCAGAAATCTGTAATTCTATTAGGAAGTTAGTTAGGGTTTAGCGTGTGTCACAAGGAACCTAGTCGTGTATATACAAGGACCTCATGCACGCCTTAGAGGCAGTAAAATTCAAACCTAAATCCATATTCATCTACATTCCATTCTCTTGCTCTCACGCCTAAACCCACGGTGGTGCATGGTGCTTTAGAGGCATCTCTCTTGATCGACGAGGTGCAGGTCAAGAATTGGGAAGCCGAAGGTTGTTAGAGGGAACCGATTGGTTAGCTAACACACTCTTATGAACCCGATCCTCAATGTCTTGACTATTGACGATGAACCATCACCACTCTTCCATGGCAATTGTTATGGAAGGCGGAACCATTGAATTCACGCCCTGTATTTGCACTCTGCTTTCAATAATACAAGTAGTTTCTATTGCTTCTCTCTTGATTATGAATCCCGCATTTAATCTGCTTTGTTGTGTCGCAATTGCACATTGTTAAGTAGATCAACGTTAGACTAGACCGATCGGAACTGGTTTAACAACTTAATTAGGTAATCAATTAGAGAACCTAAAATCAACCCCAAGCTTAATCCCTGCCAACTGATGAGGTAGCGATTGTGCAAATCCTTGGTATGGCAATGGATGAATGTTTGGCGATTGTCATAAGAATCTCAGGTTGATTCAGAGACGTAATCTTAGATAAAGAAGTGGAATCAACTTGTTTATTGGGACTCAGTATGAATATAGCAGTAGTAGTAGTTAGCCTAGCCTAGATTACATTTACATTCATACTTAGTTTATTTTTTGTCATTATTTCTCTACAACCAAAACCCCATATTTCCTACATTTCAGTCCGAGACCGAGTCTAGTTTGACTTCGTTGCGTCTGTCCGACTCTACTACGTCTAAGTCTACACTTAGCCAAGACCGTGTCAGATCCGTCTCTGTCGTGACTAGATTGGATTAGTCTTTGCCGAGAGCAAGTCATCATTTCACACTTAGCATTTTCTGCATTAACTTTGATTTCCACATTAAGCCATAATAGAACACAGTGTGTCCTTTAGAGCATTCAACCTAGGGTTGACTATACTATAGTTAGCTTTAGTGTATTTGATGCGCGTAAGACAACTGAAAAATCACGTTATCAAACACCCTAAGGAAACTGCAAGCAGGAGGTATGCCAAAACAATCGTACCAAGTGAGGCCCATGCATGCTGAAAGAAAGAAAATGGGTTGTTGAAAAGAAAAAAAGGGTGTAAAAAGAAAAATGGATGGATGAAAAAGAAAAGGGCGGCCAAACAAAACAAAAGGGTTACAAAATATAGCCCAAGGTCATAGAAGTCCAAAAAGGAAAAATCCAAAAGTGAAAAAAGAAAATACAAAGGCAAAAGTAGAGCTGGATGGGTATTTAAAATAAAAAGACTTGTAGTATCTTGGAGTCAACCTCCATGCTTATAAGGTTTACTCCCATTGCTCCTTTTTCCTCTGTTGGTTAGTGAAACTCACTTTATCTTCCTTATATCCTACCTTAACACTGGCCATATTACAACCCAAATAAAAGCCCTATTGATCATTATGACATGTATATTCAAATTGTACAAATGTAAAGGCTATTCAAAGCTTGGTAGTGCTAGTAACATAGGCTGTTTGAGTGTAAACACAAACCCAAAACACTTGAGAGAATGAGAGCATTACCTAGTGAGGACTCTATCAGTTTCGGGTGATCTTTTGAAATTTGGATGTTTCATATTTAATTTGAATGTGGAGAATAGACTTTCATAGATGGTTGGAAATCTTGAATGTGGGGTGAATGTGTACTTAATCTGTTTTATCACTTAATAACATTCATTTAAAAGCCATATCTTCCTCTCACAGTCAAAATATCTTTCAAATCTTCCTAAATGATTCTTCTTGCTTTTGCCTCGGAGTGCAAAAAGTAAGTGTAGGGGTCTAATAATTCATAGTTTAGACACCTTACAAGGTCTTAAGATGGGGGAGAATAGACTCTAATTTGTAGTTAAGAATCATGTATTGGTTAAGATTTAGATTTCCAAGGTTAAACTAAGGAAAATACAAATCTAGGCTAAGTTGCTGATTTTAGCTAACAAAAAGAGTAGTCTTGTTTTGTAGGTCAAAAGGGAGTCCCGATAAAATCGACTTGGCCAGAGGAAGTTGTCCAGACCAAACAAAATCCTTTCAGGTTAACTCCGTCCTGGTTAGTTGAAGTCATCCCAGTTGAGGTCGGATGCATCCAGGCCAGATGAAGCCGACTCCAAGTTATCCCAACTGAGGACGGAAGCCTCTCAGCCAGACAAAGCCGACTCTGCAATGCTGACTCTATCATCAGTAGTCGGATGCTGATTTCGCATGCCGACTCCTGTAGAGCCAACTCTATGGGACCGACTCAGTGTCCGAGTCCTATCTAGATGCCGACTTCAAAGTAGATGTCGATTCTAGTTTGGATGTCGACTCTAGATCGGATGTCAATTCCAAATCGGATACCGACTCCAAATTCAACACCAATTTGGAATCGAATGCTAACTTCAAATTAGATGTTGACTCCCATCCGTGCAGATCCATCCCAAGATCAAGGTCTGATTCCACTTCGGCAACTTCAAGCACGTGCACGAATGTAAATTAGCACATGGTCGTAAGGAGAGTAGTTAGAGAGTGGTTATTTCCGTTAATTTTGTTATGTCAAGCAGTTAATTTCGTTAAGTCAGTTATTTCCATTATAGAGTTAGTTAGTTGATGCATGTATAAATAGAGACGCATAGCTACATTCAATGGTTAGCAAACATACATAGATACACGCTCAGCCTAATGCATACAGACTCTCCGTCCCCCGAGCCTAAGTTCACTTCCTTCCTCTTTGTTCCACAGTGCTTCAGTATGGCTTCCAATCGATCGAGTGGATTCAGGACCTATGTTTGGGTAGTGGCCAGTTGCTAAGAGGATTGTCAAGGCTTGCTGGCACACTGCTTAGTGATTCAACCCTTTAGTACCTGGCCAACTTTGGTGGAACACTGTAGCTACCACTAGCAATAATCGTGGGAAGCTGATCCACATTCCATTCAAGAATCCTACACGTTTTCTTGTATCACTGTACAGGTTAATCAATAAATGGTTATAATTCTTGTACTCCTATGTTGTAATTTATGTAGCTTAATCTGTTCTTGCTTGGTCACAATTGTGTGCGGTAGGAATAGAATACGTTAGTTTAGGGGTCGATCGGAACCACTCTAACAATAATATAAGTAATCAATAGAGAACCTACATCAGCCAAGGATATAATCCCTGCCAAACTCGAGGTCACGATCGTGTAAGCCCTCAATAGGCAATGGACAAATGTTAAGCGATTGTCTTAGGAAATTGGGCTGGTGAGGAGTTACATGCATAGTAGGAACTGGAACTAAAACCAGTTAATTGACAAGTCGGGATAGTGATAGGATAAATATATCTTAATAATTGTAGTAACCATAGGTAGTCTTTACTTTCGTAGATAATTAGTTACTTTCTGCACTTTACCTTCTTCTATTAAACTCTCCCCTTTTACATTTCCTAGCCGAGTCTATCCGCAATCTACACTCTCGGTTCTGCACCTTGTTAGTCTTGCACAATAGAAAACATTAGAACCACGTGTCCTTGAGAGAATCGACCTAGGTTACCCCTATGCTACCCATAACATAGGAAATCTAGTATTTTGATAGTAGAAATAACAACTAAAATCGCAAGCTATCAACCTCATCTTGCATGTAAAATGTGTGCTTGAAAGTTTGAGAAAAGAGACTTTATTTGCTAATTTAGAAAAATGTGTGTTTTGTACCTATGAGGTTACCTTCCTCGGCTTTGTTATAGGCTCCCATGGAGTTAAGGTTTATGAGGAAAAGATGAAGGCCATCCAAGATTGGCCAACACCTAAAATCGTGGGGGGAGTAATAAGCTTCCATGGGCTTGCAAATTTTTATAAAAGATTTGTAAAAGATTTTAGTACACTTGTAGCTCCTTTGAATGAAATTGTGAAAAAAAGTGTTGGATTTAAATGGGAGGAGAGCCAATAGAGAGCCTTCCATGCTTTGAAGGAAAGGCTCACTCAAGTTCTAATTCTTGCTTTGCCTAATTTTTTCAAATCTTTTGAGTTGGAGTGTAATGCCTCTAGTGTTGGTATAGAGGCTGTGATCCTCCAAGAAGAAGACCCAATTGGTTACTTTAGTGAAAAACTAAAGGGTGCCCAATTAAATTATTCTACCTATGACCGAGAGCTATATACTCTTGAGAAGGCATTGTAAACTTGGCAACATTATCTATTGTCCAAAGAGTTTATGATCCACAATGATCATAAAGCTCTTTTGCATTTGAGAGGGAAAGGTAAGTTAAATAAGAGGCATGCTAAATAGGTTGAATTTTGGGAGTAATTTCCTTATGTAATTAAGCATAAGCAAGACAAAATGAATGTGGTGGCAGGTGCTCTCTCAAGAAGACATGTCTTAATTGCCATGCTTGAAACAAATATGTTTGGACTTGATTACATAAAGAAATTGTATGAAAAAGATCTTGATTTTAGTGAGCCTTTTGCCATGTTTGTCCATTCAGAACTTCATGATTTCTTTAGACATGATGGCTTTTTATTTAAGGGAAAAAGACTATATGTGCTAATGAGCTCAATTCGGCAATTACTTGTGAAGGAGACACACGAAGGTGGCCTTATGGGTCACTTTGGAGAAAATACTTTTGAAATTTTGAATGAGCATTTATATTGGCCTCACATGAGGAAGGATGTACATAACATTTGTGAAAGATGCCTAACTTGTAAATTGGCTAAGTCTAGAGTTTCTCCTCATGGTTTGTATACCCTACTCCTTATTTCTACTATTCCTTGGATTGATATCTCTATGGACTTTATACTTGGTTTGCCTAGGTCTAAAGGAAGTAGAGATTCTATTTTTGTTGTGGTTGATAGATTTTTGAAAATGGCCCATTTTATTCCATGTCACAAGAGTGATGATGCCTCACATGTGGCCAATATTTTCTTTAGGGATGTGGTGAGATTGCATGGTCTCCCAAGGACCATTGTTTTGGATAGGGACACAAAATTCCTTGGACATTTTTAGAGGTCCCTTTGGAGTAGACTTGATATAAAACTAATTTTTTCCACTCCTTGTCATCCACAAACGAATGGACAAACCGAGGTGGTAAATAAAACTTTAGGCCAACTTCTAAGATGTTTTTTTAAAAATAGTTTAAGGGATTGGGAGGATTGGATACCCCATGTTGAATTTTCTTATAATAGGATGTTTAATTCTACTACTTCTTACTCTCCTTTTGAGTTGTCTTACGATTTTAATCCCCTCTCTTCACTTGAATTATTTCCTTTACCTATCTTTCTTAATTGTGTTAATGATGAAAGACTTTCCAAAGCCAAATTTGTTAAAAGGTTGCATGATAAGGCATGGCTACACATGGAAAAGAAAGGAGAAAAAATTGCCAAAAATGCAAATAAGGGGAGGAAGGAAATCCTCTTTAAGGAGGGAGACTTGGTGCGGGTGCACTTAAGGAATGAGAGATTTACTCACCTTAGGAAGTCTAAACTCCTTCCAAGAGGAGATGACCCATTTAAGATTTTGAAGAGGATAAATGATAATTCATATAAAGTTGATATTCCCCAAGAATTTTAGGGGATGCACTACCTTTAATGTTATTGATTTGACTTCTTGTGTTGTAGGTATTGAAGCACCAAATTTGAGGTCAAATTCCCTTCAAGAAGGGAAGGATGATGCATATATGGGAGGCCACACTCAAGGACCTCAAGAGGGCAAGAATGATGTAGCTACCCCTACACTTGAAGGCCCCATGACTAGGGGAGGCTCAAGAGGATTCAAGAGGAAGTGAAACATGAGTTGGTTACACTCAAGGGTTAAAAGGAGGCCCAAGAAGGGCAAGTTTTATACCGTGTATCCAGCTGTCATTTGGGCAATGTTTATAGCTAGAAGTACTCATTTTCCTTGTATTTTCATAGTATTTTAGGTACCTTTCACATAGGATAGCATAGCCTTGGGCCAAAGCCCTTTTTAGATTATTTTCCTAGCTATTTTCGTTTTTTTGGAATTCCATCACTAATCTGATTGCTAAGGCAAGCTCAATTCCTCGTTAATTCAGTTGCTAGTTTGAGAGTGGAGTTGGCTTGCATTTTGGACCCTTTTGACTTAGGCTTTTGGTCTTAACTTTTAACTAAAATTAGATGAGGTTAATAGGGACTTAATCAAGGGTATATAAGGCCCTCTTGTAATTAGGATAATCATTTTTTAATAAATTTGAATTGTGCCTTAACACTTTTTGAAAGCTTTTTCTCTACTCTTGTTTTAAACAAAGAACCCATTCTTATCAAGCTCCCATCATGCTTGTGGTGAATCTCACTTCTCTTATCTAATTTCTCCATGGATTAGTGGCGAGCTTCATCTTCTTCCTTCTCCATATATTCGTTTTCTTCTTCTTCATTTTTGGTTTCCATTTTTCCATGGCTAATTCAATTCCTACTTAAAGCTAGGTTGTGATTGTGGATCCAAGGGTGCATCATGCTCTCACCCTAGGTTTTTTCTATGATGTTGAAGCTCACCTTATGAACATATTGATTACTGCAGGCTCAAAGCTATGTGTTCAACACTTCATTCCTCTATTCATAATCATCAGACCATTAATAACTATTCTAATCTAACCATTTGGAATCTGTCCAAGACTCCTTATGGTAGATTTGAACAAGTATAAAGAAGCCAAGACCAAAATCTTAGTTGCTCCTCAACCTTGCAACCAAGAACTTGTTCTTAGGTGTTTTTCTATTTCAACTTGCTTCTATCTACATGAGAAGATTCTTTCTAGTTCTCTTGACGAAGAAGATGCTTGCCAACTATGGAAACAAAATCGGTGGATCCATAGTCACCAAGATTCCTGTAGTCACTTGACTGCTCAGGAAAAGTTGGACACCCCATGGTGTCCAAACACAGCTTCTATGTGCTGAAGGAGATTAGCTCTTATCATTTTGATGATTGGCTCTCTATGCCATTGAAGTCTCCAAATGTTGAAGAGTTCAAGTTGCTTGGCCTTAAGAACACTCCTCTTTATGCTGCCATACCATCCTTTGGTCTCAACTTCCTAAACATGCAACAACCTCACCCTTGGGATTGTTCCAATGTTATTTGGAATCTAGCCCTTTGGTTATTTGTCCCCCACCTATTCTCAAACCATTAACACCTTCTACCTTGTCCCCTTCCTCACCACTAACACCTTCCTCACCCCCTTATAAACCACATACTTCTCAAGCCCTTACCATCTTTCACCCTCTAACCTTTGAACCCTTACCATCTTCATGCCACCATAGCTTACATTGATCAACGTTTTCACTAATTAAAACCAAGTTGATGGACATGTTTTCTAAGCTTTTTGACTTCAAACCTCTACCACCTCCACCTCCTAACCTTTGATTTCTTTTCTTTTTACTCTTTCTTTTATGTTTTTATTTTCTAACTATCATGTTCTTAATTTCTTTCCTGCCTTTCTATTTGATAGCATAAATGGAGGAGATATTAATGCAAAAAAGAGAAATAGTTTCTATATAATACATTATTTTTCTTATTCATACATCTTTTGTCTCCAAGGTTTTTGGTTTTGTTGTTGTCCATAAACATAGGGGGAGCTTAAGATGTTATCCTTATGGATAATCCTACGATACTTTGCTTATTTGTTTTATCTATCTTTCTCTTAGCATAATTTTTGTCATCATGAAAAGGGGAGATTGTTGGAACATATTTTATATGCATCCAAAATAACCTAAGTGTTTTTATGAAAACAAACATTATAACTAAAGAGTGATGAGTAATGTTTTGATTTTGCACTTAGTCTTCAAGAAAACAACAAAGTTATCATAGTATGGAAACATGAATTGTATCCATGTAAAAAGAACTTGTTCTCTTAACAAGTTTATATATATGTGTCCAAACATTCTATCTTCCACAAAAGACGATATCCAAAAGAGAAACTTTGTCCAATAAAGGATTTAGTTTCTTAAGCGTAAAGTTTTTCTTGTTTTATGTGCTTATCACATCTCATAACTTACTATTTAACTTATACATTCTTGTTTCAACGTATCTCTTTTCAAAGTTTTGTATAACGTATATATTTTATATACGTGTTATGCTCTACTATGCTTCTCTACTAGAAATGTGCTATTTTCCTGCGAAATTTCCTACGAATTTTGTTCAAAATTTCGTAGGAAACTTGTTTCTTGCAAAATTTCCTACGATTTTAAATTCACAGGAAAATCGTTGGTGGATAATTTTTTCTTGTGAATTATAAATCTGCAAGAAATTTATCTACGGATATATTTCGCAGGAAAATTCGCATGAAAATTCGTAGGAAAATTCGCATGAAAATTCGTAGGAAAATTCACATGAAAATTCGCAGGAAAATTCGCAAGAAAATCTGTAGGAAAATTTGCATGAAAATTCGTAGGAAAATTCGCAAGAAAATCTGTAGAAAAATTCGCAGAAAAATTTGCATGAAGATTCGCAGGAAAATTTCTCAGGAAACATTTTCCTACGATTTTAAATTCGCAGGAAAGTGTTTGGATTCTGCGTGAAAATTCGCAGGAAAATTCGTAGGAAAATTCATAAAAAAATTTGTAGAAAATATCGACAAGAAAATTTACAAGAAAATATACAGGCAGGAGCATTTTTTGCAAAAATTTCCATAGGAAAATCCGTAGGAAATGAGCATTTCCTATGAATATGTCTGTAGGAAAATTCGCATGTATATTTTTATCATGTGCATTTCCTGCGAAAAATTTTGTATTAAAATCTGCTGATATATTTCTTGGAAATTTTGTTATTCCTAAATAATTTTCTTGCACATTGTGATTCTACAGGAATTTTTTTTCATATTTTTAGTTAAAAATATAACAATTTTTTAATAATTTTTTAATTTAATCAATATTCATATAAATTAAATTTTATGTTTTCAGTATTTAAAAATTTTATCAAATTTATAGAATATTAAAGATAATTGTTGATGTGATGTTGCAATTGAAACCCCAGTATTAATAAATATATATCCACCCACATCGTAAATTTATGTTATTTTTTTTTATTTTGATAATAATTTTTTTAAACGTTGTATTAAACATTAGTTGATTATATTTCATGTCTTATTTTAGTTAGTTCTTAATTTTTTTTATTAACTAAAAATTTTGTTAGACTTATTTTAGTAAATATTTTTTTTTAAAAGCTTGTAATGTTTTTTAAAATGCTAACTTCTAGTTTTTTATATTATTTCTCTTTTGTCCTAAAATATTTATTAAAGAAAATAAAAGAGTAACTTTAAAGTTATTTTTGGAATAACTTGCTTCCTCTTAATTAATTTTTTTTGGAATAACTCTTATATATATATATAAATAATTATAGGATAATAAATTAAAATTTTCCTTTTTCTTCTAAGATGACACAAATTATTTAATATTCTTTACAAGTTATTTATGATATAAAAACATAAAAAAAAAAAAGACACAAGTTATGCTTTTTCCTTTTTGAATCCAGTTTGAGATGAGGCCTTGTACCCATATAGTGTACAAAGTTTATTTTCTCTTTGAAATCTTTTTAACATGTTTTCTTGTCCTTCATAAGTTAAAAAAGTTGGTTATCATAAATGTATCCAACTTCACTATACATGACAAGATGAAGACAGTAATATTTAATGCAGTAGCAGGCTCACATTAGGTGATAGACCAACAACAAATCAGTGTCCTGGACCTGGATGATTATCCACCTTGATATTTTGAACTATTGGCTGTAAAGTCACTCATAAATAAGATGAATTTTAACTAAAGATATTGGAATTTATGTATTGATCTAATCAAATAACTAACTACAAGATACAACAACATCCTAATAAAATAGACTGATTAAATGATGGGAATATAACAATAAATAACATGAAGAGAACAAAACTATATGAATGAACTTTGCAAAACATAAATCAAACACTATTTGAAAAAAAATAGGTGTTGAAATAGAGAAGAAAAGAATATGCTAAAAACTGTCTTATCTACACATCACAAACTTGATATTTTCATATAATATAGATACAAGTTACCTACAAACTTAACACTAAACCTAAACATAATGATACACAATTTATCACACGAGATACCAACATTTTTTCAAATGTGTGTGTCTTTGCATTAAATACTAAAGATGATTTTTCTTGTAGCAAAAAAACTATTTTCTCTTTCCTTTAACGTGCTTCATTCATCTAATATGCTGAAACACTTTCTGCTTGTTCTCATCTTTGTAGATGTTTTGATTAGAATACTTTTTTTTATTAGAGTTGACTTGTTTCTTTAGAGCTTGAAAAAGAATTCTTCCTTTTCTGAAAAATAAAGCACAACAACAATAAACACATAATAGGAAATCAACATTAAAAAATGTTTTTAGTAAAACATATATATTTTGATTGATATGATATATCGAATATATAAGTTAAAATGAAAGTTACAATGTATTATCAATGTTTAAAAAGAATTATCCTTTTTTACATGTTTAGACGGAGTTTTCTATGGACAACATGATTGTTTGAATAGTATGATTGTTTGGATAACGTTGACAAACTTGTTAAAAAAGATATATCTTTTATCTAGTAAGATGATTTATTGTACTTTTGAAATAATTAAGTATTAATATAAAAACATCAGTCATCATTTTTTAATTATAATATTGATTATCATCAAAATATAAATTTCTTTTGGATGCATATCAATCTTGCTCCAACATGATTTAGAGTCATCTTATTTGTATCCCTGCTTCATTATATCTTATCTTAATTAAATGGTATGGAAGTTCCCTACTATATAAACAATTATATTTACTACTTGAATTCTTCTTTATCATATGAAGTATTATTTAGTAATTAATTGTGTCCTTACCATACGAATTTGATGTTTTGTTGATGGTACATTACAAAGAGTTTTTTTTTTTTTTTAAAAAAGACTACTTCTTTACGTTTTGACCCATGTTTCCCACCCTAAAATAAAAATGATAACATTAGTATTGCAATGTTGTTGGGTAATTAATACCTTAATTAATTAAAAGTAAAAAACTCATAATTAGGTGAAAATATAATTAACTAAAATATTAATTAATTAATAATATAATATAATATAATATTTAGGTGGGGTATTTAGGTAGATAAAAAAATATTATTAAAAAAATTCCTTACAGATAAAAATGAAAGAGAAAAATTGAAAACGAAAAGTGTGTGACGAGTGATGAGTAAATAAACGGAGCCCGATTCGATCCGACCCGTTATACATATTGCCACTTGCCTGGTGGGATGGATAGCACCCAAATCCAAACCCATACCCAAAGGAAGATTTGGATTGCGCTCTAAACCACAATCTCTGCTTCTTTTTCCTTCTTTCACTTTCGTTTTTCTTCTTCGCTTGGATTTTGGTGCAACGAGGAAGGGGTTGTTGTTGAAACCCTAACCTAGCCATGGCGCATAGGTTGCTAAGAGACCACGAAGCCGACGGTTGGGAGCGTTCCGATTTTCCCATCATCTGCGAATCCTGCCTCGGCGACAGCCCCTACGTTCGAATGGTTCGTTTCCACTCTTCTTCGATCCTTAGTTATTTGAATCATTCTGTTTTGTTTCCGTGGGATTCAACGGGTTATTGATTGTTGTGTTTTTTATGCCTCTAATTTGGCGTTGTAATCCCCAAATTGTACGTTAATCACCATTATTTATAATAATAACGATTGTTGTGTTTGTTGGGGAATTGAAGGTTGGAGGAACAACTGAGTTGGATTTTGGTGTATGGAACCTCGTCGTATGACCAGCTATTAAGAATTGAAGAAGTGAAGTTGTGCAATAGTTATACGTTAGGACTTAAGACCTTTATGTTGCACTTTGTATTTTTGTTATCTGAGGATGAGAAATTTCTAGATGCAAGTTTTAAGCTTAAACCTTAGTTGTTAGTGAGGCAAGCCAATGGTTTTGGTTTCAACTGTGTGGACTTGGAATTCTGAAGCACCGGAGCTTAATTCTTCTAGGGCTTTTTGAATGGAAGATTTGTTTTATGTTTATTTTTTTGCTTTCAGCTTCAGTAGAATTCGTGATTCTAGGAAATAAAACTGAGCAAGTTTTCTTGTGGTTCTTTCATTCTTTGGTAATTCAAAGTTAAGTAATTATTTATTTTAATTTTTTTATCTTGGTAGTATGGAACATTAATTTTATCAATTGCAGAGTAGTTTGAAACTATCATTATATGATATTAATGACATAGTTTTAAATTGCACAAGTTCATGTTGCTATTGTGGCGTTGTGTCACAACACCCCTCCCCCCAGCTCTGCTTGCCATTGTGGCTGCTTCTCTGTTTTTGCTGTCGCTGGACAGGCTCTTTGATCTGCTCTGTTTTTTTTTTTCTTGGGTGAGAAGGGGTGACTGCTAATAGGAGACACTGCTGATGGGAGACACTAGAAAGAGGCTAGGGTTTTTTTAGTTTCTTGAGTCAGAAGGGGTGTTGGGCCTGCACCCCAAATTGGGCCACTTTCACCCCCAAAGAGTCCTACAATTGAGGAGGTTTTTTATTGCTTTTTTTTTTTAATTATTAATCATATATTATATTATGATAATAGTTAATGGTCCCTCTATCCGCTATAGCATGTTTTGGGGTGGCTGCTCTGTGCCGCTATCTGCTACTGACTACTATGAGTGGTGTTTTTCTAGTGTACTATGAAAATCTATGGTGTTGTTGAAGTCCATAAATGTGCATAGTTAGTAATTTTCAGATTTCAGCATGTTTCATTAAAGATGAGATTGTGGGAGTCCAATTGTTTTTTATTATGTTTATCTTTGGGTGCAGACAAGAGCAGAGTATGACAAGGAGTGCAAGATTTGTACACGGCCATTCACTGTTTTTAGATGGAGACCTGGTCGAGATGCCAGATATAAGAAAACTGAGATCTGTCAGACATGTAGTAAATTAAAAAATGTCTGTCAAGTGTGCCTTCTGGATCTTGAATATGGACTACCAGTTCAAGTTCGAGACACAGCTCTCAATATCGATTCCAATGATGCCATTCCAAAGAGTGATGTCAATAGGGAGTATTTTGCTGAAGAGCACGACCGCAGGGTATGTTTCCACATGTTAAGTCATATTTATAGTTGATGATACTTGAACCTAATTAATGATTGGAAAATAGTGGTGTTTTGCCATTGTAATCGTTTCAAGAATAATGCTAATTGTTTGCTCCCAAGGTTATGGTTATTGTTTCAATTTGCACATAAAAAAAATGCTGAAGTTGTGACTTGTGAGTAAAATGTTATTTTTCTAACTTGCATGGTTTTTGTGATATTTTGGAATTTGGAGTTATTTTTATTACCTGTAACTGCTCATTACATTTTCTTGCAAAGAGCCATAACTAGTTGAGGTGCAATAAATTTATTTTTTTATTACATGCAGAATTCCTCAACCATGGAACTCTGATTTTCACATTCTCATTTGACAACAGCTATTAAAATTTCAAATTTTCTTTATCATTTTTCTTAAAATCTGTACTATTTTG
The DNA here is from genome assembly GCA_025330945.1 of Mucuna pruriens. Lineage (NCBI taxonomy): Eukaryota > Viridiplantae > Streptophyta > Magnoliopsida > Fabales > Fabaceae > Mucuna > Mucuna pruriens. Next base: position 1,381,627 of record JAENHJ010000255.1, read on the forward strand.
ACTCAGTTCCCTTTGGTTATTACTTGATTGTGATCTTTTACTAAGAATAAAAGCATGGTGCAGGCTAGAGCTGGTATAGATTATGAATCCTCTTACGGTAAAGTACGCCCAAATGATACTATCATGAAGCTTCAAAGGACAACACCATATTACAAAAGAAACCGGGCACATATTTGCAGTTTCTACATAAGGGGCGAATGTACCAGAGGAGCTGAGTGCCCCTATAGACATGAGATGCCAGTAACTGGGGAATTGTCTCAACAAAATATTAAAGATCGTTATTATGGGTATGGTTAAAAATGACTTCCTTATTTGCCTATGACTTTTTCTTGCTTGATCTTTCTTTCAATTGCCCTTTTCATTCCACTTCAGTTTTTCTATGTATTGTCATGGGCACTGGGCAGCAATTCAAGCATTTTTCGTTTCTGTGATGGATGTAGTTGTTGGTTTATTAGGCATTTACTTAGTTCATGTGTGGTTGTTCTGTGTGATGACCTGCTGCATTGCTAAGATAGAAAGCTTGCAGTTTGTTTTTTTTCCAGCAAAGTCATGTGATAGTTCTGCTTGTGGGAGCTCTGCTTTAAACAACAATAATCAAGCCTTATTCAACCAAGTGGGGTCAGATATACAAGTCAAAACCACTATTTGACAATAACTTTTGCGGATCCAAAGTGGAGAAATTTTATTGATTACTAAGTTACCAAATGCCATTTACTTGCAATTTTGGTTCTTTGTTTGCTTCTGTATTTGGGTAAAATCATGTATTTTATTGTTCTTGAATTTTAGTAAAATGGAATGGCTTATCTTGCCTTTATGGTCCTTAGCTTGTAATTTTTCATACTTTTAAGAACATTTTGTTTGTACTTTGCTACTTTGTCAGTATGTAGTAAGAGATTTTATTGGCATGGGTGAAGGGAGGTTCCTTTGCAGTATGTTACCATTAATTCTCCATTGTAGCCAAAATTGATGTAGCAGACAATCAATAGCCATCAAACATCTTACTGTGAGGATAACCTTTTGGTTTCTATATTTTTAGTCCATCATCGGTGTATAATGATCATTCTTTTTCAATCTCACATTAAATTATGCTCTACTTATTTTTAGTTTTTCTGCACGATTTCCTTGTGACTATAAATACTGATGTTATTTTTAGTTGTGTAGTTGGTGACGTTTTTAATATTTCCTCATGCTTTTGACTTTCATTAATTTGCTAATCGTGCTTTAAAATGTTCAGGGTGAATGATCCAGTGGCTTTGAAGCTACTTGGCAAGGCAGGAGAAATGACCACTCTGGATGCTCCTGAGGATGAGAACATTAAAACTCTTTATGTCGGTGGACTTGATGCTAGGGTCACTGAGCAGGATTTACGGGATCACTTTTATGCCCATGGAGAAATCGAATCCATCAAAATGGTTCTCCAACGAGCTTGTGCTTTTGTAACATATACAACCAGAGAAGGTGCAGAGAAGGCAGCAGAAGAACTCTCCAACAAATTGGTTATTAAGGGCCTAAGGCTAAAGCTGATGTGGGGCAGACCCCAGACTTCAAAACCCGAGTCAGATGGCTCTGATCAAGCAAGGCCGCAGGCATCTGTGGCTCATAGCGGATTGTTGCCTCGGGCAGTTATATCACAGCAGCAGAACCAAGACCAAACACAAGGAATGCTTTACTATAACAATCCACCACCTCTTCAGCAGGAAAGAAGCTACTACCCATCAATGGATCCTCAAAGAATGGGTGCTCTTGTTCCAACCCAAGACGGTCCTCCTGGTGGGCCTTCAGGGTCAGGGGAGAACAAGCCCAGTTTGGAGAAGCAGCAAATGCAACATTATGCCCATCCTATGATGCCTCCTCCACCTGGTCAATATCATCATCAGTATTATCCTCCATATGGTTATATGCAATCAGCTCCCCCATATCATCAGTACCCACCGCCACCTCCATACAATGCTGCAGTGGCTCCATCCCAGCCACCAGCTCCAAATCATCCTTATCAGCACTCAATGCAGCAAGGGTCTTCACAGACAGGGTCTGGACAGGCTGCATCTGCCTCAGCTGAAACTGGAACATCAACATCAGGGTCACAGCAGCAGTAAAATTGACCATATACTGATGTTTCTAGTTATGTTTAATGCTGACAGGGAAGATATTGATTGATTGCCTTGTGGCTTGAACAAGCTATTTTATTATTTGATTTTGTTCTTTTGTAACTCTTGGCTTCCTGGTTAGATCATATTCATGCTCAGATTTAGTATTACTTTGCGTTGAATTCTAATGTCACAACTTATGTTTGATTATAAAGCATTTGGTAATGAAGGTTGTACTTTTCCTTGTATTTTGGAAAAGCATGCTCTTGTGTCTTGATTGATTGCTGTATTAGTTACACCCGCTAAAATAATAGTCGGTTTCTCTTTCTTATTGGTTATAGTATGTCCTTGTGGGCACTCGTGTTAATCATAAAGTAATATATGAATAATTAAGATAATGAGGACCTTTCATTCCTGAACTGTGCATTTGCATTTCACATTTTCACATTCATCTTTCTGTATGCCTCTATTATAATAGTAGTTTATAGGATCAGAACTGACTGGCCTTTTCTAAACTATGCAAAATGTGATAAATTCAAGGGGGGCTTGAATTCAGTTGATTAGAAAATGTTATAAATTCTCAGACCCTGAGGATTTCAAGGATCTCTTGATTAACAAGGACTTCTTTGTTTATCAATGTTATATGACGTATTGAGGTTACTATGTTGCAACGAAGATCATCATTTTTCCTTTATATGTATTTAAAGCAATAAAAAACAACTTTTGCATCGTTGAAAGAGATTTTTGTAATGGATGTGATGTGAAAACGCAGTTTCAAACACACTCTTCTATAAGTCTTTATATATAAAAAATAAGTATTTGGGTTTTACTTTAAAACGACAAAATTAAATATGTTTCTGTGGACAAAAATGAAATTCCTTATATCATTTCCATCAAATTCTTTAATTAAACAAGGACATAGGAGTACTTCTTTTTTCCAACATTAAATGATCTTCATTACGAATATCTTGCTGAATTTCATAAGGGTGTTGACATGTCACTATTTGATTGGAGAATTTAATGACAAGAATATATAATAAACATGGTTTAAGTTTTCCCGTAGTAACCATGTTGACATTTTAAGATACTAATTCTATGCGGTACTGGAAGTCTAAAGAACAAATATGGAAGTGGTATAAGTTTTTGATGGATATCTTGTTGACATTTTTTATTTCAAGGAGAAATTTATTGTATTTGTTTGATATCAAATGCTCAACGTGACAATTTGTGATTCTTGAATATTTCTTTTCATAAAATATCAACCACAAAGGATTCTTCTTCATCAGACAACGTGGTTTTGGACACAGCAACGGCAAAATAAGTAAATTTAAGATTAATTAAAAGCCAATTTTATTAAGTAAAAAAATGATTTAAATATACTTTGCCCTCTGTAATATACTGTTTTTTTTTTTAAATTTGGTTCTCATAAAATTATTTTTTTTTAAAATGACCATTGTAAAATTTATTTATTTTATTCTAGCCTTTGTAATATATCTATCTCTTTTTGTTTTAGTCTCAAAATAAAAAATACATTATAAGAATTAAAACAAAAAAATAAATATATTACAAGGACTTAAAAATATAACAAGGATTAAAATAATAATGAATAAAATTTATAAGAACTATTTTAAGAAAACAATAATTTTATGAGGATAAAAAAAAAAAGACTAAAAATTTATGAGATCCTTCTAAATCTTATAAATTCACAAAGTACTTTCAAATTTATAATTTTTTTTTAAAATAAGTCCATTAAATTCTAAGTAATAAAATCTGGATTATAAAAGTTTTTTTTTTTAAAATAACCTTATAATTCATTACATTTTTATATGTTATTTTAAAATCTACGCAACTTTTAAGGTTAAAATAATCTTTTAAAAGCACCTCTAAAAATATATTTAAACCACAAGAAATATATATGAAATCAAGAAGACACATGGGAAGATAGTTGCCAGTTTATCAAATTCTTTGACTCGTTTATTGAATTTTTTTTTATACAAATGAGAATAGAACATAAATAATTTTTAATTTTATTAGAATAAAATAATATATATTTTTCATGAGAAGAATAAAATATATATTAATTAATAATTTATTAAAAATAATATTTTTAAAATAGAACACAAGTGTATAATTATTTTTAAAATGATAATAATGGTAGAAATTTTGATTGTGTCCAAGTAGCATTTCACTAAATTCAATATTTTAGAGGCGAGTAAATAAAAAAGAGAAAATAGTCTCTATATGAAAGATATAAACATCTCTCATCTATATTAATCCCAAAAAGTGAAAGTTACGCTTAGTGAATACGTGTTTCTTCAAATAAATTTGTCCTCGTCCTCGATAAACTTAATTGATAAAATAAGTATTGACTATGATGTATATTCAAGAAATCAAAGTATTATTTTCATTTAAAAACTGCCATTTTTTTTTGTCATCTTGTGGTCTATTTAAAAAAAAAAGAGTACTTTTATATTTTTAGTGGGACATGATCGTAAAGAAGTATTTATTTTAACATAGTTCTATGCATTCAAAATGATTCAAGTGTTTTGATGATAACAAACATTATGAAAATGGACAATATATTATAATTAACCACTGTTATATAAATTTAAGAAGAATTTCATGTTATTAGACTTAAAGGTTGAAACACATCTATTTTAAAAAAATTAATTTTAAAATAGAAGTTAATCTATTGCGTCCATAAGGAGCTCATCGTCCACAGACATACTTACCATCCAAAGGATGTACTTGCTATCCATAGAGTCACTTGATGTCTAAAGGACATATTTGGCGTGCATAGCGGAACTTAGTGTCCAAAGATGTATTCAACGTTCATAGAGTCACTCGTTGTCTAAAGGACATTCCCAATATCCATAACGAGACTCATCGTCCAAATGACGTATTCAACATCCAAAGAGGGACTTACCATTCCAAAGGACATTTCATCATCCAAAAGGGGCCTCACCGTCCAATACGAGAGCTCAATGACAAGTGTGACATCCAATGACAAGTTCACCATGCATAGAAGAAGTGTGATGTCCAATGACAAGTTCATCGTCTATAAGTGAACTCAACGTCCAAAGAAAAGATCGTCCAAAAGCAGAATGACTACATTGTTCCATTCAGAAAGTATCTCTCGAAAAGCGTAAAGAGTTGTTTAAGTTATATAACTTATCATGCGAATCATTTCTTTTAGATATACAACTTGAAATCATGATTCAACGTTCAAATTCTACCAATGCACTGCTGAAAAGTTGAAAGAAGAACAAACCAATGACTTATCTAAAAAGTCAACACTTTTGAAGTAATTGACCTTAGACAAAATCTAGCTAAATTTGTTAATGGTATAGAAAATTTAAGCAAGTTGCTAAAATACAACAAAAGTCCACATGACAAATCTGGCTTAGGTTTTGAAAAGGAAAAGAAAATAAAAGAAAAACCAAATATTCACTGTTCAACTTATAGAAAGTTCGGACATAGATCCTATACTTATAGAGAGCGTTCAAAAGACCTTCAAGGACTAACCCAAAAGGACCCAATAAAATTTGGGTATCTAAATCAATTATTCTTATTGCATATGTGTTTAATAGTAGGAAGAAAACCCTTGTCATGGTACCTGGATAGTGGGTGCTCACATCACATGATGGGAGAAAAATATATGTTCCAAGACCTCATGCCCAAGAAAGGAGGATGGGTTGCCTTTGGTGGTAATTAGAAATGTAAGGTAGTTGGCATAGGAAGGATTGGTAAGCATCCCTTCCCATCCATAGAAAATGTTTTATATGTTAAAAGATTGAAACACAATCTACTAAGCATTAGTCAATTGTATTACAATGTGTATAATGTATCCTTTAACAAGGGTGAATGCATAGTTAGGGATTGTAATGATTTTATAATACTTTTTGTTAAGAGACAAAAAAATTTGTATAAGATTGATCTGACAAACTTGATTAATTAAAATGTAACATGTCTGGTGTCCATAAATGATGATCAATGGACGTGGCACATGAAACTTGGTTATGCAAGCTTGAGACTTATATCCAACTTGAAAAACCATTACCCATGAGAGCTCTACCAAGCCTTGTGTACAAAGCTGATTTGTTATGTGATGCTTTTCAGAAAGGGAAACAAATAGGATCTTTTGAGTCCAAAAATATTACTTCCACTTCTAAACTTATGGAACTGTTACATATTGATTTGTTTGAGCTTACCAGAATTGCATCATTAGGTGGAAAACATTATGGACTAGTAGTAGTCAATGACTATTCTAGATGGACATGAGTTATGTTCTTTGCCCACAAGGATGAGTCTTTTAAGGTCTTCTCTGTATTCTACATATGTATTCAAAATGAAAAGGGTTTTAATATTGCCTTTATTAGAAGTGATTATGGGGGACAATTTGAAAATGAAAAATTTCAACAGTTTTGTGAAGAACAAGGAATTCATCATAATTTTTCTTGTCCAAGAAATCCTCAACAAAATGGTGGTGTCAAAAGGAAAAATAGATCTCTTCAAGAGATGGCCAAAACAATGTTGAATGATTTTAACTCTCCTAATTAATTTTGGGCAGAAGCTGTTAATACAACCTATTATTTGCAAAATAGAATATATATATATATATATATATGACTCATTTTGAAAAAGACTCCCTATGAATTGTGGAAGAGCAGACAACCCAACATTTCTTATTTCCATCCTTTTAGATGTGATTGCTATATTTTGAATACTAAGAACAACTTGGGTAGGTTTGATCCCAAATCTGATAAGTGAACATTCATTGGATACTCAACAATGGCCAAAACATATAGAGTCTATAACTCTAGGACTTTGAAATTTGAAGTATTTAACGTGTGAAATTTAACGATTCTAAGCCTAATAAAGAATTATCAGAGTTAACTAAACCTTTTGTAGAGTTAAATATCAAAGAGTTGAAGACAACATCCAAAAAACTACTTTTGGATGATGAACCAAAAACAAGTGAGGCTAAGATATCCTCAAGGAACTAGCAGATGAAAACCTACCATCCTACTCTTAGAAATTGAACCCAAGAACATAGATGAGGCTCTATTTGGATGATGGATGTATACTTGCCATGCAAGAGTATACAAACTAGGGAGACCAAGAAAACTCACAAAGGGACTTGGCAAGAACTACAGGGGAGAGCCTTCAAGGACCCCTAACTCGGGATAGACTGAAGAAATTGGAGGCTAAAGCACAAAGGAATAAGGACCTCCTTAGAGGGTAAGAGGCGTTCAAAGTAGGATCCACTTTGTTTGTATTGTCCTCATGTAGTTTAAAGACTTATGTATAAAGGTTTACATAGCTTGTAATAGATAGATGGGCCTTGTAAAACTCTTTGGACGTATAACGCCTTATGGACACTCTTAGCCTCTTTGGACGCGCATTGAATCTTTGGACGCTCCATTTGGATGAAGGGCTTAGTATGACATATGAAGCCTCCTGGAGGTTTCATGAAGCCTTTGGACAAGGATGCCTTTTGGATGGCCCTTTATGGTTGACGCATTTGGACACTCCTATGGACTCTTCTTTCCTTTGGACACACAGCCTTAAGAAAGCCTTGCTAGTTGGATTCGCGGGAGTTTGACTAAAAAATTTGAATGATATTTTCTTGTTATAAATAGAGAGAGAAACACTCGTTTGTTCTCGGATTAGAACACTTTATTCTCATTAAGTTCTCCATGAGGCTTATGATGAATTTCGATTCTCTTATCTGATTTTCCTCTGAAAATAGTGGTGAGCCATTTCTTAACTCGTTCCACTTTTCTACTTCAATTCCTTTTATCCTATCTTAATTTTCCACAATTTAATTTACTCTGATAATTCAAAAATCCTAAAACTCTATTTCAATTACAGTTACAATCATGGCATTTGTGATGTGTAGAGGATTCAAGTAGAGTAAGATGGTTCAAGAGAGCGATTCCAATCAAGAACTATCCAAATCCTATGTTCTAGAATCTGGATCGTATCGGGTGGTATAAGAGCTCACAAGCTCTAGTATCTAATCTTCATTAGATAATAATTTGTAGAACCACTTCATAGTATGTGCAATTGAAGCATGATCTTCATGATTCTGCATCCTTCAAACTAATATTAAGAGGTAATCCATTCAAATGCATAATCTAGCTTCAATTCGTGTTACGTTTTGAAATTTTAGCTCAAGTTTTTCTCGCCTAACTATTTTTTTATCATCTAATCGGTGCAATTCAAGTTTCAATTGGTTCAATTGTCAAATTGCTTGGTGAAATTGCATTTAATATTTTCTACTTAAGTTTTTCTTAAAAACCCATTTAGTGGAAGATCTATCTTTCTAAAGTTGCAAACTCAAATATTATAGGAAGAATGATTGGCATTCACTTGAATTCAAACGAGTTCAAAAGACACACTTTAGCTATTTAAATATAGATTTATATAAATTAAAAGAATGCATAAACAACCGAGCATGGATGGAAAAGTTGAAAAATGAGATATTTAATATCCTGTCATAACAAAACAATTTTTTGTCTTTGACATCATACACAAATTAAAAGAAATGAAGTAGTCTGAAATCACAAATAATGGTAAGAAATTTATAATCAATAGCAACACCATTTACTATTCATGATGGTACAATGATATTACCTATCTATTGCATTTCGATAAAAAAAAAGAAAGGTACCAATCTATTATTCCTATTTATCCTAAATCCTATATTGCAACTTATCGCGAATACATGTAGGATTTTGCTTTATCAACTCTTGACAACCAATTTTCTTCAAATTTACTTTGCATGCATATACCTCTGGGTATTTATGTCTTTCATTAAACACATCTCCACAATGACATTCAAATTTAATTAGTCCAACTTTTTTGTTGTAGATCTTGCACCTCTTTTTATTGTCGTTGATACTCGTCATGTTTGTGAGAGCAACCATAACATTAGTGACAGATTTTCATAACATCGATCAAGAACAGTAAGACAATCATTCATTTTCTCGGTTTCACAATTTGTAACACCATAAAACAAAGGTTATTGTTTGTAACAGAACCATAGAAACCACACTTATCAACAAGATTAGACATAATATAATTATGTCCTTATGAGAATCGATCTAGGTTAGTCCATACAGTACAGAAATTAAGGAAAATCTAGTGATTGGACAATATGTCGACAACATTATCATCGGCTCCATTAGATAACCGAAAGATCTCTTTTGAATATATATTCTTTTCTTCTCTATTCATTTAACAATTTCTTAACCACCTTTTTTCAATTTATCACTTTTATGTTTGGTTTTAAACTGGATTTTAGTTATTTGTTTAAATATATGGTTGGTTGTTTAAAATAATATTAAGCTTCTATTTAAATTATTGATTACAAGTACAAATTTTAGATATTTCAATATATTTATTTATTATAAAACCTAATTTACATAAAAACTAAATATTCATATTGTGAAATACCCTAAACCCTAAATTTCGATTTGATATTTGATGAGTCGTATTTTATACACCTCACAAGGGCTTAAGATGGGTGTTGTTAAGAATGTTTAATGATTAAAAATGTTGTCTTAATCGAGATTTGGATTATGGGCCTAAAAATAGGAGAAATGCAAATACGTGCTAAAATGAGGTTTTTAACTAACAAAAAAGCTAAGACTTGTTTTGCAGGCCCAACACGCCATCTTGGCCCAAGTCATCTCAGCCCAGTCTAGCGCTCCCGGTCAAGCTGACATCAATGGCGGAAATCTTGCCTAAAATCACTCCAGCAATAATGCAGATATGATTTGCTAAAATATAGATATGATTTGCCAAGATACAGATATGATTTGCTAAGATGCAAATATGATTTGCTGAGATGCAGATATGATTTGCTAAGATAAAAATATGATTTGCTAAGATGCAGATATGATTTGCTAAGATAAAGAAATCTATAATACATATATGATTTGTCAATCTATAATTCGGGTAACTAGGAATGCAGATATGATTCTGTTAGAAATTAGGAAATTGGGAAACTCCTAAGATTTAGGAGATTGTAATCTGTAATTCGAATTAGAATATTTAGGATTTGAATTTCTGTTATTAGGATTAGATTTAGATTTATCCAGCTTTTGTATAAATAAGCACATCAGGCCACATCTTCAAGTGTGGAATTTTCAGCAAAATCTAGAGCTAGTGTCGTCAGCAATCGCAGACACTTCAATCTAGTACAGTGGTACATGAAGCTTCAATACGGTGTCTCTCTCGGTCGAGGAGGTACAGGACCAGGATTTGGGAAGCTGGAAGCCTTCAGAGGTGATCGCTCGGTATAGCCAACGCACTCTGTTGGACGGAAACCTCAACGTCTGGCCACCATTGGTGCATTACTGCCGTTCTTCCATTGGCGGTCGTCGTGGAAGGCGGACTATCTGGAGAATCTGATTTCTCACCTTTGTATTCGATTTGGTTTTCAATAATATAACTGGTTTGTAATTCTGTCTCTTGATTATAATTCCTGCACTTTAATATGCTTTTAGCTTTGCCGTGACACATTGTTAGGGGTAGATCACGTTAGACTAGGGCCGATCGGAACTAGTGTAATAATCTGATTAGGTAGAGAACCGAAAATCAACCAAGTACATACTCCCTGCCAACTGATGAGGTAGCGGTTGTGTAAATCCTCGGTATGGCAACGAAAAAACATTCGGTGGTCGTCGTAAGAATCTAAGGTTGATTCGGAGTATAATTCTAAGTAAGAATGACAACCTTTTGTGTGTTGATTTCCGAATTGGTACAATAGTTAGCATAGATTAGTTTAGCATAGTTTAGTTTACTTTTAGCACTTAGTTTATTTTCTACACTTAAACACAAAACCCCCCTTATTTACTGCTTTCTAGAGTTTGAGACTGAGTCAGTCCGACTCTGTTGCGTCTGTCTAAGCCGATCGGCAGTAAGTCGACATTTCACAACACTTAGCATTTCTGCAAAACTGTAATTTCTACACTTAGTCACAATTTAACACAATGTGTCCTTGAGAGAATTGACCTAGGGTTAACTATACTATAGTTAGCTTTAGTTTATTTGATGCGCGTAAGACGACTAAAAATCCGCTTATCAAATTGGCGCCGTTGCCGGGGACACAATTTTTTTTGTGTCTTTGTGTGCCAAGTCTGAGTTTAAGCTGAATCCCGAGTCTGAGTTTTAAGCTGAATTCGAGTCTGTGGAATGTTGTTTAAGTCATAGAGTCATAGAGTCTGTCGAGTTTTTTGGGTTTGTATTTGTTTTCTTTTTGGTCTAGTCTAAAATAATATAGCATGCTGAATGTGTTAAATTTTTGCTTACGTCTTTACATTGCAAAAAAAAAACCACCTTTACATCATTAACCATATCTATTTTTCTGCATAAACATCCTCTAATTTTTCTGCATAATTGATTTTGTTTTCTGATAGCTACTTGTTTCTGATTTGCATAACTAACTTTAACTTTCTTTGCATAATTGATTTTGATTTTTCTACATATTTGATTCTGCAATATCTTTGTATGACTTTTTTCTTTTTATGCCTCAATTTTTTAAACATTTAGAGCAATTTATGATTGTTATATTTTTTTTTTCATTATTTTATTTCCTTTCTGTGCCTCTATTTCTTTTGTCGTTTCTATTTTTGCTTTCCTTCTATTTTTCTCTTTGTATTCTTTATTTTTCTATTTTATTCTTCTTTTGATGTTTTTTTTGTTTTAATTTAGTTATCTTTCTATTTTTTCTATTTTTCTAATTTTGTTATTTTTTTGTTCTTCTCTTTTTTTTTTATCCTATTACAACACTTGTGCATTCTGATACTAGTATTGTCCCTAATTTTTCTGATCTTAATCATTTTGCTCTTGGATTCAATGGAGAAGGAAATAAACTATACATTGTTGCTGTAATGTATCAACCGTGGTGTCCTTAATATCCCGAATGGGATGGAGCCTGGTCATATGAGAATTATCCATCTGAGCTAACAATTGTGCTACCTGAGTTTTATGATTTTGCAGATAACACTCATCATTTTGACAATAGGGGATCCACGACATCCAGAGGAAGGAATGAGATTGTTGTTGCTGACAATCAGAGATTTGAAGGATACATAGATGGATGTGGCACGTGTGGTTCTATAGGACATTCATTCAATGATTGTCCCATTTTGCAAGACCACCACCTCTACTCAAACCACAACCAATACAAGAAAGTTCATTAGAGGATTTAATGAAGTAATTGGCCATGAATAACAGTCAATTCCAAAAGAATGTGTCTACTACACAACAACCAGTGCAACAACTCCACAGTTCACCTTCTCTAGAAGATCTGGTACAACAATTTCAACAAAACACCATGCAAATTCTACAAAACAACATGCGGTTTCAACAAAATATAATTGCCACAGTGCAAGAGTTGACAACACAGATTGGTCAACTGGCCACCACAATAAATCAGCTACAGTTTGAAGATTTTGGACAAGTTCCTTCTCAAGCCATTCTTAGTCCACGGGAGAATATAAGTGACATAACCATGAGGAGTGACATGGAGCTGCCGCAACAACACTCACCAAAAGTGCAATATGGATTTTCTAGAAATCCGGATTCAGAGAATTCAACCACTGTGCTGGGCTTTGCCGACTCCAGTAGTGTTGCCAACTCCATGCTTGCTGCTACCAACTCTACTAAGATGACTGAGATTGACAATTGCATGCCAACTATTTCTGATCTGGTTGATGTGGTCAAGATTGCAAATTCTATGACTCATGTTACTGATCCTATTGATATGACATTGGATGAGATTTCGGACCAAGTTACTAGGGTCGAGATAGCTGATCTCGCATGTGCTGACGTTGACATTACTAATTCCATGTGTGTTGATGCCAAGATGGTTGATCCCAGATATGTTAATGCTGATAATACTTTTTACTGAAGGGCCGAGGATGTTGATTCTCTGGTTGACAAGACGGACAATGTTAATATGGCTGAAATGACCGACTCTGTAGTTTCTATGTCGGACCATGCCAATATAATAGAAGTTGCCAACTTTGTGACAGAGGTTCCGAGTCTTGCTGATATAATTGAGGTTGCCGACTCTGGGGTCAATATTTCTGCTTTTGTTGATATGCCTGAAATATCAGATTATGTGACTAATGTGTCTAACTTTGCCAATGTGGTTGATAATTCCAACAGTGCCGATATAACTAAAGTTTTAGATTCTGAGACTGAAGTGTCGGATTCTGTTAATAATTTTTTGGCTCATGAACAAACACTTGCTGATTTGGACAATCAAAGTCGAATCCACTCCCGGCAGCCAAGTCAAGAATCCACGAATGAACCTTCTTTACTTCATTCACTAGCAGTAGGATCAATACCAGTGTCATCCATAGTGCAACCATTCCATGCCTTAGTAAATTTGCATTTTGAATTGACTAAACACTCTGAATTTTTTGGAAATATGGATTTTAAAAATTCTATTAATTATGAGTGTACCTATACTGGATTAACTAAATCTTCTTTATGTGTGAAAAGCAGCAATGACACTAATCCCAGTGCAGAAGTTATAGGAAAAAGTGCAAAGAAGCTACTGGAGGATATCATGTTGAAACTATCAAAATGGATGAGGAGAAAACTCCCCCAAGTTGTAGATAGCAGGAGCGGAGCAAAAATACTGGATATCAGATTTTGCACATTCTTTCCACCCTGAAAAAAAGAAGTCTTTCTATTTCACCCCTTCCCTTGCGCACATATGCTTTGCATTGAGGACAATGCATCATTTAAGTGTGTGTGTGGGGGGGTGTTCCTTAGGAGGGTGACGGTTTGTTTGGTTTTGTTTGTTTTTAGTTTTGTTATTTCGTTTTTATTTCATTACTGTTCTATTTCATTTTGTTTCTTTTCTTTTTATTTTGATTCTGCTATTTTTTGTTCAATTTTGGTTTTTATTTCGTTTTTACTAGCTGACTTCTGATTTCGAATTGCCAATTACTGAGAAAACTATTTTGAAAAATTTTGAATGGATTTCTTTTAGTAAGATGAAACAGTATGAAGCAATGCATAACCTTGGATGAGAGGTTTTTAAACTTGACAGGGAGTGAAATTTTTGCATCCTTAGGCAATGAGTAAGTGAAAAACTGAAAAGGTGAACCATTAGTGGCAAAGCAATTAACCGTGTGAGAACTTTTGAGCCTTGCATAAATGGCTTTGTATCTCACCATTCTTTCATTTCTTGTGTGATATTTGCATCCATGTTGCTGGTTACGCTAGGTTTTGCCTTGATTCTCTGGATATAACTCATTTCACATGCAGGAATGATATGATCTAGGCCATCTTTCTTTACAGCTACTTAGCCAAATAAAGCCTACCTTGTGAATAATTCCTTTGGTTACCCCTTTGAGCCTACAACCGTTTCTTGATATGACAGCTCATTACAAGCCTAAAGCCGGAAAAACCATAATTAACCCAAACCTTAGGGAACAGAGGAACTTTGGAATTGTTTTGGGAATAGATCTTGAATAAGTGTGGGGGTGACACCTAGAGGCATTGCGAGAGTGGTATATTTGAAAAAACAAGTAAATGTGTCCAAAAAAAAGGTTGATGAAAAGAAAAGAAAAAGGATACAAAAAGAAAGAAAAAGTAGAAGAAACAAAAAGAAAAGATTACAAGTGAGATTGCAACAAAAAAGCTGCAAGACAGGAAAAGTGAGAAAAAGAAAGAGAAAAATAGAAAGGAAAAAGTAGGACAGTGAACAAAGATGCTTCCAAGAAACTGGCAATGTTCGAAGGAGATAATCTCTATGCTTACAAATTAATTCCCCATTGCTCCTCTTTTCCCTCTGGTTACTAAAGCTCACTTTACCATCCTGAAACCTACCTTACCCTGGCCACGTTACAAGCCTGAAAAGTCCTATTGATCATTTATGCATGTGTTGTTGAAGGTGTGAAAGGAGAGGATAGTCAAAGCTTGGCAGTGCTAGTTGACATAGGATGTTTGAGTGTATATACAAACCTAAACACTTGAGCGATTGAGAGAAAATGTGTTGAGAGAGCTTAGTCACTTCTTGGTTACTCTTAATGTTTGCAGGTTGCTCATTTGTTTATCGATGTGGAGAAAGTAACTTTCATAGATTGTTTGAATATTTGGATTCTGTGATGAATGCATGCTTAAGCTATTTTGTTAAACTTGAGGAGTTTATTTGAAAAACATATTTCCTCTTTCAATTTCCTTGAATACTCGAATTTGATTTTGTCCAGGAGTGTAAAAGTGTAAGTGTGGGGGTCTGATGAGTCGTATTTTATACACCTCACAAGGGCTTAAGATGGGTGTTGTTAAGAATGTTTAATGATTAAAAGTGTTGTCTTAATCGAGATTTGGATTATGGGCCTAAAAATAGGAGAAATGCAAATACGTGCTAAAATGAGGTTTTTAACTAACAAAAAAGCTAAGACTTGTTTTGTAGGCCCAACAAGCCATCTTGGCCCAAGTCATCTCGGCCTAGTCTAGCGCTCTCGGTCAAGCCGACATCAATGGCGGAAATCTTGCCTAAAATCACTCCAGCAATAATGCAGATATGATTTGCTAAAATACAGATATGATTTGCCAAGATACAGATATGATTTGCTAAGATGCAAATATGATTTGCTGAGATGCATATATGATTTGCTAAGATAAAAATATGATTTGCTAAGATGCAGATATGATTTGCTAAGATAAAGAAATCTATAATACATATATGATTTGTCAATCTATAATTCGGGTAACAAGGAATGTAGATATGATTCTGTTAGAAATTAGGAAATTGGGAAACTCCTAAGATTTAGGAGATTGTAATCTGTAATTCGAATTAGAATATTTAGGATTTGAATTTCTGTTATTAGGATCTACCCCTAACAATGTGTCACGGCAAAGCTAAAAGCAGATTAAAGTGCAGGAATTATAATCAAGAGACAGAATTACAAACTAGTTATATTATTGAAAACCAAATCAAATACAAAGGTGAGAAATCAGAGTCTCTAGATAGTCCGCCTTCCACGACGACCGCCAATGGAAGAACGGCAGTAATGCACCAATGATGGCCAGACGTTGAGGTTTCTGTCCAACAGAGTGCGTTGGCTATACCGAGCGATCACCTCTGAAGGCTTCCAGCTTCCCAAATCCTGGTCCTATACCTCCTCGACCGAGAGAGACACCGTATTGAAGCTTCATGTACCACTGTACTAGCTTGAAGTGTCTGCGATTGCTGACGACACCCAAATGCGCACGTTTTCGTCGAATGCCCTGCGGATGCCATCGTAACAACCACACACTCGCAAACTTGATAAATCCCAAACATCCAAATAAAACTCTTATACAATGAGCAAACAAATATAACTCGGCAGACATATATAACTTGACAAATAAACATAACTCGGCAGGCTTATATAGCTCAACATATATAAATATAACTTGGCAGTCCAAAAAGATAAGAATAAAAGAAATACTTTTTCATTAATAAAAGATGACGAGTACAAGGCAGCACATAATATAAATTACATTAAGACTCATCCTCGGACAACTGTTCTAGACCCACCATCACCTTGTTCTTCATGTCCTTAAGGATGCTTAGAATGGTCAAGTCGAAGTTCGGGGCAACCATGACCTCTTGACGAATAGTCGTTGCAAACTTTGCCTCATGCTCCAACATGATAACCAACTCAGCTTCCGTCAAGTCCTTGTCAAATGCCTACAATGACTCGGTCAACCTTGTCATATCAACCAGGGCCTCGATAGTAATGGCTTCGGCCAAAGGCATCCTCGCCTCCACAAATAGGTTGCCCTTCATAAAGGATGCAACTTTTTCCTTCTCCTTGGCGAGCTCTTCGTCCTTGGCTGCCAGCATCAACTATGCCGAAGTAACGTCCTTTAGCAATTTGTCTGAGGTCCACCTCACACTTATCGTTTCCTCCTTTAGGGTGCCGACCTCCTTCCGCAGCTCCTCGAGCTCTAGAGCCCTAGCATCCAATTCCATATCTTGCTTGTAGGAACGTTTAAAGGCGCCCAACCAGAACTCTATCATCGCCCAAGTCCAGGCTTGGTAAACAACCACTGCCTCCATGGCCACCACGAGGCTCGTCTTTATTAACAAATCACAATCGTGTTTCGACAAGAAGTTGGGCTCAATCATGTTCCAAGGCCTGAAGTCGGGCCCCTAGAGTGAACTCTTACCACTTGCCACACTTAGCCACACAAGGTTGGGAAAGAGGGCCTCCAGATCTTGGGGAGAAGGAGTAGGCTCAAGAAGCGCTGATGGTAGGGGACTACGACCTCGTACAATAGAAGGGCCTTCAGCCTTAGCGGGTGGCTCCTTCCTCTTCTGCTTGCGCGAGTTGTCGGCATCAACACTCCATTCTCTTGCTCTCATGCCCAAACCCACGGTGGTGCACGGTGCTTTAGAGGCATCTCTCTCAATCGAGGAGGTGTAGGTCAAGAACTGGGAAGCCGAAGGTTGTCAAAGGGGACCGATTATTTATCCAATGCACTCTCATGGACCTAATCCTTAGCGTCCTAACTATTGATGGTGAACTATCACCGCTCTTCCATGGTGATTATTGTCGAAGGCGAAACCATAGAACTCACGCCCTGTATTTGCACTTTTTTTCAATAATACAAGTAGTTTCTATTGCTTCTCTCTTGATTATGAATCCTGCATTTAATATGCTTGCATTGTGTCGCTGTTGCACATTTGTAAGAGTAGATCAATGTTAGACTAGGCCAATCGGAACTAATTTAACAACTTAATTAGGTAATCGATTAAAGAACCTAAAATCAACCTCGAGCTTAATCCCTGCCAATCGATGAGGTAGCTATTATGTAAATCCTCAGTATGGCAATGGACAAATGTTTGGCGATCGTCATAAGAATCTCAGGTTGATTCGGAGTCGTAATCTCAGGTAAAGAAGTGGAACCGACTTGTTTATTGAGACTCGGTATGAATGCAGTAATAGTAGTTAGCCTACCTTAGGTTGCATTTACTTTCATACTTAGTTTATTTTATATCATTATTTCTCTACAACCAAACCCCCCAATTTCCTACATTTCAGTCCGAGACCGAGTCTAGTTTGACTCTATCGCGTCCGTCCGAGACCGAGTATAGTCTGATTCTATTGTGTCTGAGTCTGCACTTAGCCGAGACCATGTCGAATCTGTCTCTACCAAGACCGGATCGTATCAGTCTTTGCCGAGAGCTAGTCGGTGTTCTACACTTAGCGTTTTCTGCATTAACTCTGATTTCTACATTGAGCCATAATAGAACACATTGTGTCCTTGAGAGATTCAACCTAGGGTTAGTTATGCTATAGTTAGCTTTAGTTATTTGATGCACATAAGACGCTATAAAAGTCGTTATCAAATTGGTGTTGTTGTCGGGGACACAAGTTCCTTTATATCTTTGTGTGCCAAATTTGAGTTAAGTCGAATCCCGAATCTGTGGAATGTTGTATGTGTCATTGAGTCATAGAGTCTAAGTTGAGTCTATGTTTGTTTTAAATTGGATCCTAAAATAATATAGCATGCTGGGTGGTGTTGAATTTTGTTGTGTGAGATTCACCATCGAAAAAAAAAGTGAGTTATATCGTCCATATTCTCTTTTCTGCATAAATTTTTATTTTATTTTCTGTATAGTTGATTTCATTTCCTGCTTTGCATAACTGAAAAAACTCTTGCATAACTTATTTTCATTTGTCTGCCTAATTTCTTTATGATGCGTGACTAGGAGTAGTTCTGACCCATTGCATGAATTAGATCCTGAAATAGAAATAACCTTACGTATTAAGTTAGGAATATTGTAGTTAGCAATAGCATTAATTTTTCTTCTAATTCTAATAATAGTAACTATGTACTAACGATTCTGATTCTTTCGAGTATAGTAGTGCTAACAATTCTGTAGAGCCAGAACAGATGGAGAACAATGATCAAACTCTGAAGGAGCTGGCCATGCCGGATGTGGTGTACCAACCTTGGTGCATCCAGTATCCACAACTAGAACCAGCTCAAACATATGAATTGAAATCCGGTCTTATACATTTGTTGCCTAAATTTCATGGTCTTCTAGGAGAAGACCCCCACAAGCACTTAAAGGAATTTCATGTGGTTTGTTCCACAATGAGGCCGCAAGGGATACCGAAGGACTATATCAAAATGAAGGCTTTTCCATTTTCCTTGGATGGGGCCGCAAAGGATTGGCTATATCTATAGCCGATTTTCTTCAACACCTAGGGGGACATGAAGTGCATGTTTCTGGAGAAGTTCTTTCTGACATCAAGAACCGCGACCATCAGGAAAGAAATTTATGGGATAAGGCAACACTCTGGAGAGACTCTACATGAATACTAGGAAAGATTCAACAAGTTATGTGCCACATGTCCGCATCATCAAATCAGTGAACAATTACTGATTTAGTATTTCTATAAAGGTTTGACGATGATGGACCAAAGTATGATCAACATTGCTAGTGGAGGAGCACTAATAGACAAGACGCCAGCAGTAGCAAGGCATCTGATCTCCAATATGGCAAGAAATACACAACAATTTGGGATCAGAGGAGCCGGCCAACCCTGGATGGTGAATGAAATCGGTGTAGTCGAAAACTTGAGACTGGAGAGTCAATTGACCGAATTGACATCGCTAGTGAGGCAACTTGCTGTTGGACAATATCAACCAGGCATAGTAGCCAAAGTCTATGGTATATGTACTTACGTGGAGCACCCCACTAACATGTGCCCCACATTACAAGAGACTGAGTAGGACCATCCAGAAACCGTTGGAGCAATAGGTGGTTATCAGTACGGGAAGCATCCATATCAAAGTTGGCAGTTTGATAATCAACAGTTTGGAAGGCAACCATTTCGGCTAGGGCCGTGTAAAGGGCCTTATGCAGCTCAGCGATTCGGATCCGCCCTGAATACACCTTAAAGTCAAAGTGGTTATTGCCAACAGAGTCTGCAATACCAGGCACCACCTTTTCAACAATATTAGCAACATAGAGTGACACCTGAAGGCAACTCACCGTCTCTAGAGGACCTAATAAAAAAGTTAGCCACAAACAATTTGGAGTTCCAGCAAAATATGCACTCTAGCAATATGTAATTCCAGCAAAACATGAGCGCCACCATCCAAGACCTCAAGGTGCAAATAGGATAGCTAGCAAACATTGTGAGACATTTACAGTTGGCCAAGTCCAACAACTTGCCCTTACAAACAATTTTGAATTTGAGGGGGAATGCAAGCGTAGTAACTCTAAGAAGTGGTAGAGAATTACCACAAATAACACCACAACAAGAGCCGAGACCGACTGATACCGACTCTGAGCTGGATGTCAACTCACAGGTACCTTAGCAAGAGAAGTTTGTCCCATTGCCATTCCCAATCTAAACTCCTTTAAAAAGGAAACCTGAATCTGATGAAGAGTTGCTGAAGATGTTTTGGAAGGTGGAAATTAACATTCCACTCCTAGATTCCATAAAGCAAATCCCAAAGTACGCAAAATTCCTCAAGGAGTTGTGTGTGCACAAGAGGAAGAAAATCAAAGGAGGGGTGGAATTGGGAGGCATAGTGGCGGCATTGACCAAAAATGATGAATTCACTGTCGGAGCACAACAAGCACTGCCGAAGAAATGTTGAGACCCCAAAATTTTCTCTATCCCATGCACCATCGGTGATTATACCTTGGTCGATGCCATATTGGACCTAGGAGCCTCAATTAATGTCATGCCAACATCAATCTATAAATCCTTGTATTTCGGCGATCTGGAACCTACTGGGATGACAATACAGCTAGCAAATAGAAGTGTTGTTCAACCCTTAGGCATTCTTAAAGATGTACTGGTCTAAGTAAATGAGCTGATTTTCCCAGCCAACTTCTATGTGCTGGATATGGAGAACAAGACATCAAGGAAGGGATCCACCTTAATCTTAGGGCAACCATTCCTAATGACTACCAGAACAAAGATTGATGTGCATGTTGGGATGCTCTCAATGGAATTTGGTGACACCTTGGTGCATTTCAATATTTTCGAAGCTATGAAGCACCCCACCAAGGACCATTCACTCTTCGGCATAGATTTGATTGACGAACTAGTTGAAGAACACCTTCAACTAGACGCCGGTACAGATGATATTTCAATTTTTGCTGGAGACACTGATATATTTGACTGCTTAAGATCTATAACAAATGAGGCCGACAATGATGAATCATGGGAAGTACACAATTTTTCTGACTCCGAGGATGATATCACTAACCTTGCCGACTTGAGTCCAAATACCGAATTGCTTGATTTATTCGACCAAGTACACAAGTATGAAGACCTGGAGTGTTCAAAGAACGCAGAAGTTCAAGTTGTCGAGACCAAAAAGCAGTTATCAACGCAAGTGGCAACGATGTTCACTACCGAGTATGAGTCGGCCAACAAAAGTCGGGACCAAAAGATGGCCGAAGTCAACTCAATTAAAAAAACAAATTTCGAGTCCAACTTGATTATACATGTAGGAGTTGAAAGCAACTCGAGAAGAGAAGACCGAGAGCAAGCAGAAGTCAAGTCTATCTCAAACAGCAAAGTCCGGAACCTTGTTCCATCCGGATCCGACTCCAATATAAAGAAGAATGTTGAGTCTGACTCCAACCAGACGAGAGCCAGATCAAACCATGCCAATTTGAGTCGGCCACAACAGTAGAAGGCTGTAATCGTGTTGGCATACCTACTGCTAAATCTAAACCAAGTCGGCCAGTCGGATCCGCAACTATCTGAATGAACCCTTTCATCTCCACCACCACCCATAGAGCTCAAGCCATTACCGAATCATTTGAAGTACGCCTACTTGAGCAATGATCAGCAATTCCCTGTAATCATTGCTAACAATCTCCACCGGAAGCAAGAGGAGAAATTGCTACATGTCCTAAGGCAACATAAAAAGGCAATTAGGTGGAAATTATCTAACCTTCCAATCATAAACTCATCCATCTGCATGCATAGAATCTTAATGTATGAAGAAGCTCGTCTCATAAGGCAACAACAAAGGAGGCTAAATTCGACCATCCTAGACGTGGTCAAGAGAGAAGTGATGAAACTGCTTGCCACTAGGATTATATATCCTATCTCAGATAGTCAGTGGGTTAGTGCAGTGCAAGTAGTACCCAAGAAGTTTGGGATGACCGTCATGAAGAACTAGCACGACGAGTTGGTACCTATGAAGATTTAGAACAACTATCGAGTCTGTATCAACTACAAAAAATTTAACCAGGCAATCTGCAAGGACTACATTCCTTTGTCTTTTATTGATCAAGTCCTGGAAAAACTAGTAGGAAAATCCCATTACTGTTTCCTGGATGGATTCTCTGGATACATGCAAATCCACATTGCACTTGAGGACCAACACAAGACGACCTTCACCTACCCATTCGGCACCTTTGCGTACACACGCATGCCATTTGGCCTGTGCAATGCATTGAGTACGTTTCAACGTTGTATGACAAACATCTTCTTAGACTTGCTACAGGACTGCATGGAAGTCTTTATGGACGACTTCACGATGTATGCTGATTCATTTGATGCATGCTTGGAAAATCTATCCAAGGTGTTAACGAGATGCATAGACATAAATCTGGTGCTTAATTTCGAAAAATGCCATTTCATGGTGATTGAGGGAATTGTGTTAGGACACATGGTATCTAATAGGGGCATCAAGGTTGACAAATCAAAGATTGATATCATTACCTCTCTTCCAAACCCTGCTTCTGTGCGAGAGGTTTGCTCATTCTTAGGACATGCAGAGTTCTACAGAAGATTTATCAAGAATTTTAGCAAAATTGTCATGCCATTGTTCAAGCTGCTACAGAAGGATGTGGGATTCATGTTTGACCAGCCCTGCATTGAAGCATTCTAGGAGCTGAAAAATCGACTCATATATGCCCTTATTCTCCAAGCACCCAACTCGGACTATCCATTCGAGCTTATGTGTGATGCCTCCAATTCGGCATTAGGAGTCGTCTTAGGCCAGAGAACCGAAGTTGGCAAACAAGTGCATGTGATTGCGTATGCATCTCGAACAATAGACCGAGCCCAGCTAAATTACACAACAACTGAAAATGAGCTTCTGGCAATTGAGTTTGCCTTGGACAAATTTCGTTATTATCTACTTGGCTCCAAAATCATTGTTTTATTTGACCATGTTGCCTTGAGATTCCTATTGAAGAAGTCGAATGCAAATACGTGACTGATTTGGTGGATGCTCCTTCTCTAGGAATTCAACATAGAGATCAAAGACAAGAAAGATGTTGAGAATTCAATAGCAAACCACTTGAGCCAGATCGAGAAGGAGAGTGACCTAATGCCGATTCAAGATGAATTCCCTGACGAGAAACTACTACATGTCAACATGGCCACACCATGGTTTGCAGACATCAGCAATTTTGTTGTTGCATCTTAGTTTCCACTAGAGGCATCCCGACTGTACAAAGAGAGACTTAAAAGTGATGCCAAGTATTACATATGGGATGATTCATACCTTTGGAGACTCTACAATGATCAAGTCATCCCTAGGTGCATCCCGGACGCCGAGATCAAATCGGTCCTCCAATTTTGTCATGTAGCATCTGGAGACGGCCATTATGGATTTACTCGAATGGCCTAGAAAGTGCTTGATTGAGGGTTTTATTGGCTCACCATTTTTAGAGACACTTATCAATTCGTCTCTACCTGCTAAAAATGCTAGAAAGCAAGAATGGCCATAAGTAGAAGGCACGAAATGCCCCAGCAACTCATATTGTTCTATGAAGTTTTTGATGTTTGGGGTATTGATTTCATGAGGCCATTCCCTATCTCCAATGGATACTCATACATTCTACTTGTCATCGATTATGTATTGCGATGGATAGAGGCCATAGCCACCAAGACCAATGATGCCAAAGTTGTAGTGGATTTTTTGAAATCCAATATCTTCTGTCGGTTTGGTGTGCCAAAAACTCTCATAAGTGAAAAATGGAGTCACTTTTGCAACAGAGCCATGTCCTCCTTACTCCACAAGTATGGGGTGGTGCATCGAGTTGCCACAGCATACCACCCCTAGACAAATGGCCAAGTTGAAGTATTCAATAAGGAAATCAAGAAAACACTACAAAAGATGGCCAATCCCAACCGGAAGGACTGGAGCCGACTCCTTGAGGATGCTCTATGGGCACACAGAATTGTGTACCAGACTCTGTTAGGGATGTCTCCTTACCAGATTGTTTTCGGTAAAGCCTATCATCTCCCGGTCGAAATAGAACATTGAGCTTACTTGGTAGTCAAGCAATGTAACTTGGCCTATGACCAAGCTAGAAAACAAAGGAAGCTCCAACTACAAGAACTGGAAGAATTCCGCTTGGAAGCATTCGAGAAATCCTGGATCTACAAGTAAAAGGTCAAGCAATTTCATGATCAATAGTTTCTTAGGAAGGAGTTCCGAGTCGTCCATAAAGTGCTTCTGTTTAATTCACGCTTAAAGCTCATTGCAGGTAAGCTCCATTCCATATGGGATGGACCATTTTTTATGGTGCAATGGAATTAAAAGATGAAAATACAAACAGCACCTTCCAGGTCAATAAGCATCAAATTAAGCCTTTCCATGAAGGTCTAGCGCCAACAGTGGGTGAGACAAAGAGCATTTCATTAATGGAATCGGCCCCACCAGATGGCACACCCTAAGCCGGCCTCAGAATTCCCGTTGTATTCATGTCATGCATTGAGGACAATGCATCATTCAATTGTGGGGGGAGGGTGTAGTCATCCGAGGCTTGCTCAATTCTGCTCTTACAATAACTTGCTTTGATCAGACTCCATATCGACTCCATTTCGCTATTTTTGTTTTGTTTTTCTATCTTTAATTATGTTTATGTTTCATTTGTGTCTTAAATTCATTCTAGGTTAAGTTTCATTTTCTTTTCAAATAAAGTTGTTTCAACCGAGTTTATGCCGACTCTAGTTCCATCTCGGCCAGATCCAGACCAACTTTGGTTCTATTTCAATTTCTGTTTTCATTTTTTATTTTGTTTTGTTTTCCCTTAACTGATTTCTGATTTCTGAATGTTGAAGAAAATGCTTTGAAAAAGGATTTAAATGGATTTCTTTTAGATGGATGAAATAGTAAAGGGTAATGTATAACCCTGGAGGAAGGATTTTTCAAACTCGAAAGGGAGTGAAATTTCTACATCCTTAGGCAGTAAGTGATTAAAAAACTGAAAAAGATAAACCATTAGTGATAGAGCAATCATCCGTGTGAGACTTTTTGAGCCTTGTATATATAAATGGCTTTGCATCTTGTCATTCTCTCCTTTCTTGTGTGATGTTTGCATCATGATAATTGTGTACTCTAGGTCTTGCCTTGACTCTTTGGATACATTTGGTTTTGCATGCAGGAATGATATGATCTATGCCATTTTTCTAACAAGCCACAAGCCAAATGGACCTACCTTGCAAAAATGAATCCCTTGTTTACCCTCTTTGAGCCTGAATAACCATTTTTTCTGATATGACAGCTCATTACAAGCCAAAGCCAGAAAACCATGATCAACTTCAACCTTAGGGGTCAAAGGATCTTTGGAATTGTTTTGGGAATGAGTCTCGCTTAAGTGTGGGGGAGACACCTGGGGACATAGCAAGAGTAGTGTATCTGAAAAAGGTTGAAAAAGAAAAGAAAGAAAAAATTTGTAGGACAAAATAAAGAAAAAGAAAAGCAGCAAAAAGTTAGAAGTTGCAACAAAAATGTAACATAAGCTGCAAAACAAAAAAGTGAGAAGACGAAGAATGAAAAAATTCAAGCGGGAAAGAAAAGCAATGAGCAAGTATGTTATTAAGACTCATAGTGTCCTGGGGGATACCCTCCATGCTTACAAACTCATTCCCCATTGCTCCTCTCTTCCCTAGGGTTAGCAACTCTCTTCTCCGTCCTATATCCTACCTTTAACCCTAGCCATGTTACAAGCCTAAAAAAAGTCCTTTTTATCATTACTGCATGTATTTTTGAAGGTGTATAAGGAAAGGCTAGTCAAAATTTGGTAGTGTCGATTGACATAGGATGTTGAGTGTATGTACAAAGCCAAACACTTGAGAGATTGAGAGAATATGCCCTAAGAGAGAGCCCGGTCACTTCTCGATTACTCTTTAATGTTTGCAAGTTACTTATTTGCCTTGGATGTGGAGAAAGTAAATTTTATAGATTGTTTGAATATCTTGATCCCAGGATGAATGTGTGTCGAATCTGTTTTGTCAAACTTATGAAATTCATTTGAAAATTCATCTTCTACTTCAAAATCCCTTGAATGATCAAATCCAATTTTTCCTAGGAGGGCAAAAAGTGTAAGTGTGGGGTCTGATAAATCATATTTTATACACCTCACAAGGACTTAAGATGGGTATTTTTGAGATCATTTAGTAACTAAGAATCACATCTTAGCTAAGATTTAAATTATGGACCTAGAAATAGGGAAAGTTTAAATCTGTGTTAATTTGGGGATTTTAGCTAATAAAAGATTGGATTCATTTTGTAGGCCAAGTAAAGGCATCTCAACCCATCAAGAGAGTCTTGGTCCAAGAGAAGTCGTCTCGATTAGACCGACTCCTTTCTAGACCGGCTTGACCGGCTCCTTTCTAGACCGGCCGACTCTGTAGCTTAGTAGCCCAAAGGAGCAAAGCGGCCCAACCAAATTGAGCGGTCCAAGTGTAGTGACACTTCAGCCGAATCCAACTCAACTACCATGTCACTCCTGGAAGAACCTTGCAACACAAGGATGATCAGCAAAAGGGTAGAATAGGCAATTCAAAATCTGTAATTCTGTTAAGAAGTTTGTTAGGAGTAGGTGTACGTCATAAGCTGCCCAGCTCATGTATATATAGGGTATGCTAGGCACGTTTTAGGGTAATGGAATTCAGACCTATTGACGGTGAACCATCATCACTCTTCCATGGCGATTGTTGTGGAAGGCAGAACCATTGAATTCAAGTCCTATATTTGCACTCTGTTTTCAATAATACAAGTAGTTTCTATTGCTTTTCTCTTGATTATGAATCTTGCATTTAATCTGCTTTCACTGTGTTGCGGTTGTGCATTCGTAAGAGTAGATCAATGTTAGACTAGGCCGATCGGAACTGATTTAACAACTTAATTAGGTAATCGATTAGAGAACCTAAAATCAACCCTGAGCTTAATCCCTGCCAACTAATGAGGTAGCAATTGTGTAAATCCTTGGTATGGCAATGGACGAATGTTTGGCGATTGTCACAGGAATCTCAAGTTGATTTGGAGACGAAATCTCGGGTAAAGAAGTGGAACCGACTTGTTTATTAAGACTTGGTATGAATGAAGTAGTAGTAGTTAGCCTACCTTAGGTTGCATTTACTTTCATACTTAGTTTATTTTCTATCATTATTTCTTTACAACCAAACCCCCTATTTCCTGCATTTTCAGTCTAAGGCCGAGTCTAGTTTGACTCTTTCGCGTATGTCCGAGACCGAGTATAGTCCGACTCTATTGTGTCTAAATCTGTGCTTAGCCGAAATCGTGTCGGATCTGTCTCTGCCGAGACGTGATCAGATCAATCTTTATCGAGAGCAAGTCTATGTTCTACACTTAGCGTTTTCTGCATTAACTCTGATTTCCACATTAAGCCATAATAGAACACATTGTGTCCTTGAGAGATTCGACCTAGGATTTGTTATGCTATAGTTAGCTTTAGTTATTTAATGCGCGTATGACGATTGTAAAACTCATTATCAGACATCGTTGATAGAGAGGGATCGACCTACGATCTAGGGCAAACGAGACCTCACGGACAGCCCAAACCTTGACGAAGTGGCCCTTAAACCCCTTGTATAAGGTGGAGTACATGTTGAATAGGCAAATCATTGAGATGCTTGTGAATGACACCCACCCCATATTTGGACCCAAGCGAACCATATAGTAATGGAGAAACATGGCCGCAATGTGCTCCATGTAAAGGCAATGGCAGATCACCCTAAACGTCTGCATGGTCGTCCACCCATTAGGGTGCAGTTGGCTAGGGTGATGTCCAAGGTCTGCAATATGTTGGTCTTGAATCGCAAAATGTGGTATGCAAAATATGCAATTACTTGGTATTCTAAAAATTACTATTTTGTTTCTTCTATTCTTGCAAATTATATACTTTGTGCAATGACATTTTTTTTTATTCAATTAATTTACTCTAATAATTATTTTAATAATTTGTATTTATAAATATTATTTTATTTATTAATTTCATAAGATAAAAATAGTGGTAAAAGTTTTGAATAATTCATAATTAAAATATTATAATGTTAAATACACTTCTCCATATATATATATATATATATATATATATAAGAATTAAAAATTTAAAAATATCTAAATGATGTATTTAAAGCACCAATATATATATTTAATGTCTAACTAAAAAATAAATAAAATATCTAAAAATAATTAACTAAACTATCAGCCTATCATTATTTTTGGAAATTTCTTTACTATATTATATAAAAAAATGTAAACACAATTAAACAATATATAAGACTTAAAAGGCAATAGTCATACAAGGAGAGTGTGCCTCATGATTCCTTTTGTACTGATTAATAGTAATTGGGACTTTAATAGTAATTGGTACTTGCCATGTGTGTGAACTTAAACAACGTGGTCGACAAAAAGTAGTAATTGGAACTTGGGAGAAGTATAAGCGTGTGAAAAATGACGACGAAATGTCAAATGTATGAGTGCTCCTGTCAAATGTATTTAACGAGAATTGAGTCCAGATTCGTTTCGGAATGAAAATTCATTCTTACCCTCATTATTTCAAAACAAAAAAAAAAACTAAATATATTACTTCAAAGTCTTCATATTTATCTATTTAGATAGTGTGTATATTTTTAAAACTGATAAATATAAAAGTATTATAATAAAATAAATTTCAATAAAATTATTGTTACGAAAAATTAAAATATTTTAATAAATTGACTTAAATATTTAATTAAAACATTAATAAATGCAGTTATCACTAGTTATTACGAAAAATTAAAATATTTTAATAAATTGACTTAACTATTTAATTAAAACATTAATAAATACAGTTATCACTAGAAAAATATCCGTACAACTGATACATAATTGTTATGTATTTTTAATTTTATATTAACACTAAGAATTTTTTGATTTTGCTACTAATTTTAAGTATCATTTAATTTAGTAGTTAAATCCTAGTTAATTAACTATTAATTAACTAGAATATTATTTTTTCTAGTTAAATTGAAGTTATATTCATTTATACTTCTTATTATTACAAATTAACTAGGAAATAACTATAAATTATAAAAAATTTACTACAAATTAATTAAGATTATTTTCTTAACTAATTTGCTATTTATTTCATGCTACCATTCAATATTATAGTAATTTTGTACCTAATTATTTTTACTAGAAATTAACTACAAAATAACTATTGATTTTAAAATTAGTCACAAAATTATTTTGTAGCAAATTTTAAATTTTTTATAATAATATATATAAATTAAAATCTTACTTTAAAATCAATTAATACAATTTACTATCTTTAATTTCAAAGTATATTATATTTATTATCGTAATGAATTCTGTTTATTTCATTTATAGTTTACAACAAGGAAACACGAGTTATTTTTTATTTTTCTATTTAGTACTTTACCAAATGAGACAAAAGCTACAAAAATGGAAAAATATCCACCTTATTTAATTATATTGAGATAGTGAGAAGAGAGATAAAAAAAAACAAAAGAAATATAACGATAAAAAAATGAAGAAAATGAAAGAAAGAAGAAAATATTTAAAAATTTGTATTTTACCCCTTATAACATTTTGGTCTTAATGCCAATTGACTCTATACGTAAATGATAATGTAAAATTTGTAATAATTTTACTTATCTAAATTTTATTTGTGGCGTTATTAGGTAAGGAGGATAAGAGACAATTAACGACTTAGAACAAAATGTAATTAAAAGTGATTATATAGAAATTAAAAGTATAAATTTTAAATATAGGATCAAAACATAAAAATAGTTTTTATCGGAAAGACTAAATGAATGAGTGAAATGATAATCGGTAAATTTAGTCATTAAAATTAATAAAATGTTAAAATAATAATTAAAATTGTATATTATTAATTAATTTAGTTCTTAAAATTACAATAGATAGTCAGATTGATCATTAAATTTATATAATTGAATAAATAAATTTGTATCATTAGAGTATTTAATAAATAAATGTATTATTTTCATCTTTAATACTTTTTCATACAAATATATACATACACTTAAGAGATAAAAAAATGTAATTAATAAATAAAGTAATGATATATAATAGATTTTTATATGTAAATTAAACAAACTAAATTAATGTGACTTTAATGGTCAATGAGAAGGATTAGGTTCAAGAGTTTAAATCTCAAATCTAACATTTTTCCTATTTTGAACAGCTTAATTATATTAAAATGTATGAAAATTTAAAAATAGAGGACAACATTACAAAATAATATAAGTTTAGGGTCAAAATGAATGAAAAAAATTAGGAAGAAAATTTTAAAAATCTTAAAAGTTAAGAAGAAAAACCACAATTAAGCTCTTCTAATTTTAGAAACTAATTTGATTTATAATTATAATTTAAAGGACGGAATTGATTGATAATTTATAATTTCATAAATTATTTGTTATTTTATTAATTTTAAAGACCAATTTAACCATCTATTATAATTTTAATAACTAAATTGATTAATAGTATACAATTTTAAGAATTATTTTATAATTTTATTTTTAAAGACCAATTTGACTCACTATTATAATTTTAGAGATTAAATTACTTATTCACTCCTAAATAAATAAATAGTTAAACCACACTAAATTTTATTTAACATTTAAAGTAAGAGATGTATGGACTTGATAATTAATATTTTTATTTTTGTTTTTCTACAATTTTTTTTATCATCTTGGTTCTCCATGTATATACTTTTCTTTTAGCTGATCTCATTTGAGGTATTATTGTCAAACATTAAATTAAATGTGATTATCTCTCCCAACATGGATTTAAACTTTAATCCTCGTTATGTGAGAGACTAGCTCCTTTCATCAAACTCTTTTGGTACATGATAAGTGATATAATATGACAAAAATAAATTGTCAATTTAGTCATTAAAAGTGTATAATGTTATCATATTAGTTCTTGAAACTAAGGCTTTTTAAAATAAATTCTTAAAAATGCAAAATATCAATTGCAACGACTTGCTCATCATTATAAGAGTAAAACACTTTAACATGTGAAAATTAATTTTTTATATGGAAATCTTGTATTTAATTTGCATATAAAAAGAAGAATAGTTTTTCATGACATCATATGTAGCTTACTCTCATGCATAACTTAATAAAGTATATGCTAAAAACATAAATAACAAACATCATCATAGTTCAGTTACATGGATTTAGTACAAAATATATGTCACTTGACACTTAGGTTCACTTTGTAGCTTGCCACTTCAAGCATAGGCGTGAAGATTGATGTCCACCGTGGGATGTGCGAGAAAACATCTCCCAACATCCACAATTTCAGAGAAGCATGAAACTAGCCATGTCGATCATGAGACAACAGACAAGCTCCAACAATGGAGGTGATGATGAAACTATACAATGCTTACTCCTTACGATAGCCTCTTTATAAGAAAAAGTGAGGAGTAGGTGCATTTAAGCCAAGAAGCAACCCAACATCAAGATGAGGCTGAGGAGCATCACTAGGAGGCTTTGAGGCAGACAAAGGAGCGGGAGGAGGAACTATGAAAACAACTATAGGAGATGAGGGCTAACGCCAGACGACCAAGTCTCGTGTCCCAAATAATCCCATTCCCACCTTCTGGGGACAACCTTTTGGCCTGAACATAGACCAGGTCATCATCCTACCACACTTTCGAGAGTTGGTGATAGACCCTTTCGATGGAACCCAAGACCTCCCACATCCACCTACAAGCCTTCCAAACCCAAGTGTACATGAGTGATGGGAATGATGTCGTTAGTTGCAAACTCTTCCTGGGCATCTTGAGGGGAGTCGCCATATAATGGTTTGAAGGTTTGTATCCTAGGACCATCCACACTTTTTATGACTTGGTAGCGATTTTCATTTCGTAGTTCACGCCAATCGCCGCCAAAAGGGTAGAGGTGGTCAACCATTTATATATCCAACAAACAAAGGGTGAAAGCCTCAAAAAGTACCTTGTTTGATAGTGCCACTATTTAGGTCAACGATCCTAATTAGAATTTTTCCGTGAAGGCTTTCCAAAAGGGACTAAGAGCCAACCAGTTCAACGACTCTTTAGCCTTAAGGTGCTAAGCTAGCATGGGAGAAACCAGAGCCAAAACTAAAGAACACATCAAGGCGGAAGAAGATCAAACTGACAAGATCCATGCAAAAAGGGAAGCCTTGATGTTTTTAACTAAGGTCGACCGCCTCCATCCTAGGAAGACACATCATCGCCAAGGAGGCAAGTCGGACACTATGATGACTCAGTTCACCCCATTGAAATTAGGAAGGGCACAGATCCTCGAGGAGGCTTGTCACATGCAATTATTAGACATCCCACCACCAACAGGTGGGACCATTAAGAGATGAATCGTGCAAGTTCCATTGCACTCACAGACATACGACGAAAGATTGCAAAATGCTACAATCCTAAATCAAGAAATTAATCCATAGTGGCCACTTGGAGTGCTTCATGTAGGGCTAGGATGAACCAAAGACCGCCATCGGGCAAATGAAAGATCAATGAAGGAGAGAGGCGCAAACTGAGGAGAGAGGAAGGAACGATATGGAGCGGGGCAAAGCCGGTGATAACGATAGAAATTGATAAAAGGAGTCAGAGCAGATGACCAACCCCCTCATAGGGAACCATTGCAACAATTGTCAAAGGTAGAGCAACTGAGTGGATAACTTGGTCTAGAAGACGAAGGTATGTCCAAGAAATAATGGTTGTATAGACCGAGAAGGTCCACCCCAAGGATCCGACTATTTTTTTTTTCGGAAGCAGATTACCACAACATATAGCCACATCAGGATGACTCGATGATAATCTTGGTCGTAGCTGCAAATTATAAGATGGAAAGAGTGTTGGTAGACCAAGAGAGCTTGACCAACGTACTTTTCTGGACAACCTTCCAAAAGCTAGGTATCACAGAAGAAAAGTTGGAGGTATGTCTAGGCACCCTCATAGTTTTCGCAAGAGAGCAAGTGGAGATCCAAGGGACTATCTTCAAACTACCTTGAGAGTCGGATTAAACATAAAATTCGTCCTTCTCAAGTTCACGATTGTCAACGCATGGACATCTTACAACATTATCTTGGAACGACCGACATTAAACTGTTTGTGGAAGATAGTTTCTACTCTCCATCTATGTATGAAGTATCTAGTGGTCGACTAAGTTGGCACTATATGAGCCGACAAACGCATAGCTCGTTGATGTTATGAGGCCAGTTTTAAGGATTGGTGGAAAAAAATCAAAATTACTTAGGTCCACTTGACACTCGGAGCAATGCATACTAACTTTCCTTTTTTATTTTATAATTTTAAATAAATTTCAACTAATAATAAAATATAATATATATATTAATACTGGTCAAAACTTTTGAAGAAAAATGCATACCCAAATTTTATAACAATAATTATTTTTGTTTTAATTTTAACTTTTTTAAATATAGTAAATATAAAATAATATAACAATATCATATTTAATATCGCATGAGAACTGGACAAACTTATTGATTTTAAACGAAATTAATAAATTTGTATCGATTTTTAAAATTGAAAATTAAATTAAAATTTTAATAATATAAAAATTAAATTAAATAATTTAAATAACCGATAAACTAAATATATGATTTAACCAAGATACAAAGACTTTATTTAATATTTTTTTTTAATTTTAAAAACTAATGTTCAAACTTGTTGTACATGTTGACAAAATAGTCCTTAAATATAACAACAATCCGGAGTCTTTATAAGTCAAGTTTTCACGCAAGTGCAGTGTCATACTTACCCCCTGCTCCTCGGAGTCGAGTGAAAGTCGGACCCTGTTCAAATCTAGGTCTGTGTGACAGCAACTTTAGACAGTGGTCATGGAACCGGTGTCGTCATCGGAGAACCGGAGCTACTGGCGTTGGAGCAAGCGAGACTTCTTCCCGGAGAAGTCATTCGAGAACGGGAAATCGTACCGCGCGGCCCTGGCTGCCACGTGTCCGCGCCTCAGGGACCGTCTCCTGAACCGGTCTAGCGACTCGCATGAGCTCCTGGTCCTCCCACGCGCCAGCGAGCACCGCATGAACCGCTGCCTCACCTGGTGGGACCTCACCTGGCTCGCTTTCGGCTCCGTCGTCGGCTCCGGCATCTTCGTCGTCACAGGCCAGGAGGCCCGCCACCACGCCGGCCCCGCCATCGTCCTCTCTTACGCCGCTTCCGGCTTCTCCGCCCTCCTCTCCGCCCTCTGCTACACCGAGTTCGCCGTCGACGTCCCCGTCGCGGGTGGCTCCTTCTCCTTCCTCCGAATCGAGCTCGGCGACTTCCTCGCCTTCGTCGCCGCTGGCAACATCCTCCTAGAAGCCCTCGTCGGCGCCGCCGGCCTCGGCCGCTCCTGGTCCTCCTATTTCGCCAGCATGGTTAAATCCGACCCGGATTTCTTCCGGATCCGGGTCCCCTCATTCAAACCCGGATTCGACATGCTCGATCCCTTGGCCGTTGCAGTTCTCCTCATCGCCAACGGCATTGCCGTTAGCGGCACTCGCAAAACCTCCGTCATAACCTGGCTCAGTTCGGTGGTCACCACAGTGGTGATCGCATTCATTATCATAATCGGCTTCGTTCACGGAAAAGTGGCTAACTTGACGCCGTTCTTTCCTTACGGGGCCGATGGTGTCTTCAAAGCCGCGGCCGTGGTGTACTGGTCGTACACAGGTTTTGACATGGTGGCCACCATGGCCGAAGAGACGAAGAACCCTTCGAGAGATATCCCAATTGGTTTAGTGGGGTCAATGACAATGATTACTGTTGTTTACTGCTTGATGGCTCTGTCGCTCGTGAGTATGGTTAAGTACACGGAGATTGACGAGAACGCTGCCTACTCCGTGGCTTTTGTTCAGATTGGGATGACTTGGGCTAAGTACCTTGTGAGCATTTGTGCGCTGAAGGGAATGACCACTAGCTTGCTTGTTGGGTCCATGGGGCAAGCTAGGTACACCACACAGATTGCGAGGTCACACATGATCCCACCCTTTTTTGCCCTCGTTCACCCCAAGACTGGAACCCCTGTTAATGCCACTCTCTTAACCACTATTTGTAGTTCTGTGGTAGCTCTTTTCTCCAGCTTGGATGTTTTGTCTAGTGTTTTCTCTATCAGCACGCTTTTTATTTTCATGCTTATGGCCGTTGCGCTGCTTGTAAGGAGGTATTATGCTAGAGATGCCCATGCCACACGTGGGAAGGGTGAGTTGGCGAGAGTTGTTGTGTGCTTGTTGGTTATTGTTAGCTCTTCTGCTGTTGGGGCTGCTCTTTGGCACTCTGGGAAGCTGGGTTGGATCGGCTACACGGTGGCTGCTTGTGTTTGGTTTTTGGGCACGTTGGGAATGAGTTTCCTTCCCAAGCAGCGGGCTCCCAAGGTGTGGGGGGTTCCGCTGGTTCCATGGCTGCCCTCCTTGTCCGTGGGGACAAACCTCTTTCTCATGGGGTCCTTGGGCTCTGAGGCTTTCTGGAGGTTCATAATTTGCACTGCTGTTATGTTTGTGTATTATTTTTTTGTGGCTGTCCATGCAACTTATGATGTGGAACATCAAGATAATAGTCAAGAAGGAAAGAATGATTTGGAGGTAGTAGAAGATACCAATCAAGGAGTACAATAGCCGAGTTTCTAAGAATAAGAACAATTCCTTATTGCTGCTAGGTTTTAGCTGCTTTATAATATTGGTAACTTGGTATTTTGCATAATTGTCTAGCAACTTTCAGCGCAAGTAAGAATTCTGTGGTTATGTGAGGCTTTGGCATAATGTTCTCTTCTCAGCATTGTATAGGTGGTAGGGTTCTCAGCATTGTGATTTGATACATAATATTGTTATTTGTTTGGAATGGGAGGAACTCTTGATCCCGATACAGTTAGATTGAATTAAATTTGTCCAAAGGTTTAGTATCATGTGCGTAAGTGTGTGTTTGTTTTGGGGGCATTACACTTTGCAAAGCATGTTAAACACCAATTCTTGTCTAAATATGGATTTCTCACTTCAACATGCTCCAACATCAATACAAATATATAGTCCTAGGTCCTTTCTTAAGTTTATATTCTCATTTTACGTAGCATGGTGTGACATTTATCTCCCATGCTTTTTATTCTTACAGTTATTTGTGGATAATGTTGGCATCATTATCATCATTGAGAATTAGGCAGAGGCATGCCTAATGTAATCAGTTTAATCAAACAAAAGTTCTTGATACCAAGACTTCAATGCACACTACTTTTAGCTAACAAGGGTCTACCAGTTTATGTAAGCATACACATTTATACATGTTTCTGTTTAAAAATCATCAGTCTTATTGTGACACCCTATTTTGTATCAGTTTATTTAAGCATACACATTTATACCAGTTTAAAAATCATCTCCTTGGATGCTCTGTGATGGTACCACTAGATTCACTGGCCAAAATGGAGAGATCATATACCATTTCTTGTACATGTCAAGTTTCAGTGAGTATACTTTGGTGGACATTGCCAATGTACTAAAGGTTGGCCCACAAACTCCTCATAGGGCATGTCTTCTCAGTGGTGGTATTTCAACAGTTAATTTCCTGAACATTCCAGATACATTATATAAATAATGCAGATAAGAAGAACAATGTTTAATCTAAAGAAAAATGCTAGCAAAATAGTGTCTAACACACTCTTTAAACATATTCTTTATCATCAGTTGAAATTTATTGAGATTCATGAAATGATAATTATTAACTATTAAATGAATTTCACTCATAGTGTTGTCCTTTTAAATAAGTTTTAACTTTTAACCAATAATAAAGAATATATTTGAAAGTGTGTAGCTACCACTCCTATATAGATACAAATTTTAATGAACCAATGAAGTAGTTATTTTATTCAACGAGGGAGGCAGAAAAGAGGGAGAAGGAATATATATTGGACAAAAATTAGATGCAGTTTCTTAAGGAATCAGAATTGGAGTTTCATCTCAGTAATTTGCATTAAAGATTAACATATATTACCTAGTTCAAACACCAATTCTGATAGGAGAACTGTTACGTTCAGTCCTAGTTCGGCCGGTTGGAAGGGCGGACAAATGAACCGACTCTGTCTGATTAGACAGTTAGGGTCATTCAGCATTAATTATTCCTTGTGTAAATTGCTTTAGTGATTGATTACGACATTACATGTGTGATAGGACAGGAGTTGTTCAGACTATGGTATAAAAGGCGGAAATTGTAATGTAGAGAGGGTTCGGTTCTTTGAAACAAGAACATTGGCGCCCACCGTGGGCAGGTAAAATCCAATCCCCACTACAACAAGAAAAGAGAAAACAACGAACGGTGAACAACGACGAACTCATAACAATGCCAATAACGAGAAACCAAGCTAGTTCAACCAATGAAGGAGAGGAGGATATGTTGCAGAGGTTGTTAAGAACGGTGGTCCAACTGCAAGCTCGGAGTGATGAGCATTCCAGGCTAAGTGCAGAGGCGGAGACCAGACATCGACTAGTTGAGGAACGTCATGCTGAAGCAATGAAGATGGCAGAGCAAAGAGAAGAGGAACTCAGGCAGCAGATAGCAAGTCTAAAGGCGAGGAATGAGCAAGAGCAGGAGGTAAGAGGAGAACACTTGGCACAACCTCTGTGGAGACAACCCTTCTGTGAAGAAATAGATGAAGCTCGCGTTCCACCTCATTTTAGGGAGATATCAGTGGACTCCTTCGACAGAACTCAAGACCCTCATGCACACTTACAAGCCTTTCAAACTCAGATGTATATAAGTGGAGGTGATGATAAGCTTAGCTGCAAGCTTTTTCCAGGGACGCTGAGGGGGGTAGCGCTACAATGGATAATGAATCTCCCGCCTAGGTCCATCTATGCATTTAGTGATCTGGCGAGTCTTTTCTTATCCCAGTTCGCAGCAAACAAGCCAAAGCGTTTGGAGGTGGCAAACTTATTTGATATCAAACAAGCTGGGGGGAGAAAGCCTGAAGAGTTACATGGCTAGTTTCAACAACGCAACTGTGAGGGTCAATGACTCCGATCAGAAGTTTTTCGTTAAAGCCTTTCAAAAGGGATTGAGAGTAGGCCCATTCAATGATGCACTGGCCCTTCAGAAGCCCACGAGTATGGAAGAAATCCGTGTCAAAGCGAAGAAGCATGTAGAAATGGAAGAGAGTCGCTTTGAGAAAAGAGAGGCAGAACATCTCAGTAGAGACGGCCGACCTAGACCAACAAAACAGCGGCCGTTGTTGATAGGCGGTCGGGAGCTCCCTCGTAGACAAGACTTGGAGGTGAGGCACTAAATCCCGCCAAAATTTACTCTATTAAAGGAGAAAAAGGCCCACATAATGCGGGAAATCTGTCACACACGGTTGTTAAATTTTCCTCAAGCAGCAGGAGGAAAACAGCTAGGGAAGAACAGGAGGGAGTGGTGTGACTTTCACAGAGCTGTTGGCCATTCAACAGAAGAATGTTGGACCTTGGGAGCCCAGTTAGAAGGCTTGGTCCAACAAGGGCGGTTAGGACAGTATGTGGTTCGAACAGGAAGAGAAAAGAGCAGGGTGAGGGCAGAAGCAAGTGGAAGTGGAAGGGTGAGAACAGAAGAGAGAAACCGAGACAACAGTGGTCAGTCTAGGTCACCTTGGTCGGCTGGATACCGAGGAACTATCTCGACCATATCAGGAGGCGAAGAACTGTGTGGTGAGCAAGACTTTCGGAGGAAGCGAAAAGCTCACCAGTCTTATCAAATCCTTATAGGGGCCAACCTTACACCCCTAGGAGAGAGGAGGAAAGGATGCACAATAACTTTTCAAGAGAAGGATAGAAGATATGAGGCGGCTGGTGATGAGCCGATGGTGATATCGGTGGTAGTAGAAGATTTCAAAATAGAAAGAGTGTTGATAGATCAAGGTAGCTCGGCCAACATACTATACGGGTCTACTTATAGGAGAATGGGCCTCTTAGGGTTGAAGGAGACCCCAGGATGTCTATATGGGTTTTCAGGAGAAAGGGTGCCCATAAAGGGAATTGTAGAACTCGACACTATCTTTGGGGAGGGTGGTAATGCAAAAATGATCCCAGTATTGTACACGGTGATAGAAGTAGAGGCATCTTACAACATCATCATGGGACGGCCGGCCCTAAACCGACTGAAGGCGATCGTATCGACATATCACTTGTGCATGAAATACCCGACGATTGAAGGAGTAGGAGCTGTCTGGGCAGATTCGGGTATGGCTAAGAAGTGTTATGAAGATAGTTTGAGGGTAGGCCAGCCATAAACACCTTAAGTCTGGAGTTGGACCCGAGATGTCATGACGAACGAGAAAGGCCCCACCCAGTAGAAAAGCTCAAGGAGATCCAAGTAGGTCCCCTGGAGAGCCAGAAGACGAAGATAGACACTATCATGACTGAAGAGCAAGAAACCGAATTGATACGTTGCTTGCAGTGAAATTGTGATGTCTTTGCCTGGGCACCAGAAGACATGCCTAGGATAGATGCGAATTTCATGAACCACCGGCTATCAATAGCCGACGGTGCTCGGCCGGTCATGTAGAAGAAGCGGAAACAAGGAGAAGAGAAGAGGAGAGCCATCCAAGAGGAGACTAATAAACTACTGAAGGCGGGGTTCATACGAGAAGTAAGGTATCCAGAATGGCTAGCCAATGTAGTCATGGTGAAAAAGGCTAATGGGAACTGGAGAATGTGCACCGATTACACAGATCTAAACAAGGTATGCCCAAAAGACCCATCCCCCTCCCAAATATAGATAGATTGGTAGATAGCGTATCTGGATATGAATTTTTGAGTTTCATGGACGCATACTCGGGTTGTAACCAAATAAAAATGCACCCAGATGATGAAGAAAAGACTGCCTTTATCATCGACGGCGGGGCCTTCTGCTATAAAGTAATGCCGTTCAAACTTAAAAAAGCAGGAGCCACATATCAGAGGTTAATGGATAAAATTTTCAAAGAGGTTATAGGCAGAGATATAGAAGTGTATGTGGATGACATGGTGGCAAAGTCGGAAGGAGGAGAAAATCATTGCGAAACATTAGGACGAGTGTTCGAAGTATTGAGACGACACCAGTTGAGACTAAACCCAGAGAAATGCTCGTTTGGGATGCAGGCAGGAAGATTTCTGGTTTCATGCTCACAAAAAGAGGAATAGAGGCAAACCCAGACAAGTGAAGAGCAGTTATAAGCATGAGAAGTTCCCAAAATGTGAAGGAGGTTCAGCAGTTGATGGGGAGAGTAACGGCGTTATCACGCTTCATTTCTAAAGTCTCTGAAATAGCTACGCTGGTCTTGAACACGCTGAAGAAGGAACAGAACTTTACATGGACTCCAGAATGTGAGGAAGCCTTTTTAAGGATGAAGGCCATGCTGGCCACCCCACCCATTTTGGTGAGACCAGAGCTCGGTTAGCCGTTGTACCTGTATATGTCAGTAATAGAGACCGCTATCAGCTCTATTTTGATTCAAGAAAAGGAGAAGGAGCAATGCCCAGTATACTTCATTAGTAAGACTCTTCAGGGACCTGAGAAGAGATATCAAAAGATTGAAAGGGGAGCCTTAGCCCTGGTAGTAGCCTCTCGCCGGTTGCGTCCTTATTTTCAAAGTTTTAGCATCAACGTGCGCACCGACTTACCTATCCAGCAGGTTTTAAGGAAGCCAGACTTGGCGGGAAGGATGGTGGCTTGGAGCATTCAGCTGTTTGAATTTGACATATCATTCGAAGGAGGGGTCAGATAAGAGCCCAAGCACTGGCGGATTTTATCATTGAACTCACCATGGATCATGAACAGGTAGAGGGGGAATGGTATTTGTCTGTGGATGGGTCATCCAACCAAACGGGGAGCGGTGCTGGAGTCATACTTGAGGGACCGGACGGTATACTCATTGAGCAGAGCCTACACTTTGACTTCAAAGCGAGTAACAACCAAGCAGAATACGAAGCACTGCTCGCAAGCATGAAACTGGCCCTGGAGATCAAGGCTAAAAAATTAACTGTGAAGAGTGACTCTAAGTTAATAACAGGACAGATGAATGGGGATGGCAGCATCTTTCGAAAATTTCAAACTCCTGCACGTACCCAGGGATCAGAATGAGAGAGCTGACTTACTAGCCAAGTTAGCTAGTACAAGAAGGGACTACCAACGGTCGGTCATCCACGGGAACATAAGCGCCCTAACGATAGACAAGCAGGAGGTCTAGTACAACGAAGAAAGTAAAACGTGGATGGACCCCATAATAGAATATTTGAAGGATGGGAAATTGCCGGCTGACTCGGTCGGGTCGAACAAAGTTCGAAAAGAAGCCTCTAAGTACACGCTCATAGAACAACACTTATACCAACGAGGATTCTCCTCCCCCCTGCTTAAGTGTGTAGATGCTGAAGAAGCAGTGCATATCATTCAAGAGGTGCATGAAGGTATTTGTGGGACACATATAGGAGGACGAGCACTAGCTGGAAAAATCGCCAGAGCCGGGTACTACTGGTCGGCACTCAAAGGTGACTGTATGGACTATGTAAAAAGATGTGACAAGTGTCAAAGGTTTGCTGATAGTCATCAAGCCTCGGCGGAACGACTACATTCGGTGACGTCCCCATGGCCTTTTCACAAATGGGGAATAGACATTCTAGGGCCATTCCCTCTAGCACCTGGCCAACTCAAATTCTTCATGGTAGCTGTAGACTATTTTACTAAATGGGTGGAGGCGGAACCAATGACAACAATTACGGCTGAGAGGGTAAAACGCTTTATATGGAAGAAGATCATCTGTCGGTTTGGCTTACCAACAGATTGTATCTGATAATGGCACCCAATTTGCATCTTCGGTAACCACAAA
The DNA here is from genome assembly GCA_025330945.1 of Mucuna pruriens. Classification (NCBI taxonomy): domain Eukaryota; kingdom Viridiplantae; phylum Streptophyta; class Magnoliopsida; order Fabales; family Fabaceae; genus Mucuna; species Mucuna pruriens. The sequence goes on from JAENHJ010000255.1 coordinate 1,423,850, forward strand.
ATTTTGCCAAGACTTACATATCAGACAATTGTTTACCTCTGTCGAACACCCCCAAGCAAATGGACAGGCAAAAGCAGCTAATAGAGTTATTCTAAGAGGCCTGCGGAGAAGGTTAGAAGAGGCAAAGGGAAGATGGGCAGAAGAACTACCTCAAGTCATATGGTCTTACCACACTACACCACATTCCACCACGGGTGAGACACCGTTTCGCTTGACATACGGGTCAGAGGCTGTGATACTAGTCGAAATAGGGGAACCATCCCCTAGGACGACATTGTTTGAACCGACCGCGAATGAAGATGAGCTGAGAACAAATTTAGACTTACTGCAAGAAATAAGAGAGATAGCCCATATCAAAGAATATGCAGTCAAAACAAGGGTGGCAAGGAAATACGATAGAAGGGTAGTATATAGGGACTTTGAAGAAGGAGATTTAGTATTAAGAAAGGCAACTCTTGGAGCGGAGAAAAATAAACTGACACCTAAGTGGGAAGGACCCTTCAAGATATCAGAGAAGGTGGGCAGAGGAGCTTATCGATTAGAGCATATGGATAGATGAAGAATCCCACGCACTTGGAACACCAGCAGTTTGAGAAGGTACTTTAGTTAGGAGCCTTATGTAATAGTGTACGTAAGTATGTGTTAGTTTTTTGATTGTACATAAACAGACAATTATATCTATGCACAAGGCAAGCCACGAACACAGATTGAAAGATAGAGAACATAGCTGCTCTTGAAGCTACAAGACCCAAAATGGATGGTCATAGAGACCGATCCGGGGTCCAAAGAGTTGAAGCTACAAGACCCAAAACGGACGACCATAGAGACCGATCCGGGGTCCGAAGAGTTGAAGCTACAAGACCCAAAACGGATGGCCATAGAGACCGATCCAGGGTCTGAAGAGTTGAAGCTACAAGACCAAAAACGGACGGCCATAGAGACCGATCTAGGGTTCGAAGAGTTGAAGCTACAAGACCCAAAATGGACGGCCATAGAGACCGATCCGTGGTCCGAAGAGTTGAAGGTCCACTAAGACCACCACCATCAACAATCATAAAATGACAACTCGCCATTTCAAATGAGAAAGTAAAAGCAAATATCATGCACGCCTTCTTTGACAACAGAACACGACGGGAATCGTTAGAATAAACACATAAATAACACGTTAAGTAAATACCAACATATCGCAACGACATATACGAAAATATGCGGAAAAAGGTCAAACGAATTAAATAGCAAAGCGGATAAAAAATAAACAAATGAATGCTTAAGGAAAAATCAGTCAATAAAAGCATGGAATAGCATATCAATGAAGCTCGTTACAGAAGGAAAGCCTAACAATTACATGAGGAACGCATAAAGAAAAATTACATAGTTCATTCGGGAGTGGGGGAACTAGGAGGAATAGGAACTAAGACAAGCTGACCATCTACAAACTCCTTGAAAGGATCCGCCTCGGATACGTCAGTATTGGGATGGAGGAAGCGGACTTGTTCCAAAGCCTTGACAAACCCCGCCTCATATTGATGAACTATATCACCACCCATTTTTATGACGGTCCTTTCATGAGTTTTAATTGTTTGACTCTGGGTAAGGATGGTCTGGTCACGAGACCGGATGTTTTCGAAGGCTTGTTTCAAGTAAAGATTCGGCGAAGCCAATTTCTCACGCAAGTCCAAATTGGAAGCCTCCAGGGCCTTCGTTCTTTGTTTTAATATTCCTACCTCAACATTTGCAGAATCAACAGCCATGTCTAGTTCGAAGTTCACCCTAGCTAACTCTTTGTTCTTAGCTATTGTCCTCTATAAGTCTTCCTCAAGGGTAGCATTGGCTGACCGATAGGAATTGATCTTAACTTCGACCTCAGCATAAGCCTTCGATAAATTGAGGAACTCGGTCTCGATCTTCTCAGCACGTTCAGCACAAGACATACTTTAGAACTCCAACCTGCCAAACTCTTTCTCAGCGGCCCTAGCAAGGATCAAGGAATAGGCAGCATACTTTAATTTTGTTGCCCTCAAAGGAAGAAACCAAGCCCTTATCCACGACTTGGCCCTATAGAGAAGGCGGCCCCCTGACTGATGAAGGATGCCCTGACAACAGAGTATCCCACTGAAAGTCATTGGAAGGACGCGATCCTTTGCCGACTTCAGCACTTCCAGCAACAGGTTTTTCTACATGTTGACGCTTGGAAGGACGTTCTTCGGACCTCGACGAAGAGCTATCATCAGTTTTCCCAACAATCGGTGAAGGAGGCGCGAGCTCGTTCAAGACTATCAATGAAGGGGTGTTGGAAGCCTCATTTGTGGCCGCCCGTTGAGGAGAGGGTTCAGCAGCTGCGATAGGTTCAGCGGAGGCAGCAGCTTGTTGCTCTTCCTCCTCAGCCATCTGGGCCGCCTTCCTCTTTAATTCACGAAGGGCGTGAGAAGAGTAATCTGCCAACAGAAAAAAAAGTAAGGTTAATCAGCAAACACTAAAGTGCAAACATATAACCGAATGGGATATCACTCACCTACACCTTTAATAATCTTAGCACTAGGGAGGAGAGGGAGTTTACTCAACTCCCTAGCTAACTTATCCTCCCAATCCTCTAAGTTTTTCAGGTGAACAGTTATGGAAACAGCGGGTTGATGCATCTAGGTTAGTGGAAAGAAGGGTCAGCCAGCACGATCCACTAATAAATTGGGGCCAAAGTCACAGAGTCACCCTTGAAAAAGCGAGACTTGAACTTCTTGTAGCTCGCCAAGAAAGGCTTGAATAACTTACGCTTAGGTCGGCTATAGAGGGACGTCCATTCAACCTTGTCGGCCTTTTTCACAGTATAAAACCAGAAAAAGACACCCAACGTTGGAGCAATACCAAGGTCTTCACAGAGAAGCTCGAAAGCTCTTACAAATGCCCAGCCGTTAGGGTGAAGTTGAGTAGGGGCTACGTTGAGAACTTGAAGCACGGCCCGTTCGAAATGACTGAAGGGAAACTTGATACCCAGCTTAGAATGGAGGGTGTCGTACAAATAAAAGTAAGGTTTCCCCTCGGCCGTCAAGGCAGTGCTGACCGACTCTTCAGGACGGCAAGGGGAAACACGAACAGACTAAGGGCCGCACTGGCATATGGCCTTCGCTATACCCAGGAGGGCACTAGAGCGAGTTAATAGCGAGGACATCTTCTTCACTTCCAGGTCTACCCAAGCTTGAGGGTCTTCGTCAATAGAATCACGATTATCATCGCGATACCAAACCTCAAAAGGATATGAATCAAAGGAGCCAGAACTCGAACCCGCAGGTTCGTCCCTTGGGGCTTCGAATCCAGCATTAGGAGTAGCCTCAGCAGGAGACTGGTCTCCTTGAGTGGAAGGGCCAGGTGCATCCTCGAAGAGGTCCCCTATGAACGAAAGAAGCAAGGGTTAGTGACGGACCCTGGCTAGCAAATCTAGGCAAAACCATCGAAAGATTTGCATTACAGGCCAAAACAATTCAAGAAATGGTAGAGGAGCGAAGTTACCTGATGGAGCCATGACAATGAAGAACGAGAAGCGAACGGAAGAGGAGAAAGGTAGCGCACAAACGAAATAGGGATGAGAGAACGCCAGAGAAGATTGGGAAAAATGATTGGAAGTAATTAGTGAGATAACCACCAAGGAGTAAAGAATAACGCCGTTCCTAGGGAATACGCGCCCATATGATTACTGCAGTAAATGAAGGGGCGCGTTGAGTTCCAAGAAAGAACTAAATGAATGTTAACCAAACGTCACCCCTGATGAGTGAGGGAAGGAAGTCGGCTACAGACCGATCAGACATTGTAAGCCTAAGTCTTGACTAAGCTTACAAGGGGCTATGTTACTGTCGGTCCTAGCTCGGCCGGTTGGAAGGACAGACAGATGAGCTGACTCTGCTTGATTAGACAGCTAGGGTTATTCAGCATTAATTATCCCTTGTGTAAATTGCCTTAGTGATTGATTACGACATTACACGTGTGATAGGATAGGAGTTGTTCAGACTAAGGTATAAAAGGCGGAAATTGTAATGTAGAGAGGGATCGGTTCTTTGAAACAAGAACAATATCTAGTTTTGTCCATATTTATTTAATGAAAAGGGAGAACAAATTGGCCAATCAAGTGATGGTTTGAGCTATTGTACGCATTTGTATCATCAAGTGTTTTTGTATTCTTAATTATGATAAAGTTATTTGATTGTGAATAAATATAAGGTTATCTTATATTAAGAGATAACATTCATTTGATCCAATGTTTCGAAATCTCGATAAAAACTTTCACTTCTAGGCGTAGGCTGCTTGGAGAACTGCACATGTGGAACCAGGGTCTACAGTAGCTATTTTGGGCTGGGATCAATTGGATTAGCAGTATGTTTTCTTTCAACATGGCTTTTTTTTCTTTTTTACTTTGGTTTTCTGTATACCAAAATGCTTATTGCAATTTATTGGCTTCCTAGGTTGCAGGGGGAGCTAGACTTTGTGGAGCAACTAGGATTATAGGTGTGGACATCAACCTGGAAAAATATGAAATTGGTAATGTTAGCCATCATGTCATACATTATATAACATACTGCTAGCCATGTTCTTATTTTATGAATTGTACCAGTCATCCTACATGGAGTACCGGACGACCATAGTTAAACCGCGTCGATTGGAGAGCCAGACGACCCTCGCTGTCTACCGGCCATCTGTGAAGTCGACCCCACTCCTAGGCTACTTACACTAGCCTATCATGAGGTTAGAGTAGGAGAAGGTGTGTCAGGACTTTGCGTGCACGATTCCTCGCATCGAAGCTTCCAACACTGACATACCTAACCTCACCTGCCTTGGGTCATGGGGATTTTCGCCGCAAGAGGACAAGGATCCACTTTAGAATAAAGAGATTACAGAAGGCAGAAAGGGGGGGATTCTGATTTCGAGAACAAAACATTGGCGCCCACTGTGGGGCAGGTAAAACTTATCCCAACGACTACAGGAAAAGAGAGATGACTATGCAGAAGCCATGCCAATCACCGCAAACCAAGCAAGTTCCACCAACGAGGGAGAAGAAGATACGTTGCAAAGACTGCTCCGGGCAGTAGTTTCCCTTCAAGCGCGAAGCGACGAACAGTCATGACTCAGCGCGGAGGCTGAGTAGAGACAAGCAGAAGCTGAGGAGAGGTATCGCCAGGCAGAGCAACTGAACAGAGGGAGGAAGAACTCCATCAACAGATTGCCGCTCTTCGAGCTGCAAGTGGGCGAGATCAGACAGAACGTGAGGAAGACCCAGCCCAACCATTCTGGGGGCAACCGTTTTGCAGGGAGATAGACGAAACCCCTATTCCCCTCAACTGCAAGGAAGTGGTTGTAGAGCCCTTTGATGGAAGCCAGAATCCATATGCGCACTTGCAAACCTTCTAGACGTAGATGTACATTAGTGGTGGAAATGACAGGCTTAGCTGCAAATTATTCCCAGGAACATTGAAAGGAGTCGCAATGCAATGGATGGCCACGCTCCCACCTAGATCCATCCAAACTTTCAAAGATCTAGCCAGCTCTTTTGTATCACAGTTTGCCGCCAACAAGGTAAAGAAGTTGGAGGTAGCAGATTTGTTCGATATAAAACAGACTGAAGGAGAAAGCTTGAAAAGCTACTTGGCGCGCTTTAATAATGCAACGGTCAGAGTAGATGACCCTGACCAGAAGTTCTTTGTCAAAGCCTTTCAGAAAGGCTTGAGGGTGGGACCGTTTAGCGACGCCTTGGGCCTCAAAAAACCAGTTAATATGGAGGAGATACATGCCAGAGCTGAGAAGCACATGGAGATGGAGGAAGACCAATGTGAACGACGAAAATTGGAACGAAGGTCCGACCGGAAGGATGTAAGGCATCTGGCTAAAGCTAAAGAAGACAAGCACCCCATGCTCGCACGAGCCAACGAACACACACAACGCTTCACTCCTCTGATTGAAAAGAGGACTCAAATCTTGTGTGAAATTTGTCATACCTCCCTTTTAGAGTGCCCGCAAGGGCCAGGGGAAAGGTGATGGGAAAGGACAAAGATAGCTGGTGTGACTTCCATCGGGCATTTGGCCACGTTACCGAAGATTGTTGGGCATTGTGAACGTAGATTGAGAAGCTGGTGCAGATAGGCCACCTTAACTGCTATATTCGACAGGCATCCCCCAGGCGATACCAGATACAAGACGAGAGCGTGGGAAGGTCGGCCGACACCAGTAGGAGGGAAAGGAGCCGATCACGTCAAAGAACCCCCCCTCCCCCCCACCGAGGCACCATAGCCACCATTTCTGGAGGAGGGGTGGTCGACTTCCACACAAATTCTGACAGGGGGATGAAAAGGACCGAAGAGGGGAGGAGAGTTGAAAGAATTCAGACAGTATTGACGGGAGCGAATGTGACGCCCCTCGGAAGAAGAAAACCCACACCAACCATCTCATTCAACGACCGAGATATGAAACGCAGGGCAACCGGGCAAGACGAACCGATGGTAATCTCGGTCGTAGTAGCAGAATACAAGATAGAACGTGTCTTAATAGACCAAGGAAGCTCGACCAATATTCTTTACTGGTCCACAATGTAGAAGATGCAGTTGCCGGCCAGCTGGTTGTAGGAGTGCTCCGAGAACTTGTACGGTTTCGCAGGAGAATGTGTCCCCATCAGGGGGACGGTCGAATTGAAAACTAGTTTTGGAGAACGATCTGACATTAGAACCATTCCGGTCCTCTATACTGTCGTGGACACCCCCGCATCGTACAACATCATCATAGGCCGACCGACACTAAACAGGTTGGGGGCAGTTGTGTCCACCAAACATTTATGCATGAAATTCCCAGTGGGGAGGAGAGTAGGAAGCGTGTGGGCTGACTCCCAAGTAGCCCAAAGGTGTTATGAAGATAGTTTGAGAGTGGGCAAATACACGTCGGCCAACGTCGTGAATGCTTTAGATTTGGATATGGACCCAAGGGGTCTGTATGAGCATGAGGGACCCCACCCTACCGAAGATCTAAAGGAGATCCAGCTAGGGTTTCGACCTGAGCAGACAACAAAGATAGGGACAGCCATGAACCCTGAGGAGGAGGACCTACTGGTAGCCTTCCTAAAAGCTCACCCTGACGTGTTCGCATGGTCGGCCTGGGATATGCCAGGCGTGGACCCTGATTTTATGTGCCATCGACTATCAATAGAATAGGGGGGCAAAGCCCGTCGCTCAAAAGAAGAGAAAACAAGGAGAAGAAAAGCGCGAAGCAGCAAGGGAAGAGACACGCAAATTGCTATCGGTCGAATTTTTGCGAGAGGTACAGTACCCGACTTGGTTAGCCAACGTGGTAATGGTCAAGAAGCCAAGTGGTAAATGGAGGATGTGTACGGATTACACTGATCTGAATAAAGCTTGCCCTAAGGACCCTTATCCCTTGCCCAGTATAGATAGATTGGTTGACAGCGTCGCAGGATTTGCTCTCTTAAGCTTCATGGATGCTTACTCAGGGTACAACCAGATTCGGATGCACCCGCAAGACGAAGAGAAAACGACATTCATTATTGACGATGGAGCCTTTTGTTATAGGGTCATGCCCTTTGGCCTCAAGAACGCAGGGGCCACTTATCAGCGCTTAATGGATAAAATATTCCAAGGAATTCTGGGGGCGGATGTGGAGGTATACGTCGACGACATGGTAGTCAAGTCCCAAGGAGTGGCAGAGCATTGCGAAGCGCTAGGGCGAGTGTTTCATATTCTGAGAAAGCATCAGCTTAGATTGAATCCGGATAAATGCTCGTTTGGAGTGCGTGCAGGGAAGTTTTTAGGCTTCATGCTAACTGAGAGAGTCATTGAGGCAAACCCTGAGAAATGTCGAGCGGTCACTAACATGAGAAGTCCCCAGAGTGTTAAAGAGGTCCAACAATTCTCGGGAAAAGTCACAGCGTTGTCCAGATTCATCTCGAAAGTTGCAGAGACGGCTACACCCATATTCGCCACTCTCAAGAAAGGAGGGAAGTTTACGTGGATGGCCGAATGTGAAGAAGCTTTCCTACGTTTAAAGGCCATGATGGTTGCCCCACCCGTGCTAATCCACCCGAGTCTAGGTACTCCCCTATACTTATATATTTCTATATCTGATGCTGCCGTCAACTCGGCCTTAATCCAAGAGGAAGAAGGGGAACAACGACTTGTATACTTTACTAGCAAGGTACTCGAGGGAGCTGAAAGGAGATACCAGAAAATTGAAAAAGCTACTCTAGCCTTGGTGATAGCCTCACGGCAGCTACGCCCGTACTTTCAAAATTTCAGTATAGTAGTTCGAACAGATTTACCCATACGGCAAGTGCTGAGAAAACCATATATGGCTGGAAGTATGGTCTCATGGAGCGTTCAGTTATCAGAATTTGACATCTCATTTGAACGAAGAGGCCATGTTAAGGCATAAGAGCTGGCTGATTTCATCACAGAATTGACCCCAGAAGGTCCCCCAACTGATAGTAAGGGCGAGTGGTACTTGTCGGTGGACGGGTCTACGAACCAATCAGGATCTGGGGCAGGGGTCATCTTGGAAGGACCAAACAGCGTTCTCATAGAGCAATCTTTGCACTTTGACTTTAGGGCCAGTAATAATCAAGCTGAGTATGAAGTGTTGTTAGCTGGGATGAGACTGGCTTGAGACCTGGAAGCAAGAAGCCTAATCGCCAAAAGTGATTCGAAGTTGGTAACGGGGCAAGTAAATAATGAATATCAAACAAGAGATCCTCAACTGGCCAAGTATCGGGAGTAGGCGACGAAACTGGCGGCCACTTTCGAAAAGTTTGAACTTATCCACGTGCCGAGGGATCAGAATGAACGGGTTGACCTACTGGCCAAGCTTGTCAGCACCGGTCATACATGAAAACCTGAAAACACCAACTATAGATAGGGAAGAGATCTGGAATGTGGAAGAAAAAATGACGTGGATGACGCCACTAATCCAATTCCTGCAAGACGGCCGAGTCTTGGAGAATGATCAAGAAGCCAGAAGGGTGGTAAAAGAATCAACGAGATACACTTTGGTGGGTCAACAATTGTATAGGAGGGGTTTCGCTTTTCCCCTCCTCAAGTGCCTAGATGGGGACGAAGCAAAATATGTAATGAAAGAAGTACATGAAGGAGTATGTGGAACACACATAGGAGGGCGGGTCCTGACAAGCAAAATTGCTAGAGCTGGTTATTATTGGCCCACTTTGAAAGGCGACTGCATGAGCTATGTAAAAAAAATGCGACAAATGCCAGAGGTTTGCCGAAGGGCACAAAGCACCCCTCGAAAGGTTGCACACAATCACGTTGCCCTGGCCGTTCTATAAATGGGGGGTAGACATCCTAGGGCTATTCCCTTTAGCCCCGGGGCAAATAAAATTCCTAATTGTGGCAGTGGATTACTTCACTAAATGGGTCGAGGCAGAACCGGTCGCTACTATCTCTGCCGAAAGAGTTAAACGCTTCTTATGGAAGAAGATCATCTGCCGTTTTGGCCTTCCGGCCGAGATAGTGTCAGATAATGGAACTCAATTCGCATCCAAGACCACGACAGAGTTTTGCAAGGAATTGGGGATCAAGCAAATCTTCATGTCGGTGGAACACCCACAGTCGAACGGACAGGTGGAAGCGGCCAACAAGGTCATCCTAAAAGGGTTACGAAGGAGACTGGAGGAAGCAAAGGGTCGATGGGCCAAGGAATTGCCACAAGTGTTATGGTCATGCCACACTACCCCTCACTCAACTATGAATGAAACTCCATTTCGCTTGACGTTTGGAACTGAGGCCGTCATACCAGTGGAGATTGGAGAGCCATCTGCACGCAAGACGTTATTTGAGCCAAGCGAAAACGAGACCAAATTGAGAGCAAACCTAGACATGTTACAGGAGGTAAGGGAAGCGGCCCACATAAGGGAATTTGCGATCAAAACCAGAGTCGCCAAGATGTACAACCGAAGAGTGATCCCTCGTAGCTTCAAACCCCAGGACTTAGTGTTGAGGAAAGTAGTTCAAAAGGCCGAGAACAACAAACTAACGCCTAAATGGGAAGGCCCTTTTAGAATCAAAAGAGAAGTAGGGCAGGGTGCTTATTGGCTAGAGTCATTAAAAGGCAAAGAGATACCAAGGACCTGGAATGCTGTCTCTTTACGAATGTATTATAGTTAACACTCATGAAATGCCATTTCTATGTAGAATGCGATATGTTATTAACAATAGCTCACCTCAGATAAAGTCCTATAGCGCCTCCTACATGGTCGGCCAAGGGCTCGCCTCGGATAAAGTCCTATAACGCCACCTACACGGTCGGCCAAGGGCTCGCCTCGGATAAAGTCCAAAAAGGGCGACTCTACAAAGTCTACCCTGGGCTCACCTTGGATAAAGTCCTATAGCGCCACCTACACGGTCGGCTAGGGGCTCGCCTCGGATAAAGTCCGAAAAGGGCGACTCTACAAAGTCGACCCTGGGTTCGCCTCAGATAAAGTCCTATAGCGCCACCTATATAGTTGGCCAGGGGCTTGCCTCGGATAAAGTCTAAAAAGGGCGACTCTACAAAGTCGACCCTTGGCTCGCCTCAGATAAAGTCCTATAGCGCCACCTACACTGTCGGCCAGGGCTCGCCTCGGATAAAGTCTAAGAAGGGCGTCTCAACAAAGTCGACCCTGGGCTCGCCTCGGATAAAATCCTATAGTGCCACCCACACGGTCAAACAGGGGTTCACAAACGTGTTCTAAAAAACCATCCGCACGGTCGACTATGAGCTCGCCTCGACTAAACCTAAAGGGTGACCTGAATGGATAACCTGACTCGACGGCCGAACGTGTCCTAAAGCGAAATTTGTTAAGGGTCACCTAATATGGTCAACCCATAGGTGCCTCAGAATTGAGACGAAAATGCTTGAAACAAGTTATGGGATCATGATGAGAGCGATTCATTTTGCCTTGATAAAAAGAGTAGAAAAAGCGCAAGAATAGTCGTAGACTTAAACTAAAGCGCAGATTAAATATAAAACGCGAAGCATACAAGTAAGAGCAATACGAACGACGAACCCAAAAAGATCCAAAGTCAGAAACAAATATGAATTAAAAAGCGCAAGTACATGAAGCAGATCAATGTTCCAAAGTCAAAGTTAAAAGATTACAAGAGGAAATCAAGGAACTGGGGATCCTAGAGGAGTCTCCACAGACATTAGGCGGCCATCCACAATCTCTTTGAATGGATCGGACTCCGAAACATCAATGGAGGGATGGAGGAATTTGACTTTCCCTATTGCACGCTCAAAACCCACCTCGTACTGATCCACAATATCAATACCTTATTGATAAATGGTTTTGTTGCATGCCATAATGGTATCCTGAGCCGATTTGAGAGACTCCTCCATTGATGTTATCTTGTCCTGCTGATTCTTTTGGACCTCCTCCAAGTCAGCGACGTCTTCGCGCAACCTTTTCAATTCGGCTTGGAACGAATCATTCTCCAACTCCAAGTTAGACCTTGCCTGCGACCATTCGGCCTTGGCGTCCAAAAGTTCCCTATTCATTTGCTGGGTTGCCCGAAGGATTTCTTGAAGCTTTTCCATAGATAACATGTAATCGTTGAGTTTGGTCTCAGCTTCAAAAAGGGTCGAAGACAAATTACGGTTTTCCTCTTCAGATTTCTTATTCTGTTCGGCCCAAGACATCCGCTCAGCCTCCAAGCACTCGAATTCTTTCTCGGCAGCACGAGCAAGACCGAACCCATGGGCTACATATTGTTGGAGGACAGCATAAGTCCCGACGAGGCCTAAACGCTCAACATCTTGCTCCAATGATGAAGAAGTCAGAGTTTGATCCTCCGCCCGAATAAAGGACTTGTAAAGTAGCGGCCTGGGGTCTGAAGGTAGGGGCATGGACACATCACGGCCGGAAGAGGGATCCTCGTAGTTTGTTTGAGTTAGTTCCTCTAAGTGTGGGCGCTTGCTCGGTCGACCATCAGGCTCTTCAAGCACTTGATCAACTTGAAGAGGAGAGGGGGGAGCGGCCTTCTCGAGCACGAAAATTGAAGGGGTACGCGACGTCCCTTCTTGGGAGACCTGCGGCGGATCAAGCAGACCAGCGGTAGAGAGGGGTGCAGCTTCAACCTCGACGTCGACTGTTTGCGAGGCTTGTTGAGAGGCCTGTTCCTTCCTCTTCCTCAAGTCCTTCAAGGCCTTGGTCGAATATCCTGAAAAAAGCAAGAAATCGAAAAGATAAGCAACAATAAGAAGACAACAAAAGGTAAACCGTAATCATTCCACAAACCTGTCCCTTTAATGATCTCCGCACTGTGGAGGACAAGCATCTCCTTTAACTCAGCGATAAAGGAACACTCCTAACTCTCTAAGTTCTTGCGGTCGATCGTGATGGATACGGCCGGTTGACTGGTCCATTAGAGAGGGAAGAACGACCGTCCGAAGCGGTCAATCAACAGTTTAGAGTTGAAGGAATGGCCTCAGTAGCTTACGCCTAGCCCTATTGCTCAACGAAGTCCAACCACTTGGTTAGTCTTGCGAGGAGAGAAAAACCAAAAGAACACCCCCAAGGAGGGGGCTTTACCCAAGTCTTCGCATAAAAGTTCGAAGGCCTGGACAAATGCCCAACTGTTGGGGTGAAGTTGAGTAGGAGCCACGTTCAAGGCGTGCAAGATCGCCCGTTCAAAATGGGTAAAAGGGAGTTTTATCCCCAATTTCGAATGAAGCGTGTCGTAGAGGTAGAAGAATGGCTCAGCTCCTTCAGTCAGGCACATGCATACCGATTCCCCCTGCTGACAAGCTGACACTGACACCGACCATGATTTCGGCTGACAGATGGCCGAAGCCATCCCTAGTAATGAGTTGGGCCGTGTCAAGACGGAGGAGACCCTCAAGACTTCCGGATCCACCTAGGAATATGGGTCCTTAGCGACATTGTCAGAAGTATGGTCGCGATACCATATCTTAAAAGGGTAATTGTGGCAAGACTCTGAGCTTGAAGAGGAATTGCCTCCCCTGTCGGAGGCGTCACCGTTAGGCGTCGCACTTGATGAAGGATGGGCCCTTTGAGCGGAGGCACCCAGCGGGTTCCTCGAAGACTCTCCTGCGAACGAAGTAGAGCAAGGGTCAGATAGTGACCTTGGCTAGGGCACGAGATCCTTCAGAAAGTCGAAGGAAATCAGAAACAAGAAAACCCAAATCGAAAGAAGGAGAAATCAAAAGGTATAAAATTTATGGAAAGACAAGAAAAATTACCTGCAGGTGCCATCGAGATAAAGCTTCGGAGTAGGAATATGAAGTTGCTGAAGGAGGAAGAAAGCGCATGCTCCCTGTAAGAAAAATGGCGAAGAAGAGACAAGAATGAAGGGCAACGGAATGGCATCGAAGAAGAGACAAGAATGAAGAGACAAATCAATTACTTCACATGCCTTGAGCCACGCTTCGCTAATGATTGCATGGAATCTACAAGTCGCGTAGTCCCGAGGAAGTAATAATTACGGTGCGCCCAAACATCACCAAACCCTAAGACCAGACCATAAGTCGCGAGCCGGTTCATAATGATGTCACACTCCCTAAAACGACCGAACGAGGATAAGCTTATGTCTTACAGACTAAGCTTAAGGGGCTGTGTACCGGTCGACCTACATGGAGTACTGGACGACCATAGTTAAACCGCATCGATTGGAGAGCTGGACGGCCCTCGCTGTCCGCCGACCTTCCGTGAAGCCGACCCGACTCCTAGGCTACTTACACTAGCCCATCATGAGGTCAGAGTAGGAGAAGGTGTGTCAGGACTTTGCGTGCACGATTTCTCGCATCGAAGCTTCTTCCAATGCTGACATACCTAACCTCACCTGCCTTGGGTCATGGGGATTTTTGCCGCAAGAAAACAAGGATCTACTTTAGAATAAAGAGATTACAGAAGGCAGAGGTGGGATTCTGATTTCGAGAACAGAACATGAATGAATTCTGAATTTGACTTTTGGGTTTGTTCTTCTCTTTTAATCATGAAAAAAGTTTGGACTCTATCCATACGTGCTTGTTGAATCCATTGTATTCCGATAGCGCGGCAACTCGTGTTGTTTAAGACTTTGTCCATGCTGGAGAATGTGGGGATTAAACTACGAGAAAGGTCTACCCTTTTGAGGGCATCAATCTTAATCTTAATTTATATGCACTGACTGTAGAAATTCCCTTCTTGTTGCCAAAGGAAGCGTCATATAACATTTTCTCATTCCAAATAATTTTGTAATATTGTTATTAGTGTGTATGTATTTACATCGATTAGTTCAACGTTTTTAATATTTGTCTGGAAAACCCTGTTCAAATATGCTGGTATGAATAGAAGTGGTGGCGGAGCATACTAGTGCTTTGAATGTGTGGGTGTGGCATCATTGGTGCAAGAAGCATATGCTTCTTGTAGAAAGGTATCCATCACTCTCAAAAGTTCCCAACCATATCCTTGCACAATCATATATAGGCAGACAATTATAATGTGACTAAATTTGTTCCTAAATTATGAATTTGATCAATCACCACTTCACAAAGCTTGAATGGCCACTAAAAGTAGTAAGGTCTTAGTTTGTGCTAACTAAATTGAAATTTCACATACTTCATGAAAAATAAAGACTCTGATTAAATAGAAACAAACTTGAATGAGCATGCCAATAGAGAAATGTCAATAACACGTTTTTTTAATTCATTTTTTAACACAATTTTATTACAAATCACAAAATTTTGGAAGTCTTTTTATCTTATGAATTTCACTTATAATTTTGTACTCCAATAAATTTTAACCACAATAATAGAGAGCGTAATAGAAAAGTGTATGAGAGCACTACTCCTTGCCTATGGTGAGTTCAAAAAATCAAACCTTTTCTAAAGCATAAGTGGAAAGCTGATGATTTTGCCTCTAGGATTGGGGAAAACAAGCGGTGTTTTTAAAGTGATCAAATAAAATTTTCAAAACCAAGCAATACATTGATGCACCAGTTAAATTGTTTCTACTCAAATCAAGAACTTTAAAATTTCCTTGATGCATGCAATATTGGAGGGATACCATAGAGTTTAAAATACAAATTAAAAGAAGCAAAGTAGAAGTCTAAAAACAATTGCAAGATAACTATGCAAAATGACAATTCCCTAGAATTCAAATGGCATTAAGCCTTCTCAAACAAACAAAGGCTAGCTGTAGGAAAAAATTGGATCCAGCAAAGATGGGTTGTCACCATCTCTCCCACACTAAGCATTATCCCAAACCCAACTTCTTAAGTATATTTCTTATAAAAAAAAATATGAAGTTCCTCTTGAGAATCTATTATCATTCCAATCTTTGGGATTTGTTCACTAATATGAGTTGAACACTTTTTAAGATTTTCATTTTCTTCAACAATAACAGGATTCACCACCTCTATACCTTAACCATGATAAATATAACAAAATAGTTGTAATTAAAATTTAATTTTATAAATAATTATTCATGATAAACTTGACTAAACAAAATAACCATAGAATCCATTTGATAATAATAATAATAATAAAATTTGATAACATGAAAATAGTAATCATTTCCATATTATATTGAAGCATATTTTTTAAGCAAACAAACATGCCAAACTTTCTATATGATTATACCATTTGATTGTTAGGAATTCAAATTTTAGTTTTGGGTATAAAAAAAATCATGTTGAAAATTGATTGGTGAACTCACGGCCTCCGTCAGAAATTTTTGGTAGAAACTTCCAAAGCTATCTCGTGAATAAAAAAAAAAGTTGTGCCTATAGCTTGCTGTTGGCTTGTAATTCACTAGGTCCCTAGGATTGAAAGAGTTGTATCATTATAGCGTATGAGACTCAAACTCTACATTAGTTAAAGTGTTTGGTTTCCCTTTATGGATTCATGGAAAAATCAAAATTATGTTCAACGTGCTACCTCACACACTAGAAACTTTAAGTGTAAACTTGAATCTAGGGTGTATAAGACACCATCCAACGTAGGACGCTGGATTTTAGATGTTTTCCCTGGATGACTTGGATGAATAGCGTGAATTATAAATTTTTATCTTTTTAATCCAAAGTCTTCTTCCCTTTCTTGTTGAGGATGACTTCAAACTTAAATCCTTGACTTTTTGTCTTCGTTATATGCAAAAAATTACTTCTCAATATTTTTTAAGAAATAGTTAAAATAAAGCAACTTAATCTAAAAATACAAAACGATTAAAAATGATATAATCATGAGTTGTCTTTCCAGGGGAGTTTTTTTTATTAACTCTACCTTGATAATTTATGTTTTAAAGATAATCATTTGATATCTATTTCGTATTTCAAAATATATTAAAAAATGAACATGATTTCTCTTTTATATTTGTTTAATTTTAATAAAAAAATTTATATATAATTTGAACATTAAACAACAAACTAAATACATAGTACATAAAAAAATGTTATACAAACAGTTTCCAAAAATTCTCCATAAGAGAAAGTTGAAAAGATTGGTTGTGTAAAAAGATTGATGTAAATTTACTCAAAAACTCATAATTTTTAACATTCAAATTTTTAATGTTTAAAATTTTAAATCTGTTGGGTGTTAAATTTTACTGCATATTGCTTTTCATATTTTTAATTATAAAAACTTTGGTAGGAAATGACGAGAGATACACATAAATTGTTCAAGTATCATTGCTTATAGAAGCACCTTCTTATTAAACATCTTCTCTCACGGTCAAAATTCAATCATTACCGGTTCTTATTGAGAAGATATGCAAAAGACATATAGCCTAAGTACCTTTCTTTCTTTTCCTTCCTACCCCATCATTTCCTTTCTTCATTATAAAGCAATTATTTGTATATTCCCATGTTTTTATCAACAAATTGTCTCTTATTTTTTATGATCTCTTTATCTTCATCTTCCATCTTTCTTAGAAATGATGCCAAGTTTTGAAACTCCAGCTGAGTCAGACACTCCTCAATTTCACTTTGTTGAGCTTCGTAGAGATGTTTAATAACATTCAAAATCACTTGGTCTACAGGACTAAAGGAAGTGTTCTTGTCTATTCTCTCCATCATTTGGTCAACTACATAAGCCTTAAGGCAATTGTAAGGGTGAAGAGGATGCTTCATTGCATTCTTAATGTTGAAATGACTTCTTCATCGTTCACTCTTACAGTAATTTTCCATTTTGCTACATCAATAAGCATGTGGCTGGTTGTCAAGAATGATCTTCCCAAAATGAGAGGACATTTAGTATCCACTTCTATTTTAAGAATTACAAAATTAGATGAGAACATATATTTAATTACTTTTATAATAATAAGATCTTTAATCACTCCTAGATATTTTACAGATCTATCTATCATTTGCAATGCCATTCTAGGGCTTGTTCTCATCTACATTTTTTTCTCTTACTTTTTCAACTTCTTTATTCTTCTCATCTCATTCCTCCAAGATAAGATTCGACTCTTTTCCAATTTCTTTTCTTTTGCCACCATACTTTTCTTCCTCTGTCGTTATTGTAATTCCACTCCTTATAGAAATACCCATGCATTGCTCCTTAGAATCAAATGTATTTGCTATAAATCCACTTTAAGATTGTTTACTTTGACTTTTGAACAAATTCCCTAGTTGGTGCTGAAAGCTTTTCATGGTAGCTTCAGTATTTTTCATGAAGGTTTGAGTGGTTTGCATGAATTGCAACATTGTTTCTTTGTTATCTAAATTGTCTTTAGGAGCTTAAGAAGACTTTATGAAACTTCAAATTTGGATTTCACTTCAACACCAAGAACAAATTAAATTAGGTTTCTAGAAGATTGGATAAAAGTTAAGAACAATAAGAAATAAACAAATGGACAAGGAGAAAAGATGAATAGGCCATAAGGATCCAATCCTTGATGAGGTATAGGAGAATTCCCCCACAAAACTCTAAGGACTCTTGATGAGAGTTAAGAGTTCTTTACTAAGAACTACCAAGAAATTTGTCTCACAAGTTATTAATACATGGTTGTTGAGGTTTTTATTGGTTTTCTTAATCATGCTTAGCACTAATTCAAAAACTAGACTAATCAAGGTCCAATGGCCCAAATCTAGGAAGAGAGGTGTGCTTGAGAAGCTTTCCTAAAGAGAGGCATCCCAAAGTGAGGCATCCCAAAGTGGCTTGGATCAAGCCCCAAGCTTCCTTTGTAAGCCTTCTCTTGGTTGAAAACATGAAGGCTTTCCTAAGGCTAAACTTATCCTAAAAAAAAAGGACCAGAAATGGTCTACAATGGGCTAATACAAGCCCAAGAAATTCCTACAAAAAATGGACTACTGATGGTCCATATGACCCTTCACATGACCTACAAAGTATGTGTAAAGAAATGG
The DNA here is from genome assembly GCA_025330945.1 of Mucuna pruriens. Lineage (NCBI taxonomy): Eukaryota > Viridiplantae > Streptophyta > Magnoliopsida > Fabales > Fabaceae > Mucuna > Mucuna pruriens. Next base: position 1,442,179 of record JAENHJ010000255.1, read on the forward strand.
AACATTATTTTGAAGTGCTAATACTTCCCTTTGGAGTTTCTTTATCCTTCCCCTTATAAGGGGCCTAGCAAATCCATGCTTCCTTTTTTATCTTCCTTTGGTGGGCTCACATCATCTTCCTTTTCTTGAAAATAATTTGTTCTCAAATTTTGATCCTTGGTACCTACATCATAAGGGGATAAATCATAAACATTAAAAGGGGTATTACCACCAAAATCCATAGAAAGATCACGGAAATATACATTATCATTAATACGCTTTAGGATTTTAAATAGACCATCTCTTTTAGGAAGGAGTTTGGATTTCCTCAAAGTAGGAAGATGATCCTACTTTGAGATACCCAAATGATGTCTAAATTCAAATGATAAGAGATACAAAATATATAAATTAAAATGTAAGTCTTAAGATACATATATGTTAGATAAGAATGTTGTATCACTTATTGGGCACTCTCGCATTTATGGACTATGTACTTGTATGGATGGTATTGCTTTTATAAATGGTCTTCTATAAGTTATGTATGACATTGCTTATGCTTTGATGACTAGAGTACTTATGAACAATCGTACACTTAATCAAAATATTAGTAATTACTCTTAGACTATAATATTTATTATCATCAAAACCTGTGAGATTTTGAACGCATTAAAATATCTTGCTCCAATAGAGTAAATAGAGTCAAAACAAGATCGTCTTTCAGAGACCAAGCATCTTATGCCTTAGTGTCTAAGATAGAACCTAAGACAATAGATGAAGCTTTAGAGGACGATGATTGGATCATCACCATGGAAGAACTACATCAGTTGACTAGGAATAATGTATGGACTCTACTTCCAAGACCAAGTAACTAAAACATCATAAGAACTAGATGAGTGTTTAGAAATAAGCTAGACGAAGATGGTAAAGTAGTAAGAAATAAATCAAGGTAAGTAGCTCAGGATCAACAAGAAGGTATAGACTTCATTGAAACCTTTGTACCTTGATAAGATCGTTTTTAGTCGTCTAACACGTATCAAATAAATTAAAGCTAACTATAGTATAGTCAACCTTAGGTCGAATTTTCTCAAGGACACAGTGTGCTCAATTGTGATTTTATGTGCAAACTATAGTAATGCAGAATCTAAGTGTAGAGTGTTGACTCGTCTCGGCATTGGCCGAGATGCCTTCAGTAAAGACTGGGACGAGATGATCTCGGCAGAGACTTCTTGACTCGGCTCGGTTGAGTGCGGACTGACGCAACAGAGTTGGACTGTCTCTGTTTCAGACTTAAAAAGCAGTAAACAGGGGGGTTGGAATGCGAGAATGACATCAAGTAAAGTAAAGCTATGAATGCAGAGGAAATACACTACTACTACGAATATTACTATTATTATTATTATTATATTACTATGTTCATGTTCAGTCCCATTAGTCTAAGTCCAATCCAATTTCTTCACTCCAGTTCTCAGTCCATATTAGCCTTGGGAATTCTTATTACAATCGTCAAAGGTTCGTCCATTACCATACCGAGGAATTACACGATTGCTACCTCATCAGTTGGTAGGGATTAAGTTCAGAGCTTATTTTAGGTTCTCAATTAACATTCATTAGTTGATTGCCTACTGAATTAGTTAAACCAGTTTCGATCGGCTTAGCTTAACATTGTTCACGTTTTAAATGCAATCGCGATTCCACCCGTGAATTAAAGAAGAGGAAAGGAATAGTGATTGGAAATGTAGAATGCAATTGATTAATAGAAACAGAATACAAACACAGTGGTTTGAATTCAGATAGATCCATCTTCCACAACGATCGCCATGGTTGATGGTCGTGGTTCACCTTCGCTAGCCTGAGCGCTGAGGATCAGATCCACCAGAGTGCGTTGGAAATCCCAATCGGTCCCCTCTGACAGACTTTGGCTTCCTAGTCTCAAACCTGCACCTCCTCGATCGAGAGAGACACTGATGCAGCATCGTGCATCACTGCAGATGGAGAAAACGAGAGCGTGAAAATGGAATACAATGGATATGCATAGAGTGTGAATTCCAAGACCCTGAAACAGTGCACAGTTCCTTATATTTATACACAATTGTGATTGCTAACTACTCCTAACTACTCCTAACATAATTACATGGTGAATTGCCTAATCTACCCTTGCGTAACTTGTGCTGCAAGCTTCTCCAGGAATGATGTGGCAGCTGAGTTGGAGCTGAGGTGGCCTATGTGTTGGATTGCTGACGTGGATGACGCAATTGGGCCGCTCCTTATTAGGCTGCTCTTTAGTGGGCTGCTGGAAATTGGGCCTGGCCAAGACGACTCTCCTGGCCGAGGTGGAGTCAGCTTAGTCCTGCAGAATAAGGGAAGAAAACTTTTTATTAGCTAAGACCTTCAATTTAACACAGATTTGTATTTTCTCTAATTTTAGGTCCTTAATATGAATCTCAGCTAACACTCAATTCTTAAGCACAAAATAGTCTTGCAACACTCTTCTTAGGTTCATAAAAGATGTATAATTTGTGACTCATCATACCTATAGCAAGATTAGAAGCTATTAGGTTCATGCTTGCATTTGTTGCATATAAAACATTAAGCTTTTTCAAATGAACGTAAAAATTGTTTTTCTAAATAGTTTTATAGAAAGAAGAGGTCTTTGTAAAACAACCCATGGTTTTAAAGATCAAATTTTGTCTGAACACGTTTTCAAATTGAGAAAGACTCTTTATGGTCTTAAACAAGCACCTCGTGCTTGGTATGATAAACTTAGCAATGTTTTGATTGAAAATGGGTTCACTAAAAGAAAAATGGACACAACTTTATTTAGAAAAGAATCCAACAAAGATTTCATTATAGTTCAAATAAATGTTGATTGATGAAACCTTGGATCCACAATCAACACACAAAGTCAAGAAATTGAAAATCTCTTGGAAATCATTGTGATCGAAAATTGAAAGAAGAAAGAAAAAGAAAATGGATTAACGATGAAGATAAACTTGCTACTAATCCTAATAGATTAGATAAGAGAAGTAAAGAATCACTACAAGCATCTTGGAAACTTGATGAGAATTTGGGTTCTTGTTCAAGAACAAGAGAAGAGAGAAAGTCTCTCACAAGTGCAATGCATAAATTCTATTACATGTAAAAGTGATTAAACTAATTGCATTTGAAACTTTTATAGTCATTTCCTAATCACTAATTAGCACTTAAACTAATCCTAAACTAAATTAAGACAAGGCCAAAAATAGCCTAAAAGCATGCAACCCATTTCGGTCACTATAAGCCACACTGATTTAGTGACTGAAAATCTCTTAAAGAAAAATATGTCCTATTTTGGGCTTTTGTGCCCAAAAGAAAGCCATATAAATGAAATACAGGTATTCTATTATGAAAATACAGAAAGTATACTCTTTATAAAGTACTAAATAAGGCTAATTTGGCAACTAAACAAAGAGTACAAAGTAAGGCCATCATTAGGCCCTCCTTGGCCTTATAGGAGACCTAATTCCTTTTGCACTTCCTCTTGCAATCTCCCTAATCTACCCTTGTCATGAGGCCTTGTAGTGCAGTACTTTCCACGCCCTCCATGCTCTCTTGAGTGTCTCCTAAGCCTTGGTCCATATTCACATCATTGATGATATTATCTTTTGAGCTATTGATGAAACTCTTTGCAAGGAATTTTCTAAGCTTATGTAGAGAGAGTTTAAAATGAGTATGATGGGAGAACTAAAGTTCTTTCTTGGCCTTAAAATCAAATAAGAAGACTATGACATCTACATCCATAAGAAAAGTATACAAAGGAACTTTTTAAGAAATTCAAGATGGATGAATCCAAACCTATGAGCACATCAATGCATCCGTCTATAACTATAACAAAATATAAATAAGGTAAAATTGTTGATAAGACGATATGTAGAGGTATGATTGGACTTCTACTTTATCTAACTGCTAGTGTACCTAATATCATGTATAACGCCCATCTTTGTGCTAGATTTTAGCTTGATCCTAGAGGTTCACATTTGACTATTGTCAAAAGAATATTTAGATATCTAGTTTGGAACAACTTAGATATTTTTTTTTATAAGAAAAATCAAGATTTCAAATTAGTAGGCTTTTGCGGTGCTGATTACGCTAGAGATAGGATCAAATGAAAAAGTACAAGTGGAGGATGTCACTTTATAGGACCATGTCTTATATCATAGGCAAGTAAGAAGAAAAACTCCATAGCACTCTCAACTACAAAAGCTAAATAAGTCTCAACAACAAGTTGTTGTTCATAACTTTTGTGGGTAAAATATCAATTAGAAGATTACTCAAGTTTTTTAGCACAACTTTTTATATTTTGTGATAATACAAGTGCCATAAACCTTTTGAGAAATCTCATACAACATTATAGACCAAAGCATATAGAAATAAGACATCATTTCATTCATGATTATGTTCAAAAAGGTGTTTCCGTTATCAAGTTTGTTGATATTGAGAATTAATGACTTGATATCTTCATTAAAGCTCTAAGAGAATATCATTTTAACTTCATTAGAGAAAATTTTCATATACATGTCATATATAATCCTAAGCATAAATGACACATGCATATCATCCTTATACATATCATCCTAAATTATGACTCATACAACATCTAGTTTCATTAGTATTTTATATTTGGAATTTCTATCTTATGAAAGTACAGGAAATGACAACAACATTTATTTCTATGATTTTGTTTTTAATTGTTTATTCTCACTCTTTAGGAAACGTGCGTTAGAAACACAACGCATGATTGCTTACAGTTTTTGTGTGTTAGACCCTTAAAGATGTTTAAAGAAATTTTGAAGTTGAAAAAACATAAATGGTCTAATAAAAAGTGTCATAATTTTCATGCAAAGACTTTTATAAAATAAGATGCAAGCACACATTTTACACATAATCTAATCCATCAAATGATACTTTGCTATTGAACAAGTTTTACTATCAATGCATTGTCTACCATCGAAAAAGGTTTTTATCAAGATATGACAGCTTATACTAAAATGCAATGTTTCATTAAATGAAATATTTCTCTATGAAATATTAATATTTTTATAAGTGTTTTCAGGACATATCTGTTTTAAGCAAATTGAAAGACATCATATCAAGTCACTTTCTCCAATAACTTTGAGCAACATACCTTTTGATGTATAGTAGAGTTAGAACAGTATGCCTAAGTTACTTAAAAAGAAGATAAACACAATGATTTATCATATCAAAGTGACTAGTTGATATATATATATATATATATATAGGAAGACTAAGAAGACTTCAAGAAGAAGTGAACCAATAGATGAATCTCCTTAAGGGCTAAAAAGGGTTCAATCGTGACTTAACTTTGTACACATATTTTGACTATAATCATAGTCCTTTGTGAATTTGTTTTTAACCTTTAGACCACTATTTCTAAGTGGTATTTGCTTGTAATAAATCTTGTTGGGCTTGTACGTGGGCTTGGAAGCCAAAATACTCCCTTTTGACCATAGTGACACAAATTTCGGTTACCAATTGACAAGACTTGCATAGTTTGCGTTTTGGCTTAGGCTTTGGGCCTTAGTTCTTGGAACTCTTAGGTTAGTTTAGGATTAGATGAAGCTTCTTAATCATGATTAGTGCAGGCCTATATAAGGCCATTTTGTAATTAGTTTAATCAATTTTTGATTGAATAAAAATTATGCATTGCACTTTTAAGAGACCTCCTCTCTTCTCTTGTTCTTGAGTAAGGACCCTATTCTCAGTAAGTTTCCAAGATGATTGTGGCAAATATCACTCTTTCTTTTATAATTTCAATGGAACTAGTGACGAAAACACCATTCCTCTCTTACCATATCTTTGATTTCTTCTTTCAATTTACATTCCTAATTTATAGACCTAATTTTCAAAAATCTTCTAACTAGTTATTGTTTGTGAATCCTTGGATTTAACACTAGTTGGTGAAAGGTATTTAACGCTCGCATTAAATGATCAAACATCTCAACAGACCATAGAAGATAGTTTCAAAATCACAAGGAAGAACTCTAAAGATCCTCAATGAATACATCCTTGAAGAAGTTCTATAAATACCTTGGTTATAGAAGAACGAAGTACAAGATACAAGAGATAAAGATATTAAAAAATGAATACATCCTTGAAGAAGTTCTATAAATACCTTGGTGATAGAAGAATGAAGTACAAGATACAAGAGACAAAGATATTCAAAAATATTCTCTTAGTAAGCTTTAATTTTACATTCATTTAAAGATCTATTTTTGTTCTTTGTAAAGTTGTTGACTCACTTTTATTTGTTTATACGTTTTAACAAACGATAAGAGTCAAACACCTTTAAACACTATATTGTAAGGAGTGTTTAACATAAAGAGGCTTGTTATAAAGAATACTTATGATATTTCTTGAGAAGAAATTGAAAGAATACTTAGGTTGTTGCTTGGAGAAGCAAGTGAAAGAATACTCAGGATAAGCTTAGGTTGGCTTATTGTGTTCTTGTGTTTGTAAGCAAACAAGCTCTTGTTTATAGTGGAAATCTTGGTGGTGTAACCAAGGACTGGACGTACTCTTTTAAAAGACGAACTAGTACAAAATATTTGAGTGGCTATCTCTTTCCTATCTCTTTTATTTTATATTGTCTAATCGCTTGCTTTAAGGAAAATGTTTTCCTAAACAAGTTTTATTACATGTTGTTTGTATTTCTAGTCTTGATAGACATAATGTTTTGAAAAGATTTGCAAAAATTTTTAAAGAACACAATTCAACCCTCCCCTTCTTGTGTTTATTTGTACTAATATTGTGCATTTATTCTGTTGAGCACGTATGAAAAATAAGGTTTTCTCTTTCCTGTCTTTTCACATTTAAAAGAATTGCCAAGTATAAAAAGGAAACAAATTTCAAACTTAAAATCTCTATGCTTTCAAACTCTCTTGTTTTCTCTTAAATCCTAATTCTCCTTTCTCTCAAAAGTAATAGACGAAGTTCTTGCATCAATAGTTGCTAACCAAGACAAGGCTACTCTCAAGAAATTCTTAGAGGATGATTTCCTAGTTGGAAAATAGGTCAATTTAGAGAATTTGAAGAATTTTAGAGCAAATATTACTCACTTCCTTGATGATACTGGTTGGACACCATATGTAACAAAGAAGAATGAACACTTTCGGGCTCTTTATGCTATTTTTTGGGTGACTACTTTGCGTCAATGAAACCATTGTTGGCATAGTGGAAAACAAGGATATCAATGTAACATCCTAAAATTCAAAAATAGTTATTTAGTTATATATTTTATTTAGTTAGTAAAAAGATTAGGTTGTTATGAAGTTTGAAATGGAAAATGGTTATAATAAAATATATTATAATTATTTAATAGTTATAAAGGAAAATAAAAGAAAAAGCTAACAAAAATATATAATAAAAAGAAAGGCGATTCACGTGGGTATTCCATGCCTCCTCTCAACAAAATTCAAGGAGAGAATGGTAAATGTGGGTGTATTTGAATTTAAATAGTAAATAATTACTAATAAAATAAAATAAAATAAAATAATAGTAAGTAGAAAATGAATTGGTTACGTGCACAAACACTAGGAAAGGAAGGAAAGAAAAGAAAAGAAAGTTACTTTTACAATTAGAAAATCTATCACTCAGAAGAAAAAGGAAGAGAGAACTAGTGAAATTCAAGACACGTCATCACACTAAGAAGACAACCTTTTAGCATTTGTTCTAGGTGAGTAGAACAACATTTTTTTAAACTTCCATGGTATGCATTCTTGATTTTTTTTGGAGTTCTTGTTAACAAAGTTTTAGGAATTTTTCTATAACCTAATTGTTGTGTTTGATTTAGTAATTTTGGGGAAATAAAGTTTCTTTTAGGGTTTTGATGAGAAAATTATGTATTTGAAGGAAACCTAGTTGTTTGTTGAAATTCAATTGAAGTTATTTTTCTTGATGAATTGTTTAATTGTGATAAAGGTTTGAGAAACCAATTATCTATCATCGAATGACAAATTATTATTATCAAAGTCGGTCATTACCTTCCGAGAAGGAATGACGATAGACATTTTATTATAGGCATAGGATAAAAGATATTACCATCTAGGATGAGATATCTAATTTGTTAAACACATATACATCTAGGATAAGATAAGAGATACCTCCATCTGGGATGGAGAAGCAGTAAGATGTCATTGCATGGAAACTCATAGACCTTAATGAGTCAAGGAGTCACACTGGTTTTGGGAACCAAAGTGATAAGTGAATCTAGGATTCACTGTGAGTCAGATACTCACACTTGTTTTAGGAACCAAAACGATAAGTGAATTTGGAATTGACATATGTTCTAAGTACCAATAAGTAAAAAATTCTTTGATATATAAACATGGTTATGAATATTATTGATTTGTTATAATTATATGCATGTAGTGTATGTCTCACACTTGATTTAAAATAATGTTATTTATGAAGTGCATTTTGAGAAATGAGATATCTTTATTCGAGATGTAGAAGACATGTATTATTATCTGCGATGAAATACCTTACTCTATCACATATCCACATTTGGGATGAGTTATGTGATACCTTCATCTAGAATGGAGAAGGTGAATTTGGGATTCACATTGGTTCTAAGAATCAAGCAGTCAAGTAAGTGATTCTAATTAAATATTTTGGGGTGAGATTGTTTGCTCATAAAATCCTTTATTTTTAGTATAGTTGCATGATAACTCGGTTTTAGTTGTGTTTTGTTTATCAAATAAACTAAAGCTAACTATAGTATAGCTAAGCCTAGGTTGATTCTCTTAAGGACACAGTGTATTCTAATCTGGTTAAATGTGAAAATCATAGTTAATGCAGAAAACGTCAAGTGTAGAATGCCGACTTGCTCTCGGTAAAGACTAATCTGATCCAGTCTCGGCAGAGACAGATTCGACAGGGCCTCAGCTATGCGCAGACTCTTGGACAAATGCAACGGAGTCGAACTAACTCGGTCTTAGACTCAAATGCGGGGAAATAAGAGGATTTTGTGTTAAGTGCAAAGAAATAAACTAAGGACTGAAAGTAAACTAAACTACGTTAAGCTAACTAATGTATCAAACCAGAATTCAACATACAATCGATCTTTAATTCTTTACCGAAGATTATACTCTGAATCATCCTGAAACTCTTATGACAATCGTTGAACGTTTATCCATTGTCATACCGAGGATTTACACAATCGCTACCTCATCAGATGGCAAGGAGTATGTACTTGGTTGATTTTAGGTTCTCTTACCTAATAAAGTTATTAAACCAGTTCCAATCGGTCCTAGTCTAACATAATTCACTCCTCACAATGTGCAATCGCAACAAAGAAACAACAAATTAAAGCACAGGAATTATAATCAAAAGACAGAATTGCAAACCAGTTGTATTATTGAAAACAACATTGACTACAAGGTGAGAATTCAGCGATTCTAGAGAACCCTCCTTCCACGACAATTGCCTTGGAAGGACGGCAATGGTTCACCAATGATAGTCAAGACGTTGAGGATTTGGTCTATCAGAGTGCGTTGGCTGCGCCAAGTGGTCCCCTCTGACAACCTTCGGCCTCTCAGTCCTTGACCAGCACCTCCTCGATTGGGAGAGACACCTTATTGAAGCTCTGTGTACCACCGTGCTAGCTAGGACGAACTGTAATTGCTGACGGCGCTAGGTCTGAATTCTGCTCAAATTCCACACTTAAACTCATGCCTTACGTGCCTTTATAAACATGCAAGGTAGCTGTGGCTAAATCTAAATCTAATCCTACAAAATTGATGATTCCTTGATTCTTAGTAGATTTCTAGCTGATAAATCTAATCATTCAAAATTTATGATTCCTTGATTCTAGTTGATAAATCTAATCATTCAAAATTGATGATTCCTTGATTCTAGCTGATAAATCTAATCATTCAAAATTGATGATTCCTTGATTCTAGCAGATTTCTAGCTGATAAATCTAATCATACAAAATTGATGATTCCTTGATTCTAGCAGATTTCTAGCTGATAAATCTAATCATTCAAAATTGATGATTCCTTGATTCTAGTTGATAAATCCAATCATTCAAAATCAATGTTTCCTTGTATTTTGGAGTGTTTGTTACCACTGATGTTAGCCCTGGCCCGGCTAGTCTAGCGGGACTACTTCTTTTGGGTCGAGATGTTCCTTTTGGGCATACTCTTAGCTTTCAGACCTGCAAAATAAGTCCAACCTTTTTATCAATTAAAATTCTCGTTTTCGCACAAATTTATATTTTTCCTATTTCTAGGCCCATAATTTGAATCTTAACTAAGCAGGGCTCTTAATCACTAAACCGTCTTAATAATACCCATCTTAAGCCCTTGTGAGGTGTATAAAATATGACTTATCAGACCTCACACATACGCTTTTGCACTCCTGGGCAAAATCAGATTTGATTATTCAAGGAAATTGAAAGAGGAAATATGTTTTCAAATGAATTTTTCAAGTTTGACAAACAGATTAAGTATGCAATCATCCCAGAATCCAGATTTTCAAACAATCTATGAGAGTTACTTTCTCCACATCCAAAGAAAATAAGCAACCTGGAAATATTAAAAAGTAACCGAGAAGTGACTGAGCTCTCTCTCAAGGCATATTCTTTCAATCTCTCAAATGTTTGGGACTGTATATTCACTCAAACATCTCATGTCAATTGGCACTGCCAGACCTTGGCAAGCCTTTCCTTCAACACCTTCAAAAACACATGCAATCATGATCACTAGGACTTCTTGTCGGCTTGTAACATGGCCAAGGTTAAGGGTAGGATACAGGATGGTAAGTAAGCTTTAGTAACCATAGGGAAGGGAGGAGCAATGGGGAGTGAGTTCGCAGCATGGAGGGAATCCCCAGGACACTATAGTTCTATATAGAGCATTCTTGCTCACTTCTTTCCTTTCCCTCTTTCCATTTTTCTTTTCTTCTTTTTCTCACTTCTTGTTTTGTAGCTTTGTGCTATATTTTTGTTCTAGCTTATAACTTTTGGCTGCTTTCCCTTTCTTTGTTTCATCTTGCACTTGTTTTTCTTTCTTTTCTTTTTGCAATGCTTTTTGGATGCACTACTCTTGCCATGTCCTTGGGTGTCTCCCCGACACTTGAATGAGACTCATTCCCAAAACAATTCCAAAGCTCCTCTGACCCCTAAGGTTGCGGTTGATCATGGTTTTCCAGCTTTGGCTTGTAATGAGCTGTCATATCAGGAAAAATGGTTATTCAGGCTCAAAAGGGTAAACAAGGGATAAATTTTGCAAGGTAGGCCTATTTGGCTCGGGGCATATTAGAAAAATGGCCTAGATCATATCACTCCTACATATGAAACGAGATGTATCTAGAGAGTCAAGCCAAAACCTAGAGTAACCAATCATCATGAATGCAAATATCACATAAGAAAGGAAAGAATGGCAAGATGTAAAGCCATTATGTATGCAAGGCTCGAAAATTCTCACACGGATGGTTGCTCAATCACTAAAGGTTCATCTTTTTCAATTTTTCAATCACTCATTGCCAAAAGATGCAAAAATTTCACTCCTTGTCAAGTTTGAAAAATCTTCCCTCCAGGGTTATGCATACCTTTTTCTGTTTCATTTTATGAAAGAAATCCATTTAAATTCTTTTAAAAAGCATTTTTCTTAGCAATCAGAAATCAAAATTTGGTTGAGGGAAAACAAAACAAAAATCAAAAGTAAAAGCAAAAATTGAAACAGGGCCAAAGTCAATCGGGATCTGGCCAAGATGGCACCAAAGTCGGCACAGACTCAGCTGGAAAGCTTTTAGAAAATTGAAATAACAGAGAATAGCAAAAAACAGAAACAAACGAAACATAAAGAATGACGAAAACATAAACAAACAAAACACAACACCCCACTACTGAACACCCCCCCCCCCACACACTTGAATGATGCATTGTCCTCAATGCAAAGTATGTATGTGCATAAGGGAAAGGGTGAAATAGAAAGACTGCTCTTTTTAGGGTAGAAAGAATGTTTAAAATCTGATATCTAGCATTTTTCCGCTGCTCTTGATGGTAATAGCTTGGGGAATTCTTCTCTTCATCCATCTTGATAAGTTCAATATGATATCTTTCGGTGGCTCTTGGAACAGAAATCTTAACGGTGAATGCATGACCAAATGGCCATAAAAGCTTTTCAGTTTCTTCAGATCATGGAACAGGTCTTTCTTCTACTAGCCTGGGATTGGTTGACCATGATTACCGTACCTGTATTGCCGACATCTCTTGTGAGTTTTGGACTCGTCTATCAAGATTGGATTAGCCATTCCGAGTGTAGAGTCGTCTGGTTCAGAGTCATCTTGGTTGTCCACGTGTAGAGTCGGTAACCAGGCATACTCTTGACATCTATCCGGTTTTGGCTTGGCTATCGAGAACTAACTCGACTTTCGCTTGATATCGGTTTCGGCCTTGGTTACTGAGAATGGAATTGGCTTCCATGTTTGAGTCGGACACGGATGGTACTTGCTTGTGGATTCTATTGTCCGAGATGGAGTCAGACGTGGCATGTGTCTCTTTGTGCGAGTTGGTTTCGTCTCGTCTCGACTTCAGTTGTCCGACTCAGTCAAGATTCGGCACTTGGGTTGCCGAGTCGATCTCGACCTATAGTTGCTTCTGACTCTGTTTGTCTGAATCAGACTCGGTATCTGTCTTATTGCTCGAGTCGCTCTCAGCTTTTGTCGAATCTCAGCAATTAGGAACCGGCTCATTCTCGGCCTATTTACGGTTGTGGTAGTGGCCTCTTGATTGTTTGACTCGGAACCGGCTCCTTCTAAGTTGTTGGACTTGGCTTTGGCTTCCTTCTGGATGTTAGAGTTGAGCATCACTTCATCCCAATTTCTAGAGTTGGCAAGATCTAAAATTTCAATCTTATCAACAAGATCCAAAATTTCAATCTTATCAGCAAGATCCAGACCCTCAACCACGGAGACGGCACTTTCAGTCATATTAACATTGTCCGACTTATCAACCATAGAATCAGCATCCTTGGCCCTCTAGGATTAGCAATCTTGGCATCAACACACATGGGCTCAGTAATGCCAGTATCAGCACCTGTAGGATCAGCTATCTCGACCCCAGTAACCTGGTCCGAAATCTAGATAAGGGACTCAATACCTAGTGTCATGTCAGTAATATCAGTAACAATAGCCGCATAAATTGCAATTTTAACCACATCAGCCGAATTAGCAATAGTTGGCACACAGTCGTCAATCTCAACCATCGCAATAGAGTCGACAACAGCAAGTATGGAGTCGGCAAAGCCGGCACAACAGTTGTGATCACTAAAGGTTGCATAGCTACCACTTCTAGGACAGTTATGACTTTTGTACCTGCATCTGTATCAACATCATTGCTAATTTTGTCACAATTAGCATCCTTTATTACAATGGTACAAGCGTGGTTACAATCAACAATAGGACTCTCTGAATTTGGAATTTCAGGAAATCCTTGGACGGATTGTTGTGGTGATAGCTCCTTGCCATTCCACCCAATTATGCCACTCATACTTCCTTCCTGTGGATTGGGGATGGTGTGAGACGGACTACATCCAAATCTCTCGTAATGTAGCTGGTTCATGGTGGCGGTTAATTCAGTAATTTCTTTTTGCAAATCCTGTAGCTCCTACAGTGTGGTGCACATATCTTCTTGGAATTCCATATTGCTTATGGGCATGTGGTTGGTCTAGTTTCCCAAGGAACTCTCCTTTTGTAGGAGCTACATGTTGTTCATGGCCTTTGGTTGCGATCTAAATGGAAGTGGTGGTTCTTGCAGAATAGGACAATCATGGGTTGGATGTCCTACAGAGCCACACATACCACATCCATTTATGTTTCTTCCCAATCTCTGATTGTCAACACCAGTCATCCCATTCATTCCTCTAGATGTCGTGGCTCCCCTATTGTCAAAATGGTGAGTGTTACTTGCAAAATCATGTAACTCAGGAAACACAGTTGTTAGCTCAAAATGGATAATGCTTGTATGATCGAGCTTGTTCCCATTCAAGATATCGAGGACACCACGGTTGATACGTCAAGGCTTCAATGTGCAACTCATTCCCTTCTAGGAGCAGAATTATCAAGATCAGAAAAATTAGGAACAATGCTAGTATCAGAATGCACAAGTGTTATTAACAGGATTAAAAATAAAAAAGAAGAAGAAAAAGATGACAAAATAAAAAAAATAGAAAAATAGAAAGATAACGAAATTTAAACAACAAAGCATCAGAAGAAGAATGAATCAAAAACAGAAAAATAGAAAATAACAGATACAGAGATAGAAAGAAAACAAAAATAGAAACAGAAAAACAAACGGTAAAAGAAATAGAGACACGGAAAGGCAACAAAATAAAAAAAATGAAAAATAACCGAACAATCGTAAACAGGTCAAAATGTTACTAAAACAAAATTGATGCATAAAAAGGAAAATCATACAGTGAAATTATAGAATCAAATATGCAGAAAAATCAAAATCAGTTATGCAGAAAAAGTTAGAGTTAGTTATGCAAATCAGAAAACAGAAAACAAGTAGCTACCAGAAAACAAAATCAATTACGTAGAGAAATTAGAGGATGTTTATGCAGAAAAGTAGATATGGTTAATGATGTAGAGATGGTTTTTGTTGTTTTGTTTTGTTTTTTGGTTTTTTTAGCGGTGCAATAGAGATTTTAACACACACTCAGCATGCTATATTATTTCAAGATCCAAACAGACACAAACTCAAAACTCTGACTCTATTGATAGACACAGCATTCCACAGACTCAGGATTCTGCTTGACTCAGTTTTGGCACACAAAGACACAAAAGAACTTATGTCCCCGGTAACGGCGCCAATTTGATAACTCGTTTTTAGTCGTGTTCTGTTTATCAAATAAACTAAAGCTAACTATAGTATAGCTAACCCTAGGTCGATTCTCTTAAGGACATAGTGTGTTCTAATATGGTTAAATGTGAAAATCATAGTTAATGCAGAAAACGCCAAGTGTAGAATGCCAACTCGCTCTCAACAAAGACTAATCCGATCTGGTCTTGGTTGAGACGGATCCGATAGGGCCTCAACTAAGCATAGACTCTCGAACAGACGCGATAGAGTCGAACTAACTCGGTCTTCGACTCAAATGCGGGAAATAAATGGGGGTTTGTGTTAAGTGCAGAGAAATAAACTATGGACTGAAAGTAAACTAAACTACGCTAAGCTAACTAATGTATCAAACTAGAATTCAACACATAGTCGGTCTTTAATTCCTTACCTAAGATTATACTCCAAATCATCCTAAAACTCTTACAACAATCATCGAACGTTTATCCATTACCATACCGAGGATTTACATAATCGCTACCTCATCAATTGGTGGGGAGTATGTACTTGGTTGGTTTTAGGTTCTCTTACCTAATAATGTTATTAAACCAGTTCTAATCAGTCCTAGTCTAACGTGATCCACTCCTCACAATGTGCAATCGCGACAAAGAAACAGTAGATTAAAGCGCAGGAATTATAATCAAAAGATGGAATTGCAAACCAATTGTATTATTGAAAACAACATTGAGTACAAGGTGAGAATTTAGAGATTCCAGAGAATCTGCCTTCCACGACAATCGCCTTGGAAGGACGGTGATGGTTCACCAATGATAGTCAAGACATTGAGGATCTGGTCCACCTCCCCTCTAACAACCTTCGACCTTTCAGTCCTTGACCTGCACTTTCTCAATCGAGAGAGACACCTTACTGAAGCTCCGTGTATCATCGTGCTAGCTAGGACGAATTGTAATTGCTGATGGCGCTAGGTCTGAATTCTGCTGAAACTCCACACTTAAACTCGTGCCTTACTTTCCTTTATAAACATGCAGGGTAGATGTGGCTAAATCTAAATCTAGTCCTACAAAATTGATGATTCCTTGATTCTTAGCAGATTTATAGTTGATAAATCTAATCATTCAAAATCGATGATTCCTTGATTCTAGTTGATAAATCTAATCATTCAAAATTGATGATTCCTTGATTCTAGCTGATAAATCTAATCATACAAAATTGATGATTCCTTGATTCTAGCAAATTTCTAGCTGATAAATTTAATCATTCAAAATTCATGTTTCCTTGATTCTAGCTGATAAATCCAATCATTCAAAATCGATGTTTCCTTGTATGCTGGAGTGTTTGTCATTGTTGATATCGGTCTTGGCTGGCTGGTCTGGCCAAGACCGCTTCTTCTGGGCCGAGATGTTCCTTTTTGGCCAGATACTCTCGACTTTCAGGCCTGCAAAACAAGTCCAACCTTTTTATCAGTTAAAATCCTCGTTTTCGCACATATTTATATTTTTCCTATTTCTAGGCCCATAATTCGAATCTTACCTAAGATAGGGCTCTTAATCACTAAAAAGTCTTAATAATACCCACCTTAAGCCTTTGTGAGGTGTATAAAATATGACTTATCACTGCAAAAGAATATATTACTTTGTATGTGAATCATTCTTTTATAACTTTAATTTGCGGGTACCATGAACAAGGTTTTTGGTTGCCGCATGGTTGATAATAAATACTATTTACGAACTATTTTTTAACTTGTTTTTATTCACTCGTATTATATCTCATTAAGAGTGTTATGCCTAGAATACATTGATGACAAGGTGTTGAAACTAAAGAGATGTGTAAGACTTAGAAGACTTAGTTTTTCTTTATATACTTTGGATTTAGGCTAGTTAACTATTAGTTGAATGAAGGTTGTTTGTGATTGAATATGTTTATGTATTTATTGTTTTGAATTTGTTAATAGATGTTTAGCGTTGTTGTGTACCTTGATATAACTTGTATAAGAAACTATTACATATGAGTGTAATGTTTTTATTTTATGTCATAGATTTATTATTATTAGTAATTTTATTATGACTGGAGTAGTGTTTCAAACCTTTCTAGCTTTTGAAATTTAAATTTCGAGAATAACTTTCATATTTTTATCATGGGTTACTATTGTAACAAAGGGTATTACAATTTTATTATCTAGCAAACAAGGCTATCATCATTTCAATTAATGTTATAACAAGGCTATCATCATTTCAATTAATGTTATAGCCAGGGTAACTAGTTGCATTGAAGGATAGGAGTTCTCTAAAGACTAGGAATCAGTCTATGGTGAAGATAAAGTGAATCTGATACTGTATGCAGATATAGGACAACTAGAATACAAGAAAGCTTAGTAGAGAAAGCAATTGTATGCTTATAAGTTGAAGCCTTATGGAAGAGTTCTTTATAACATCACTTTTCATGTGATTATATTGAGAAAAGAAGTAAAATATCATGTCTCATCGAAAGATTGTTTCTACCTTTACCATATGATGGTAGACATGAAGATCAATCTTCTAAAGCTGATTTTGGACCATGGGATCAATGCATTCAACTCCAAGGACATTTCTAAGGAGAAGTACAAATTCTTTATTCCATATGGAATGCTTTTCACTAATTTTGAAGGATCCTAAATTTAGAGAAGTTTGGTGGGTGTTGAACAACCCAGGAACAATGTTTAATATCCCTACAATAAAAGAAAAGAAAATGGGAGCCATTCATCTTTTTCCTAGATACTTGATCAGAAATCCAATTGTTGTGAAGATTGAACCACTAGAAGATGTTGAAGGTATTGCCTTTAAAGTTGAATCATCTGTTGACCCAACTATGAACCTAAATGCCCATAACCCATCTAAACCACAACCTCTACAAACCATCCCTATTCCATAAACCACAAAAGCCAAATAGACCATCACTAAACATAGCTAGAAAAGGCCTAAACACAAACACCTCCAAAAAGCCACAAAAGAAAAGAACTTGACACTCCATCTAAAGTCTTAACAGAACCTTTACCCAAAAGTCCCTAAAAATAAATCTAAAACCTTTAACTATTGTAGATAAGATTGCGTTTAGAACTCTTGAGTCAAATCCCATAGTTTTTTTTATGAGGATATTGACAAAGAAGAAAAAAAGAAAGAGAAATATGAGAAGAAAAAGGAAGAGAAAAAAAGACAAAGGAAAAGAAACAAATGAACGTGGTTAAGCCTACAAATGAAGAAGAAAAACAAAGACAACTAAAAATATCCTTAATTCTTTTCAAGAGTAAAGCAGTGAAGAAGTCCAAACTGGACAAGTACATTGTCGAAGAAGAAGTACTACTTGAAGAAGCTACCATCTTGTCGATTGTCGAGCTATCCAAGAATGATAAATATGATTCTCTTGGAAAATTGGAAAGGGTGATAGACAAAATGCTCTATCCACCTCTTGAGTCTTCGTCTTTACCTAAGAAGGGTATAGAAGATACTGACATAGTTGAAGCTCTTCAAAGGGATTTCAAAGAGCATGTAAGGCTAGTAGTAGAAAAAGAAATTTCAAAATGCCTCAAGGATTTGAAATACATCAAGCAACAAATGGACTTAAGGGTACCCTTTCTAAAACCAAATGAAGTTGCTAAAGAAGACATTGAAGGAGGACCTTCTCAACCTGCACTTTCATGAGAACCTCACAGCAAAATCTTTAAAGACACCTTACGACCAAATAAATAGATAAAATGACCTATCTTCATCTATAGATCCAACAAAAGATGATTCCCTGAAGGCATTGATATATGGACGTGTTTGCTACCAAAGACCAAGTACACTCACAAATATGAGTTCAATAGAGTGTACACAGATCAGATACATAACTTGATGCTATATCATTGATGCCACACCTAAAGTGTGAAGTCTTCGTAGTACTTGGAGGAGCAAAGTAGAACTTTCACTCTAACTTGAAGAAAGCCCAAAATTTGTCCATCAGGTAGAAGAGATTATGAGTTTGACCTTGAACGAGTCATGGATCTATACAAGTAGGAAAGACAAATCTTGAAGAATGCACTTGCTTACTTGGAGCTAAAGTATGAGAAGGAGAACATGCCTTTCTCCTAGAAGCTTGGTAATGTAACCTATAGAATTCTACATCTTTGGCAAATGCTGAAATTGCAACTAGAAGCCAAAGTATATGTGATACGACCTACTACTAAAAAGGCAAGGAAATGAAAGAATACAAAGACCGTATCCTCTATGTACATGGAAGATGCAAAGCTCTTAAGAAGAGTTATGAACAATGTCTGATGTGCTAATGCATTCATGCAACTTTTGAACAATTGAAGTTGATTCATATATGAGATGCTACATTCTAAGGACTCAACAGGACGAGTATAAGGTAGTCACCCCTGCACTTGAAGGTCCTATGACTAGGGGTAGGCTTAAAAGGATCCAAGAGGAAGTGCAACAAGAGTTGGCCATGCTTAAAGGCCAAGAGAAGGCACAAGAAGAACTCATTGTGTATAGTTTTTCCAACTGCCAAGGTGGCTTTGTTTAAGACTAGAATGACCTTATTTCCTTTGTTTTTTCATACTACTTTGAGTACATTTTCGACAAGGTAGCTTAGTCATGGGCCAAAGCCTATTTTAGGTCATGTTTTCCTTGCTTATTTTTCTATCACTAATTGGTCGCTAATGGCCTTCCTACTTTCGTTGCTAAGGGCAACTTGGGACTTGTTTTGCATTTAGGTTATGCGTCCCTTATAGACTTCTTGGGTGACCTTAATTAGGATTAGGAGACTCTAATTAGGATTTAGGAAAGACTATATAAGCCTTCATTATAATTAGCCTGATCACTTTTTGAATGAAATAAAATTGTGTCTTAGTACTTTTGAGAACATTTCTCTCTTCTCTTGTCGTGAACAAGAAATTTAATTCTTATCAAGCTTTTAAAATGTTTGTGGCAAATTTTTATAATCTCTTATCTAATTCTTAAAAATTAATGGCGAGTCATCTCCATTTCTTCATCTATTTTATCTTTTTCTTCTAAATTTTTAATCACTTTATTCATTGCTAATTTTAGGAAATTACTTGAAGTTAAGTCATAATTGTGGATCCGAAAGTGCATCGGAAGCTGAAGCAACATACAGATGTCATTGACCACTTATTTGGCCTAGATCCCAACGAGAAGGAGTTTAGAAACTTCCGCGTTAAAAGTTTTGTTTTTATCTTTAGAGCCTTTCCTGATATAGAACAATTTAATGTCAACTTCCAACAAGTGCACTCTATTGGCTGAGAAGAATTACTAGGCGATAAAACAAAAAAAATGGGGATTAAAAGATTAGGACATACTTGATTTATTTAATAATATCTGCGATCTATTAATCAATTAAAATATTATTATTTTTATTTATTTTCTTCACTATTTTGCTTAAATTAAACACTTCTACTTCTAAATCTATTATTTTCTTAACATATTTTTATTTATCTAAATTTTCCTTCTCTATTTTCATCTATCTTATTTTACATATTTCTTTCTGTCCTACCAAATAGATGATAAACAAGTATTTTTTTTTCAATAATTACTTATTATTTAGGATTTATTTAAATATATTTATTTATTAAAATAATTTTTTTTACAAATTAAAAATCAACTTATACATCTTAAATTTAAAAATAAAATAATTTCTATAAAAAATTAATTAATTAATTTTTTATAATATTGTTATAATAAAGTGTGAAATATCATTAATCTATGTGGAATATTTCTTAAAATTAAATTTATTTTATTTTCTTATTTATTTAACTTATAAATACTTACAGTTTACATACTGTCCATAATTATTACATGTGACTAATGTGAATACCGTGCTCCACCTTCCAACAAGGCTAGCTTCCAACCACCATTACCACAATTGGCAATGGAAGATAACAAACAGGCCTCGGCTCCTACAACTGAAGGACAACCTATACGATGTAAAGGTGTGTCTTGCATGCTTCATCAAAATGTGTTCATTCCATTATTTATTTTTTAATATATACTTCTTAGTAACTGTTATTTGAGAGTAGCGTATGGTGTATTTTTCGTTGCAAAACTGTAGCGGCGGTTGCTAGAAAAGCTGGTGAGCCATTGGTTTTAGAGGACATCATCGTGGCGCCGCCAATGCCTCGTGAGGTGCGGATTCGTATCAAATGTACCTCTCTCTGCCACAGCGATCTCACTTTTCGGAACATCCAGGTTTTTTGTTTTTTATTTTTTTATTATTTATTGGACTTCAAAACATCACTTTTTTAAGATGCCTTTTTCTATGTTTTGAAGGTTCCTCCTGCCATTTTCCCAAGAATTCTAGGTCACGAGGCAACTGGGTGAGTTTCTGCTTTTCTTTTTTTATAATGGTTTTTTTAACTGAAAATTTATCTTATTCCCACAAAATACAAAACTCCAAAAATGATCTTTTTGTGTAAGAAGAATTTTTACATGGTCTTCTGATTACGAATCATCTATAGTAAATTTGATGCCTTTCAAGATAGTTATGATTTTTACAGGGTGATCTGATTACAAATCGTCATCTAATGATTTTTAATTAGTGAACAATATAAAAGTACATGGAAATTAAAATCATAAACTATTTGAGCATTACATTCATTATATAGTTCAATAATAGATTAATTCTGGGGAATAATTTTTTGTTTTTTCAAAAACTCTCGCTAGTAAAAATAAAATATTATTTCTCCAAAAATAGCTAAGCTAAATGTTCATTGTGCAAGATTTTGAGTTGTGGTTGTGAGTTGATGTGACCCACAATTGCAGCCGATGTTGTCTGCAATCACAGCCTGATATGATTGTAGAAACCAGTAACCAGCATAACCAAGATGTTGTTATTGCATCATGTGATCCATAATGTAAAAGCATTCATTTAAGTTTACTGAACTTTTATTATGGACCATTGACTTGCAGAATTGGTTTCTGTTCCTAATTTATGTGCCTATTTGTTTGATTACTTGTAAATAGACTTCCTTTGGTTACTCTTGGTTAGTTGTAGTATAATTTTCAAGAGATATTTCTAGATTTTTGTTAAAATTGCTTGTAAATAGCCTAATTCCCAGGAAGAGTTAATTGTATAATCCAATTCTCAATGAAAGGATTAAATAAGGGACTGATTTTGGTGTCTAATCTGCAAGCATTTTGATGATTCAACAAGAGTAATTTGAATGTTGATTTATGATGTAAATCCTGTGAATATATTTATTTCAACAAGAGAAATTCTGACTATATATGATTTTGGTGGCTAATATGCAAGCATTTTGATGATTCAACAAGAGTAATTTGAATATTGATTTATTATGTAAATTCTGTGACTATATATGTTTCTTCCTTTGTCTTATCTTATGTTGGCTGTAAATTATTTGCTCCCTTGTGCATCCATTAATTTCTTCTGCATATTCAAATATTGAAGGCTATTGCATCTGATGATGTGTTTTAACCACTTTTTATCATTTTATGTGATCACAGGGTTGTGGAAAGTGTAGGGAAGGATGTAACTGAAGTTACAAAAGGTGATGTGGTTATTCTAGTTTTCCTACCAGAATGTGGGGAGTGCATAGATTGCAAGTCAACCAAGAGCAACTGTTGTACTAATTTCCCTTTCAAGGTGTCTCCTTGGATGCCTCGAGATGGTACCACTAGATTCACTGACCGAAATGGAGAGATCATATACCATTTCTTGTTTATTTCAAGTTTCAGTGAGTACACTGTGGTGGACATTGCCAATGTAATAAAGATTGACCCAGAAATTCCTCCTGACAAGGCATGCCTTCTTGGTTGCGGTGTTTCAACAGGCAATTTCCTAACAATCCAAAACTAAAATAAATAATGTAGAGAATAATGAAATTTATTCCAAAAAAATGCTAACAATACACTCTTTTATATACATTTTTTATAATTGATTGAAAGTTATTGAGACACGAAATGATGTGAATCTCATTAATTATTTAATAAAACTCATAATTTTGTCTTTTTAACCAATAATAAAGAGTATATTTGAAAGAATGTGTTGCTGACATTCCTATTTACTCTAAACGGCATTGATACTTAGTACGAAATACACTTGATACAATTTTAATGAACCAATCATGTAAAGTTTCAAGTTAATGAGGGAGAGAAAATATTTATTTAATGAAAAGAGAGAAAAGATTGAGCAATGAAGTGATAGTTCAAATTTTCGTATTCATACTATCAAGTGTTTCTGTATTCTAGATTATGATCAAATTACTTGGTTGTGAATGAATATAAGGTTATCTTATATTAGAAGATAACTATATTTGATTCAATGTTTTGATATCTTGATAATTCTTCCACTTCTAGGAGTAGGTGCTGCTTGGAGAACTGCAGGTGTGGAACCAGGATCTACAGTAGCTATTTTTGGGCTGGGATCTATTGGGTTAGCAGTATGGACTCTTTCAACACTGCTTTGTTTCCTTTGTGACTTTGGTTATCTGAGTACAAAATGCTTGTTGCAATTCATTGGCTCCCTAGGTTGCAGAGGAGCTAGAACTTTGTGGAGCAACTAGGATTATAGGTGTGGACATTAATCCAGAAAAATTTGAAACTGGTAATGCACTTTTTATTTAATAACATCGCATACCCACCCACCTACACACATACATATATATATTATTGGAGATCCACATTGAATAATATATATATAAGTGGGGACAATCCTCACCTTACAAACTGGTTTTGTAGGATTGAGTTAGGTTTAAACTCACTTTTTTAAGATGGTATCATGGCTTATCCTAAGGAGTGTGTTGGGCTTATCGGGTCACATCCACTATTGGATCATTATCAAACTACTCACAAATGTCTAGTCCTATAAACTTTATGCTCGAGATGATCAATCATTGACGTGAGGGGTGTGTGTTGGAAATCTCACATCAACTAGTGAGATGACCTAAATAGTATATATAAATGAGGACAATTCTCATCTTACAAGTCGATTTTGTAGGATTGAGTTAGATTTAAATTTACTTTCTTAAGATATGTAATATATTGTTAGCAATGCTTCCTATTACTAAGGTATATAGCAGAAAGAGGTGGATGGGTGCTAAGGGTATCTTTCATTTTCCAGTATTACAGAGTGGGATGAGAGATACAAGCTGTAGTCCTTCTATCTTTCCTACTAAACTGATCTCAGTTCCAAAGAGGGAAATTCTGGTTTTGTGTTTACAATATCACTCATCTGATTCCAGTTTCTATTGCAAATGCTTTTATGATTTCTTTTGATGCTATTTATGTGTGAAGTCTGAATTTGATTTCATGGGTTTGTCCTTCTCTTTTAATCAGGAAAGAAGTTTGGAGTCACAAACTTTGTCCATGCTGGAGAATGTGGGGAGAAATCTGTGAGCCAGGTCTACCCTCTTGAGCGCATCACATCTTAATTTTAGTTGAAATTCCCTTCTTTTTCCGAAGGGAAGAAGATATAATATTTTCTCTTTGCATCAGATCAAATGAAAAGATTAAAAGAATTCTGTAATATATTTATCTATCTATATTCATGAGTCCAATGTCTTTACTATTTTTCTGCCAAATTGTAAAATGTGGCTGTTGTGCAGGTTATCATAGAGATAACTGGTGGGGGAGCAGATTATTGCTTTGAATGTGTTGGTATGGCATCCTTGGTGCATGAAGCATATGCTTCTAGTAGAAAGGTACATGTAACTCTCTCAAAAGTTCCCAAACACATCCTTGCAGAGTCATATTTAGGCAGCCAATGATAATGTGACTAAATCTATAAATAAATTATGATTTTGACTAATGACCATCTCAAAAAGTTGAAAGGCCATTATAAGTAGTAAAGTCTTAGTTTGTGCTAACCAAATTGAAATTCCATATACTTTATGAAAAAAGACTCTTTGGTCAAATAGAAACAGGCTTGATTGAATTTGCCACTAATTTGAGCTTCACAAATCAATACCACATGAAAGCATAAGTTGAAAACTGGTGATTTTGTCTTTAGGGTTGGGGAAAAACAATCGTTTTAGGAGTGGACAAGCCAGGAGCAAGGATAAACCTCAGTTCTCATGAGGTCCTTCATGATGGGAAGAGCCTCATGGGTTCCTTATTTGGAGGTCTCAAACCCAAGTCTCATGTACCCATTCTCCTTAAACGTTACATGGACAAGGTACTGTATGCAATTTCTTTTATTTCCATTTTTGAACTATGTTGTCTGCCCCATTAACAGTGTTATATGTGTTAGACTAGTAGTAATAATTATGTAAAATTATTAATGACGAAATAATGAAATATCAAATCATTATCTAGTGCATTAACTTGTGTCCCATATATCAATAGGAATTGCAGTTGGATGAATTTGTCACTCATGAGGTGGAGTTTAAGGACATCAATAAAGCTTTTGATTTATTGAGTGGAGGAGAGTGTCTTCGATGTGTGATTTGGATGGATAAATGAGTACTTTGTTATCTATTCGTAGCCCTTGGATCATGATATGTAACATGAAAAATATTGGACTGTGCTCTTATCTTTTGTATTTGATCAAAACATATTCAAATAAAACAGAGCTGTTATTCTATTGCACTGCAAATGCACTTGAAGCACCAGTAAAGTAAGTAATAGGGGAGATAATGGTGATCCTTGTTGCTCCAAAGTGTTTTAGTCTGTATACTCCAGAAACAGCATCATTTGGTATTTCCCATTCTATGGTAGCCAAGGCATGCAAGGAACTATTATCTACTTTCCACTTGAAAAACAAGCTTAAATCATCATCATCATATACAGCAATCCATCTTTCCTCTTGCAGCCTCTCCACTGCAGCAAACGTGCCTTCTGTAAGAAGGTCATATCTTGGATTGGCACTCCAAAATGTAGCACTTGGTGCATCTCCCTTCGTAAAATAGCCTTTTTCTAGGAAGGATATGTCTTCCTTTATGTCACCAAATTTGATTCCTTCTGGAGGTGAGTCTCCAAAGGGACCAAATAAGAGGCTTATTTGTACAGATGAGAGATCTGGTGGTGAAGGACCTTGTACAGTTATGTTCTCTCCTGTGGCCATTGCTAGTGCTAGTTTCTTAAATTCTTGAATGTATGCTGATAATGTGTGAGGACCATACAGTGTTGAAGCAGCCTGCAAATTTTATTATTACTTATTAGCAATAATTTAGACCTAGTTTGTCTCAAAGGTAAAGCCTAAAAGCTAGGGTAGCATGTGCTTCTTGCTTTTATCCCTGGTATAAGAATGGTATGATGTAAGGGTAATAAAGAACATAAGTGCATGTTTGGCAAATGATTATTATTATGAAATAATTACCTAAAAGCTAGGGTAGCATGTGCTTCTTGCTTTTATCCCTGGTATAAGAATGGTATGATGTAAGGGTAATAAACATAAGTGCATGTTTGGCAAATGATTATTATTATGAAATAATTACTTTTTTTTTTTCAAAAACTCTTAATTATTTCTTCAAAATAAACTGAAGCAAAAATATTAAATTAATCCAATCTTTGATTAATTAGGTCTGATTGGGTAATTTTTTCATAAGCACTTTAGAAGAGAAAAATACGAAGGAAAAATGAAATAAGTTTTTTTATAAACTAAAAATAATTTATGAATAAGTTAAAAATTAATTTTTAGAAAAACTAATATGAAAATTTTTATAAATTAACTTATGTATAAAGTAATTTTTATTTATGAAAAAATTTTATTTTATTTTTTTCTTTCTATTTTCTTTTCCAATAAATAAAGAAGTTTATTTAATCAGAGTCATAGTTATTCTATTTGTTTAATTTAAGTTAGCTTCTCCCCGGTTGCCACCTTGAAGTTAAATAAGATAGATATTCCTTAACATCAATTGCTTCTGCCAAATATGGATATCTAATGGTCCATAGTAACTTGATGATTTGGTATTCTCTTGTATTCAGCATACCTCATACCGTTGGTGCTGGTATTCTTCGAAAGTAGCAATATATTGTGAGTAAGTATTTGTCAGTCCTGCTATAACCACATGTGTTGCATTATTAAATTCTCCATTGCTGCTAGACATTAATGTCTCCTTCACTGCCTCCCTCAGCCTTCTTCCGGCCATTGTTGTAAACTCTGTCTCAAGGTTAGAGCATGTGTTTGTGTTTCATTCTATATTTAATAATTATGCATATCATCATGTCTTTATTATATAATATTAAATTATAACTTTAGTTATTTATCTTAGGATAAAAATTTGGTTTGGTTATTTATCTTTTAAAAAATTATTTTAATATTTTAATTCTTAAATTTGAGTTGATGTTGTCTTTTCGAAAAAATAATTGCTTTTGATTTTGGAACATAATTTTAAATTATTTTTTAACTAATTTAATATGTGAAACTTATTTCATTAGATTTATATATATGAAAACTATATTACTCAATTAAAGTATGAATAAAAGAAATTTATAAATATGATAAAAATTATGTAAAAGTGAGTCCTATAGGTACTTGGAAAAGAATTTGATATGAAATTTTAGTTTTTCAGTTGTTCATGAAAATTACTTTTCATACAATTTTTATTTTATTTATGTTTTTTTTCAAACATTAACTGATTTATATAATTTTCATGTAAATGAATTTAATGGGACAAATTTCATATTTAGAATCAGTAAAAAAAATAGTTCAAAATTATGGCATAAAATTGAAAACAATTATTTTTTTCAAAAAGATAACATTAATTCAAATTTAAGAATTAAATAACTAAAATGATTCTTTTAGAAGATAAAAAATTAAAACGAATTTTTATTATAAAATAAAAGAATAAAGTTATAATTTAGCCTTCATATAAAGGAACAAAATTATGTTTGGATAGATTTTTTCATAAAGACTTATAAAAAAATAAAAAATAAAATAAATTTCTCTTTTAAAATTAACTTATAAGTTAATATCAGTTTTTTTTTAAAATAAAATAACATAATTTTTACAAATTAATTTATATATTAGTTGATTTAAACTTGTAAAAAAAATTCTTTAATAAATTCTTATGTTGAAGCACAGAAACAAAGTGTTTCCTATTTTATTTAAGATTTGACAATGGAAAGATTACAAACCTCCTGGTACAGAAAGAATAATCAACTTTCCCAATCTTAGAATTTGAATCGGAAGAATTGCTGGCTGTACCAACATCCAAAACATTCTTGATCAGTTCATTGTTATGCAGAGTTTACAAAAATAGCTGATAAGTACTTAACGGTAGAAGACTTACTGCCCAAGGATAAGGATCAAACATTTCGCCTGTGCTCAACAAAACTGGCTTTGGGTTTTGGCAGTCTACTTGATATTGACTCGGTTCTTTCAGAAAATCCCTCACGTTCTTCCAAAACGGATTAATCTGCATAAAGCCATCTTAGCACATGGGTAGAAGAATATGCAAGAACATATGCAAACGCAAGTGTTCTTGAAATTCCATCTCAGGTTAATTAATTGAACCTAAACGGGGAGGTTTATAAGGGCATGAAAAGTGAGTTAAGATTTATTTGAGTAAATTTTAGTAAATTTTTTTATAAACACTTATAAAAAAAAATGAAATAAATTTTTTTATAAGCTAAAATTATCTTGTGTATAAGTTAATTTGTATAAGTTATCTTATATTAACTTATTCAAACTTGATTTTTAATTTGTAGATATTTAACTTATGAAAAAATTTATTTTATTTTTTTTTTATTTTCTTTTCTTAAAATAAATACACACATCACAACAAGTACAATAATATAATTAAATGTTATTTTCATATATTTTAAAAATATATACAATGTGAATTGATGTATATTAATGAAGTATTAAATAATTTTGGATCAATATAAAATTTTATAGATTTATATAATAGTAAATTTCAATCCAATAGTAAATTTTTATATTTATTTAATTAGATAAGACTTATTTTAACTTGTATTAGTCTCAACCTTTTACTTACACATAAGGTACTCTGGTATGATACGTCTCTTATACGAGGATGCAATGAAAAAGTGATTTTTATATAAAAGAAAAAATAATAAATTTTGGTCATATAACTAGACAAAAATAGTTAAAATTGAAATTTATTTAAAATTACATGATCATTTAAAAATGATATGCTACTTTTTAAAATTTACATTACTTTTATGTTTTAATTTTGACTATATATGTTAAGATCAAATAGTTGATATTTGTTTTTCTCATTTTAAAATTTACATTACTTTTATGTTTTAATTTTGACTATATATGTTAAGATCAAATAGTTGATATTTGTTTTTCTCATTTTTAAATAAAAAAAAAATCTCTCATTTATATGTCTTGTATGGAAGTAAAACATTTGGATCCACAATCACACAAAATTAAAAGAGAGAAAACTTGTGTTTCTCACTTCCCCTTGTTTTTCATTACTAGAAACTTAGTAACCCATTATCATTGGGATAGAAAGATAACTAGCCTGAAAATTTTATTTTTGCTATTGGATTCAAATGCTTTTTACATACAAATTCCTTGGGAAGTATTTTTTGTATTGCAAAGCAAAATTATAATAGGCAGTAGGCACCTACCTCTGTATCACCTTGTTGAAACCCAAAAACACCTGGGCCATCTGTAGTGCCTGCTGCAAAACCAGGACCAAGTGCTGCAGGGCAAGTTTTAATCACCTTGTTGCTGTCCAATTCAACTTCAATGTCTGTGAAGTTCAGGTACACATGGCGGTAATCAATCTTCCCTGCCAGTTCCTCTGAAGCAGACTCAAACAGTTCTACAGCAGTTTTGAATTGCCTTTCACCTATCATCTTTGTGCTTAATATTTCATCTGGATACCTGCTCCATGCAAAGTTTTAAGCACATCATCAAGTGCACATTTTCTACAAGCATAGGAAACAACATACAACAGGATAATG
The DNA here is from genome assembly GCA_025330945.1 of Mucuna pruriens. Lineage (NCBI taxonomy): Eukaryota > Viridiplantae > Streptophyta > Magnoliopsida > Fabales > Fabaceae > Mucuna > Mucuna pruriens. The sequence goes on from JAENHJ010000255.1 coordinate 1,471,888, forward strand.
CAAATTTTAAAAATCATGAGACATGATTTAGTTATAATACTATGTATAAGAATAATTTAATAATGTCCTAGTTCAAGCCTTCAAGGTCGGGAAAGTCCCTGGACTCCAAGTGCACTTATTTACATTTACCTCACCTCAAAAGACGAGTGTGGACTCAAACATTCAAACTATTTTGGTTCACACAGCCAACTCTTTGGGGGTTAAATGAGAGACGTGATAAAATGTTATTATTTATCAAACTATTGTAGTATGTCAAATTGTATTCATATAAAAAAAAAAAAAAAAGCAAAAGGAATTATATAATATAGGTAGAAATATTTGAATTGTTTATGTAGTGTGTAGCATGAATGTGTTCAACATAAGTATGGCACGACACGTTACTATTTAAAAGGGTATGTGTTTTCGTGAAAAACTAGTATCATGTTTTGTATGGTAGAGAATAAAAAGGAGAAAGAGAAAGAAAAAGTAAAAGGAACAGGAAAGGAAAGGGATAAAAATTTAAAAATAAAAGGGAGTCCATGCCACATATAATAGTGACACATGTTACATAGAATAGTAGATAGATGACAACTACATTATGATTTTTATAAACTTAAATATGTTTTTAGTTCTCGTAAGATAAGTGAGTTTTGATTTTAGTCATTGTAAAATTTTTTGATCGATTTTCATTATTTGAAATTTTGTAATAATTAATTTTGGTTTCTATAAAATGAGCAAATTTTAGTTTTGAACTATATAAAATATTTTTATTTGATTTTTATTTCTCTAAAATTTGAAATATATATTTTTAGTCCATAATTATAATAGTGACACATGTCACATAGAATAGTAGACAGGTGACAACTACATTATGATTTTTATAAACTTAAATATGTTTTTAGTTCTCGTAAGATAAGTGAGTTTTGATTTTAGTCATTGTAAAATTTTTTGATCGATTTTCATTATTTGAAATTTTGTAATAATTAATTTTAGTTTCTATAGAATGAACAAATTTTAGTTTTGATCTATATAAAACATTTTTATTTGATTTTCATTTCTCTAAAATTTGAAATATATATTTTTAGTCCATAATTTTCATTTTAAAATAGTTAAATAATATTTATTTTAAGAATTTAAATTATTTTTTGAAAATATTATATGCTAACATAATACTACATGTACTAGTGTATATAATCTATAATAGTCACTTGACTTTTCTTTGAAGGTATGTGTGAGTTAGAAGTATTATATAATAGTAAGGATCAAAAACAAAAATTCAAATTTTAAAGAGATGAAAATTGATAAAAAAAATTTATAGAAACTAAAATAAAAATAATTTATTTTAGAGAAACTGAAAATATATTTTAGTCATATTTATATTATTATTTACAAGGCTTTATAGAACTCATGTTTGATTAGAAACTCATTACCCGGGTCCCCTTCCTACACAAAGTTGGTCATTGCCATTGCATGAAGAATGGTTGAAGTCACAAGGTTTTCCACTGTCGATGCAAAATGCTCCTAGAACATTTGGTGATACATCTCCAACATTTGATTGGCAAAATGCTCCAACAAACAAGGATCCATCATTCTTCCTCACCTTGGACGCTTGGCTTGTTTGTTGGTTGCAATCCTTTCCACCTGTGGCCTTAATTGATTGTGCTTTCTTCACCAGTTGGCCAATATCTGCATCATCCATCATTATTTCATTATATTAAAATCTATGTCAATCTCTCTTCATAGAATTAATTAAAAGAAGCATTAAGGGGAAGTTTTATTAGAAGCCTAATCGCCTTTGTCTTTAGTTAGAGTAGGATTAGTAAACAGTTGTTGAGCGAAACCTACTTTATGCATACAATACAAAGTAATTTGAGGCCTACCCCTTTATAGTAGAAAAAAAGTATAGGGGAAAGAAGTTTGGGCTTCCTTAGAGAGGGTTTGGATCTTAATAGTTCAATCTCTACATAGTTCAATCTCTACCCGATAGTTTAAGTTTTAAGATAGTTGGTTTATAAACATCATTACTAGATATATTGTAAATATCTCATTAGATTAAAATGTTACAAATATCTAAATATCTCATTAGGAGATCTTGAATATCCCATTTTATCTATAATAGTTATCTTTTCTTTTTGTTAGCTATATTTTCTTTAAATAGTTCACCTTTATCTTGTGAAAAAGGGAGATTAGAAATTATATTATTCAATTCAATCAATATACAATTCCTTTTACTTTCAATTTGGTATCAGAACTCCAAATCTTGGGATCTCTATTTCCACTACCTCACTTTAGTGAACTGCTACCCTCTGACGAGACTCACGCATCGGCTCGAGACTAGTCAAAGTCTTCTCTAACATTCCCAACTATTGGTGATAATGGCAGAAGATAAAGCCATTATCTTGGGACCTAATGAACTTCCAAATTTGGTGGATCCCTCTTGACTTGACGATTGCAATTATCTACAATGGACACAAAACATTTGTACTATGCTCAAAGGGTGCAAGAAGTTGAGTCATATTGAAGGAAGTGGCCCACCTAGAGATGATCCAAAGTTTGAAGCATGGGATGATGAGGATTCTCTCATTATAACATGGCTATGGAATTTTATGACTCCAGAAATAAGCCAGAATTATGTGTTATATTCCTCCGTTCGTGAGATATGGGAGAATCTCATTGAGACATATTCAATGAAAAAAGACTCTACTGCTTGATATGATATTGAAAGCAAGATTTTCAACTCTAGACAAGGAATCCTCTCAGTAACAAAGTACTATGGTACTCTGAATGGATTATGAATTGAGTTGGACCAGTACCAAGAATTGAAAATGTGCAAAGCTGATTCTATTGCATACACTGGGCTCGTTGAAATGAGGAGAATCTTTAAGTTCTTCCATGGCTTGAATTCTGAATATGATCCTATTCGGATTCAAGTTCTAGGCAAGGAGAAGCTTCCTTCTTTGTCTGAGGTATTTTTTATTGTGAGGAGTGAAGAGACCCAACAATCAGTCATGCTTGATAAAGGATACTCCAACACAGGATCTTCTATGGTGACAGGAAAAGGTTTCACAAAAAGATCAACCTCAAAAGGAAAACCCTTCACAAAATGTAGTCGTGGAGAATACTACACGTATTGCAAATGACCAGGACATACCAAGGATACCTACTACAAGTTTTATGGAAAGGAGAATGTTCTTGAACGAATGGGTGGAAATAAAGGCCTAACTTAGATGTGGGTGAATCAAACAACCTCCGATAAGGAGAATGTAGTTGAACATCCTTGTACCTCGCAACTTGATCAGGATATTCAAGCCTTTAGTAAGGAGGAGATGGACCACCTTCAAACCCTCCTAAACTCAACAAGTAAGTCTCTTGACTCGTGTGGCTTGACCGTGAAAGGTAAAAGTTCTTTCAATATTTCTGGTTCAGTTTCACAAAGCATCTGGATCCTTGATTCTGGGGCAACAGATCATATGACCCCGTTTCCTTCATATTTTACATCATACCTTAAAGTATCCAAAGAGAAACCCATTACTGTTACTAACGGAAATCATGTTCCTATTGTTGGAACTGGAAACGTCAAACTTTAGTCCTCTTTATCCCTACACAATGTTCTTCATGTTTCGAAATTGGCTAACAACCTTATCTCTATACATAGGCTTATACAAGATTGGATTTGTTCAATAATATTTTTCCGTTCTCATTGTGTTATTTAGGAACTTACAACAGGGAGGACGATTGGAGTTGCTAAAGAGTAGGGTGGGTTATACTACTTACAATATACAAAGTTAGGTAACAACACTTATAAAGAATATTTGCCTTCCAATCAATGGGCAACCTTAGAAACTTGGGCAGCTCCTCAAATTTGACTTTACCATAAACGTCTTGGACATCCACCATTTGGATTACTTAAAAATATGTTTCCATATTTATTTACAAAAGAGTCTGTTGAGTCCTTTAAGTGTGATGTTTGTCAGTTTTCAAAGCACCATTGTGCAACATTTTCTCCTAGTAATATAAGTCTTAAACCTTTTGACCTTATTCATTCTGATGTGTGGGGGCCAACTAGTAACTCTATATTGGGGGCTAAGTGGTTTGTATCGTTTTTTGATGATTGTACCCGTGTGACATTTCTTATTAAACATAAATATGAGTTTTGCCAAATATTTGCCAATTTTTATTGTCTTGTCAAAAATCAATTCGGTAAACCAATTAAAATACTATGACTAGACAATGGTACTGAATTTGTAATCTTGAGTTCTCCAAGTTTCTTAAAGATAATAGTGTGGTTCATGAACTGACGTGTGTGAATACTCCCCAACAAAATGGGGTTGTAGAAAAGAGAAATCGTCATCTCCTTAAGGTTGCTAGAGCCCTCCTCTTCCAAATGTCTATTGCTAATGTCTGTTCCTAATATTTATTGGGGAGAAGCTATCCTAATTCCCACCTATCTCATCAACAGGTTACCCACTTGTATTTTAAACGATATTAATCCAATTAAACATATGTTATCCTTCTTTCCTAACTCTCCCCTAATGTTAAGCTTACCAAGTCGTGTCTTTGGGTATGTTGTCTTTGTGCACTCTCATAATCCACATCGTGGGAAGTTAGACCCTAGAGCTGTCAAATGTGTTTTTATTGGTTATCCCTCAAATAAAAATGGGTTTAAGTGTTATCATCCTCTGAGTCATCAGATCTTTATCTCAATGGATATTACTTTTCATGAAACACAGTCATTCTTTGTTATCCTTCCACTTTAGGGGGAGAGTTATCTAGAAGTTGAGTTTGTCATCAAGTCATTACCTTTTCCTACTCAAGATGTCATCAAGTCATTACTTGGTCCTACTTAAGATGTCATCGAGTCATTACCTTTTCCTACTCAGGATGTTCAAGTTCGAGTTCAAGAAGTCACGAAACCCACACTAGTCCTTGAGCAAATCCAATTGTCTAAGCCAAAGGCAAGTATTTCTGAGAACCTCATTGAGGATGTTACTGATGATATGTCTATTGCTTTGAGGAAAGGGAAACGATCATGTGTCAAATATTCTAATTTTCAATTTGTGTATATTAATCATCTCTTTATACAACATTGGAGTTTTATTGTTGTCATTGATGCAATCAAAACACTTATATCAGTACAAGAAGCTTTGAAAGATGAGAATTTGATTCAAGCAATGAAAGAAGAGACAAAGGCGTTAGAGAAAAACTCAACTTAGGAGATTGTTGATAAGCTTAAAGACAAAAGAGTTGTAGGTTGTAGATGGATATATACTGTAAAGTGTAAATCTGATGGGACCCTTAAATGATACAAAGCAAGATTGGTTGCTAAAGGGTATACACAAACTTATGGAATAGATTACGAGGAAACGTTTGCCCCTGTAGCAAAGATGAACATGGTAAAAGTTATTCTTTCCTTAGCCGCTTTGGCTGGAACTTGCAACAGTTTGATGTTAAAAATGTCTTCCTTCATGGAGACCTAGAAGATGAAGTCTACATTGAGATTCCTCCAGGATTCTATTCTCATAATGAAAAGAACAAGGTATGAAAACTCAAAAAGGCATTATATGGGCTTAAACAATCTCCCCGAACATGGTTTGAAAGATTTACTCAAGTCATAATATCCCTAGGATACAAGTAGAGTCAAGGTGATCATACTCTCTTTATAAAACATTCCCCTGATGGTAAACTCACTTTTCTCCTAGTCTATGTAGGTGATATGATTGTTACAGGTGATGATGATATTGAAAAACTAACTCTAAAAGAAAAGTTGGCAACACAATTTGAAATGAATGAGTTAGGAAAGCTGAAATACTTCCTCAGGATAAGGGTTGCATATTACAAACAAGGTATCTTTATCTCCCAAAGGAAGTATGTACTCGATCTCCTCAAAGAAACAGGAAAATTAGGATGCAAGACCTCAGGGGTACCTATTGAGCTGAACCATAGGATTGAGTGTGAAGAAAATCCAACCATAGAGAAGTCCCAATATCAGAGATTGGTGAGGAAATTGATCTACTTATCCCACATTAGGCTAGATATTGTCTATGTTGTTAGTGTGGTTAGCCAATTTATGCATGATCCCAAGGAAAGGCACCTTTAGGCAGTTGAAAGGATCCTCCAATATTTGAAGACAAGTCCAGGAAAAGGACTATTGTTCAGAAAAGAAGGTACATTGTCCACGAAAATATATACAGATGTAGACTATGCAGGATTAGTTATGAATAGAAGATTTACTTTCGGATATTATATGTTTTGGGGAAGAAATCTAGTAACTTGGAGGAGCAAGAAGCAAAATATGGTTGCTCGATATAGTGTAGAAGCATAATTTCGAGCCATGGCACACGGTATATGTGAAGGATTGTGGATGAAGATTATTCTTGATGACCTCAAAGTAAAATATGAGATACTTATAAAGTTATTCTGTGACAACAACTCAGCTATTAGTATTGCGCAAAATCTAGTCCAACACGACAGGACAAAGCACATAGAGATTGATAGACACTTCATTAAAGAGAAGTTGAACAATGGACTTGTAGTCACAACACATGTTCCTATAGGGCTCCAAGTAGTAGATATTTTCACCAAAGGGCTCCCTGTAGCTAGATTTCAAGAACTCGATGACAAGTTAGGAATGATTGATATTCATTTACCAACTTGAGGGGGAGTGTTGGAGATATTGTAAATATCTCATTAGATTAAGATGTTACAAATATCTAAATATCTCATTAGGAAATCGTGAATATCGCATTTTATCTACAACAATTATCTTTTCTTTTTATAAGTTATATTATCTTTAAGTAGTTCACCTTTACCCTATAAAAGAGAGAGATTAGAAATTGTAATATTCAATTTAATCAATATACAATTCTTTTTACTTTCAATTCTAACTAATAAAGTATTCAATGTTTTATGTTGCATCTCTCCAAAAACAACATAAGATTTGTGTTAAAAATGTATTCAGTGGGCCCTTTAAGCCCTAAAGACCTATCATGTGAGTGGCGCGTCGGAACTTAGAGAGTCAAGCATCAAATTATTCCTGAAATAAATAATTAATAAATAAAAAATCATAGAAAGATAATTAATTTATTTATAAGAGGAGAAGATATCATATAAAAGATATACATGATTTTTTTCCCTTTGTTTGAAATAGTAGTTATTTGTCAGAAGTTTCTATTCAGGATGTAAGTGACCCATGTTGGGTTGAGTTTAGTCTAATTTATAACCCAACCCAATGAAGCTTAATTAAGTTGAGTTGAGTTTGTTGTTTTTTATTACGCAACCCAATTTAAATGAACTTTAATTGGGTTGGGTTGGATTAGGCTAGGTTAAGTAGTGAGGTCAACTAAATAAAATAATAATATATTTTAGAAATTAAAATGAAATAAAAAACTTAAAAATAAAGTACCTAATTAATTCAAGTAATTCAAAATTAAGACATTCAAATATGCAAAAATAAAATTAACAATAATCACGTACAATTATACCACAATTCAAATAATAGTGTATATCATGCAAGAAATTTAAAATGGCTCATAAATATACTATTTCAACTCAAGCATAATAAAAAATTAGGTATATTATCAGAGGCTCCAACACATTTTTAAATTAAAATACAAATCTAATTGTCCAAATCTAACACCATCAATGAATAATTATAATTTTATTAATAATATTATAAGATGATTGAGTTGTATTGTTTCGATTGGGTTGATAACTCATTAACCCGATATTTAACCCAATTATAATCGAGTAAGTCTAAATGAACCCAACTTCACTTAATGATCTAACCCTTGAATTGTTATTGAATTAGGTTGGGTTGATTGGGTTTGGAGATTGATCACAATCCATTTACACTCCTAATTTTAGTAATTAAAATTATAAAAAAAAATAGTTCTTGAAATTAGTAATTTTGTTCATTTAACAATTCGTCAATCTGATTTTTAAATTTCACAACTGTGATCATTTTTGTTCTTGACTTTATGCATAAGTAAATTTAGTTTTTGACTTTAATAATTGTGAATTAATTTAATTCTTAAAAAAAAACACGATTAGGAGTAAAAAAGAAAATTAAATAGGTAAAGCTATGACACGATTCTTGACTCTTTACCCTTCTAAAATTTCAATTATTTTTGGGTGGCATTGATATTTAAAAGTTAGTGTTAATTACATTTATATTTTTTGTTGAAAAAATATAGTTACATTCTTTACACTTTGTTTTATTATTTTTAAAATTACTTATTGTATGCGCGGTTTGCATAAAAGTAGGGAGGGAAATGATCTATAATTTTAAAAACAAAGGGTGTAAATCTAATTAGCATTAACCTTAAGAGAGGTTAATGAAATTAGCCCAAAATTTTAAGATACCTGGTACTTTGGAATTGGTGTTTGAGGGTGAAGATTTGTTTTGAGAAGCAAACCAATCTTCAAAAAGTCTTGCAGCAACACCCTTGTTATCTCCACTAATAAGCTTGTTTTCATTGCTCATGGAGGTTCCATGGGTTGCAAACCAGCTGAATGCTCCAATATTTTTGCCACTAGCTCCATCCACAAACCTTAAAAGAGACATTTGTGTATCAACATTGGTGGGGTATCTTGCTCTCTCCTCTGCTGGATTTTGTAAATATGCACTTGGACTCCTGTTTATACCTGCATCCTTCACATCTCCTATTAAAACCAACAAAAGCAATATGTTACAATTTCAAGATCCTATGCAGGCTAGGCTAGGTTACCCTTATATATATATATATATATATAAAAGAAAAAAGTAACTGTGGAGAAAACATTCATTTCACCCTAACTTTTATTAAGCCAACGAAAACATAAACTTAAGAATCGAAAATGTGTAATAAGCCAGTAAAGGGAGTTTTTTTTTGAGCTCCTTTTGTGAATATTTTCTTTGTTAAAAATAAGTTTCTTATTTTTTTTAAGAACTTTTATGAAATAGTGTTTAACCTAACTTCTCTTTTAAAGAAGAAAAGTTCAAATCAGATGGATCAAATACTACCTTATTACTTTAAGTGTTATTTATAATAGCTATTTGAAGTACGATAAATAAATGTTAACTGGCACTCCAAGGATATCAATCAATTAAGTAATCAAAAGTTGAATTTTTGTTTGATTCTCACTATTTTAAAGTAAATATATTTGAAATACATTCAGATGCTAAATTGACACATCTCTCGGTGAAAATTCAAACTACTGAAATTTTTATTGGAAAGTGTTATTAATACATTTCCACCATGATTTTCAATGAATGTTAGCTTTTATTTAAAAAAAAAAAACTATTTATTGATTACTTAACTTGTGTCCTTCCTTGTTAGGACATTGATTAATAGACCCTCCTCTAAAAAAAATAATAAAATTAAGGTGTTTTACTCGTATAACTTACTGAATAAAGATTGGCATTAAAGGTTAGGATGTTGAAAAAAAAATTAAAAACATTTATGATATTACATCTAAGAAATATTAGCAATATGTTTTTTATTTTATATATATCTTATTATTCAGTAGATTTTATATAAATCTCATTGAGTATAAGTGGAATTAGATTATTTAATAGTCTAACATAAAATATATCAAATAATAAAAAAGAAAAAATTATATTAAAAAGTGTTACTAGCACTTCTTAAGTATTTAACAACTAATTAAGGTATCAATGGGAAAAAAAAAAAAAAAAGAGTGCCAAAGTCATCCAAGGTAAGGTTGAATTCATTTATAAAACATGAAGACAGAGATATGTTACCTCTGTTCATAAAAACAGAACCAGGCTTGAGGTTGTTGTGAGCTTGAATAATGCTTTGTTCTATTGCATTGGCAATGGCATCAAAGGATTGTTTCACAAAACCTAGAGAGGTCACAGAGTAAACCACATATTGCAGGTAACCGCCAGGGCCAGCATGTGTATGAGTCCCACTGATTGCTACATTTTCTTCAGTATACAAATTTCCAAACCTGAAAAAATGTTAACCCTGAAGCATTAGTCATGTTATTTTTTCAGTTATATGTACAGACCTTTTGCATGTACTTTGAGTCTAATTAAATTCACGGATTTTAAAACTTTTAAAGCCTATTTAGCATAATTGTAATTCCGTCGAGACAACGAACCATGTAAAAGTTAGAAAAATCAACTAATTCTAACATCGTAAAAACAAATATTTTTCTATTAATTGAACACCCGAATTTCTACCAAACTGGAAAACTAGCAAGTTTTGATATTTTTTTTTCTAATAAAAATTTTGTTTTCATAATTATCTTTGTTATTAAAACTAGTTCAGTGGTTTGACCAATGAGTTCATCTGGGTAACCTATTAAATTGATTATGAATGACAGTGGAACCTATACAATTATTAAAGTAGGAATTAATTTTGGTCATGTATATGAATGGTTAAATTGTATGGCCATAATTTTGTATTTTGTGCTCTCACCTCTCGCGTAATAATGTATTTGGTTGTATGTATGGGGATTTATGGGTTGGATTGATTTAAAATAAAATTAATTATAAATTAATAATATTTAATTAAGTTAGTTTAGTTTAAGTTTTAAAATAAATCGACTAATTTAAATCAACCTATTAAGATTAGGTTGGTTCGGTTGGGTTATTATATATTTTTTTTTAATTCTTATCTCTATTTATTATCTATTTTATATAAATTTTTAATTTTATATTAGTGCAAGATAAAAATATTTTTTTTATTATTGAATAATTAATAATTTATTTTATTTTATATTTAATTTCATTACATATCAAAATAAGATATAAAAATTTCGAATATACCGATAGATTTTATAAAATTTCAAAAAATCTCGTCATTTACTTATTGATTAAATATATCAAAATTTATGGATATTATTTTATCAATTAAAGAAATAAATATATATATATATATATTAAATTGTTTTATATAATTATCACTATATATATTTCATTAATTTCTTTACTCAAAATATGATAAAAAAAAATTACATAATAAACATGATCAAATTATGATACTTGGTAATATTAAATAAGATAATGAAAAAATAAAATTAAATAAAAAATAAAATAAAAGAGTTAAAGAGAAAAAATAAGTGTTAAAAGTCTAAAATATATTAGTTAAATGTTAAAAATAATTGATTGAATTGTTAGATTTGTTCGAGTGAAAAAAAAAGATAAACTCAAAAACCAAAATAATTGTTATTAATTTAGTTTAAATTTAAAGTAAAAAAAATTAGCAAACCAAAACAATTTAATTGATTTAATTTGAAATAACAGATTAATTGGATGAATTCGATCCAAAATTACTCTGTTTTTTTGTACTTACGAAGTACATGCAAAATATTGAAAGCGGTCACTGAATTGAGTAAGGCTGCTTAACTTGGTATACAAAGTGAAGTCCAAAATATTTTATACCTTGAAGTAAGTCTCTCAAGCACCTTGATAGTTAGAAGCTGAGATGCCATTCCAGCATCAAGATTGACAAAAACAAACCTAGGGCCTTGAAGGTTCTCAGCCACAATGAAAGTTCTAGCTCTTAGCCGGAAATGAATACCAGCTGTGTTCTGTTCAAAGTTGGCATAACCCATCATGTTCACATCAGCAGCAGGACCAGTCATGTCATAGCTCCCTACCCCAATTAAGTACTCACCATGTGTGCCTTGCATCCAACTCCAACCACACACCAAACTCAATGCTACAATTACATGATTTTGACCCATTTTGCTTCCATTGGGTGGTTCATGTTAATTTTCTTATATACATGATTAGTAGGTGAGAATTTCTTGGATTCGGAGAGCTCTAGCTAAATGTTTTTGTTCTTTTTGCCTATACTAAGCCTTTATGCTGGCATTAGTGTTACCGCTTAGCCAACGACGAATAAGAAGTGACATTCAAGGTATTCTTTTGTCCCTTACCATGGGCTTTACGTGACCTAAGCCGAATGTGCATGCAATCTTCACTTCAAGGGCATGGAAGAATGGTTGTAGTTTTGTTCCCTTTAGGACATACAAAGGCTATAGTTGTAAGCATGGCATTTAGAAGAGTACATATGCTATTAGTCATCTTAGCTTTTTTTTTTTTTTTTGGTTAACAAATAATTAGTTCGAATGAGGCTGGATTTGAGTATCTTAAATATGTGATTATTAGTTCGAATATTGATGGGTGTATCTAGAAAAATGTGTCACATAAAAATAAAAGTCAAATTTTTTTTTGAAAATAAATGGCACAAAAATAAAAGTCATAATTTTTTTAAAAATAAACCACGAGATGACAAAAAAAAAAAGTCGGTCTTTGAAATGAAAACAATACTTTCATTTCTTGAATACATATCTAGTCCCATAAAAAAAATATTTCGATGACTAATTCAAACACTAAAGGTAATAGGTAACATATAGAAATGAGAAGTTGAATTGTGTGTGTGATTTTTTAATGTTTTTCATAAATTTAAAGGATTTAAAATACAGATTAATATGATCATCTAAAAGGAGTGCATAATGTAAAGAGTGTAGGGTAAAAGAGAAAACACACTGGGTTTATATTGGTTCACTCTTTCAATAGAGTTATGTTCAATCCCTTTAACACGAAGGAATTTCACTAAGTCTTCTTGACTTATAAACAAGTATTCTCTACCTCTCAAGGTATTACAACCCTTGTAATTTACCTCATTACAAGATAACCAGCTATTCTTTGCCTCTTCAAGTAGTCCAATCCTTGTAATATATCTGAATACAAGAAAACCAAGTATTTTTTGTCACTTAGTCTCTTCTAGATATCACACCAACTCAATGAGTTTTTACAACAAACTCTACTCACACAATGAGCGTATTACAATACAATCATGGAGACATAGCTTTGTCAAGCAAAGTATTCTTTACAAATAAAGAATGAGAGAGTTGTCCAAAGCAACTTTAGAGTATATCACATAATCTTTCTTTTTCATGTTTTATGCTTTTCTCATTATTGTTCCCTATTCTCCGAGCTTGATCAATCTTCCTTTTTATGACATGTAGAAATTTGAAAGTTGTTTGTGCATGAGGAGTGGTTGAGTTAACATTAAATGCTGCAATTCTAATTTTTATAGAGCTTTTACAAATGTTCCTCTTTCTTTAAAGACAGAGAAGATTGTGTTAGAGAAAGATTGTTCTTCTTTGAATTTTAATGTGTTATCTTCTATTGACGAGAGAGGAAGCTTCTATTGGTTCCTTTTCATGGGAGTCATGATCTGGTTGGAGAATTGACTTGCAAGAAACAAAACTTCATGCAACTCTTTGTCAATCTAAAACTACCATGTTCTCATAATAGTGCATTAGGTAGAATTTGAATGTTGGATCATGATTTCAAGTTGTATATTTGAAAGAAATGATTCACATTATAAGTCATATAACTTAAATGACTCTCTACGCTTTTTGAGAGATACTTCCCAAATTGAACAATGTAGTTGTTCTGCTTTTGGACGATCACTTCTTTGGACGGTAGGAACATCTTTGGACGTTGAGTTTACTTATGGATGGTGGACTTGTCATTGGACGTCACACTTCTTTTATGGAAGTTGGATGAGTACTTTGGATGTTGAGCTCTCATATTAGACGATGAGTCCTTCTTTGGACGGTGAACATGTCCTTTGGACAATGAGCCCTTTTTTGGATAGTGAAAATGTCCTTTGGACGGTAATTCCCTCTTTAGGCATTGAGTACGTCCTTTGGACAATAAGCTTTTCTATGGACGCATAATATGTCATTTGGATAGTGAGTCTTACTATGGATACTAGGAATGTCCTTTGGACGACAAGTGACTATATGAAGACTGAGCATGTCTTTGGATGCTGAATATGTCCTTTAGATAGTGAGTGACTTTATGGACAATGAGTACATCCTTTGGACGGTGAGTGTGTCTATGGACAGCAAGCTCTTTATGAACGTAGTAGATAAACTTCTATTTTAAAACTAGTTTCACTTAAATAGATGTATTCCAACCTTTAAGTCCAATAACTTGTAGTTCTTCTAAAATCTAGAGAATAATGGTTAACTATAATATATTATCCATTTCTATGTTTGTTATCATCAAAACACTTGGATCATTTTAGACGCATAAACTTATGTTCCAATAATCTCCCCTATTTTGATGATGACAAAAAATATTTTTAAAGAGAAAGATGATTTTAATATATAACTGATGCATATATGGGAAGCCACAGTCAAGAGGATGAAGTTAAGGAAGTTACCCATGCACTTGAGGGCCTTATGATTAGGGGTACACTTAAAATGATCCAAGAGGAAGTGCACCAAAAGTTGGTCATGCTTAAGGGTCAAGAGGAAACATTATGTGCATCAAACTTGTACAATTTTTCTAGCTGCCAAGGTGGCATTGTTTAGGGCTGAAGTGACCTTATTTCTTTTGTATTTCATAGTATTTTAGGGACATTTTCGATAGCATAGCTTAGCTTTGGGCCAAAGGCCTTTTCGGACACAATTTCCTCACTATTTTCGTTTTGCCTTTTTCTGTCGCTAAACTGGTCGCAAAATCCGTCTCTATTTTGGTTGCAAATCCGGTAAGGCACTTGGCTTATGTTTCAAGGCCATTAGGCTTGGGATTTTCATCATCAAAATTAGTGGTGATCCATTTCAAATATCCCTCAATTTTCCCCTTTTCTTCTTCTTCAATTTCGGTCACTTTGTTCATGACAAATTTTCGATCACTACTTAAAACTAGGTCATGGTTGTCAATCCTAGGGTGCATCAATAACAAATAAGCTCATGATTTATTTTAGGCTCCCCCTAAGATATATACCTTATATTATGTTTTTATCTCCTTTTAAGCTTATGAATGGTATAAGTAAAAACAAGAGTTTAATCATACCACATATTAGAGTAGTCAAGTTTAAAGTATATAGCTTATCATATTTTATCAGAGTTTATATGACATATGTATCAGAGCATTAATATAAGTGGATTAGAGTAATAGAGTAAACAAAACACCACATGATAAAGATGCAAACTCCTTTAATGAATGAGTATCTTTCTCCTTTACAAGTCTTCCCCCTTTTCTGTTATCAACAAAAAGGATGGGAAGAAACACCATTATAGTCAAGAAAAAAAATACAAAAAATAGAAAATAAAGAGAAAACAAAAAATGCAAAAAACAAGAATAAAAAAAATTAAGGGTTGGGAGGTGATAGTGGCTGTTGTTAGAGGTGAGTTGGAAGGTTGAGATAGGTTGAGGAATAAGAGTGCCAGCGATGTCAAGTATTCTAAAATCTTCCATTGATGAATCTTTGATGGGAATTGAAAACCAGTAATCAAAGTGGAATGTCCTCATCTCCTTCAACACATGAGAAGTCCTTTTGGACAATGTTGAAGTATCCATCTACTCTTAGAGATTTAATGAGCTCCTTAAGGCTTGATGGCCATGGATCCAGAGATTTTGTCTCCATAGTTGACATGCCTCATCCTTGTCCAAAGAGCTTCTAGGCATCTTCTCTAGTAGATGTAGACACAAGTCTACATAGCCACTACTTATGGACAACTCCATGTTTCCAGGTAGAGGAGTAACTAGTTGTTGAACACGCATCTTTCCTTAGTTGATAGGTTGGGTCAGAGGGGTCCATAGAGGTAGTGATGATGGTGTCATCCAAAGTGGTTTGCACGATGATTGGCAAAGATAATGGGGTGCTTGGTTTAGAGGTGTCCATTGGCAGATGGACAATGATTTGTAAAGGTTAAGGTAGGGTTTCAAAAGAAAGAAGGCAAGGGTTTCAGATTCAAAGAAAGAAAAGGCGCGAAGAGGCAAAGAGTTTCAAAGATAAAGACAAGAAGTGAATTAAAACATTTTTTAGAAAATCATTTTAAATATAATGCTAAAAAAAGGCATTTATGGTAAAAGATTTTTCATTGGGGAGTTACAACCATAATTTAATGGATAGGTGAAACATCTTGACTCAGCAAGTAAAAGAGAAAACCACTCTATGTTATGGATGCATAAGCTTTACAAGCTTTGGACTCACATGCGTTTGGACGCAGATGCTTTTGGACTCACATGTGTTTGGATGAACATGCTTTTGGACTCATGTATGTTAGGACACAAATGCTATGGTCGTCTAAACTAGGTGGAATTTAAACTTCATTCATTAATGAATGTCATACCAAGGAGATTCCTGATATGAATAAGTTTTATTTCAGGAAGGGGTTTTGTAAATATATCAACTAATTGTTTCTAGTGTTAATAAATTTTAAGTCTAAAGTCTCTTTCTAATGCTAATCTAAATAGCATTCAGAAAGACATAGAAGAAGAGCAAGAGGCTGGAGACAACCAAAAAGCCAAAGGTCTTATGACGAGAGGGAAACTAAGAAAGCCACAAGAGGAAGTGCTTTAGAAGATGGTGTTGCTTAGAAGATTGGAGGACTCAGGCTTAGGCCCAAGCCCAAACCCAGCCATCTATATTGTATGAGCTTTCTCTTTATCATCTTAGAAGCATGTGGATTGCATTTATTCTTCATTTAGATATCATTTGGAATCTTAGCTTGGTTCTTAAAAGTACATTATGGCTTTGTTGTGTTTGTTTGGCTAAGTAGATTAGCTTAGGCTTGTACTAATGTCAAGATAAGCTTGTAACTTGTTTGGATAAGCAAATAGGCTATCTATTCACCTGTCCAAACAAGGGGCATGTGAGTAGAGAGCCTACATATGACCTTAATCTTTTTGTTAAACAACAACTAATTCATGAATGAAAAGTATGTTGCTTAAAAACTTGGAGAGTTAATTCTTTGTTCCTGTTTTGTACAAGAGATTTCGATTCTTATTAAGCTTTCATGAGGCTTGTGGAAAATCTCATTTGCTCTTATCTTCCTCCTCAAAGAGAGATTGACGAGTGTACACAACCATTCCTTCCTTGTCCATATTTTATCCTTTTCCTTCCCTTTTTCTACCAATTTCCATGAGCTCTATCACAAAGGAGCAAGAATGCATGCTCCAATATTTGATCCATAAAGGGTTCCGCATCATTTTTTGAACATAATCCATAATGAAATGATGTATAACTTCTATATGTTTAGCACGAGAATGCAATATGGAATTTTTGGAAAAATTAATTGTAGTAGTATTATCATAGAGAAGAGGGATGTTATTATCAATAATATCATAATCCTCTAATTGATGTTTGATCCATAGAAGCTATGAGCAACATTGTGCAATTGAAATATATTCTGCTTCTGCTATGGAGAATGCTATAGTACCTTGCCTCTTACTTAACCAAGATACTAAATTAACTCCAATAAAGTGACATCCTCCACTAGTGTTTTTTCTTTCTATTCTATCTCCAACAAAATTAACATCAATATAGCCTTTCAACTTGTACTGATCATATTTCTTATAGCACAGACCAAGATTAGTAGTACCTTTTAGGTATCTAAAAATATGTTTAACGACTATAAGATGTGATACCCTTGGATCATATTGAAATCGAGACATAAAAATACATTAAACATTATATATGGCCTAGAAGCAATTAAATAGAGTAAAGAAGCAATCATACCTTTCTATGATGTTTAATACACCTTTTTATCTATCTCATCCAGACTTAAGATTGGTGTTGGGTGCATTGGAGTTAGCATTGTTTTACAATCTTTAAGATTGAATTTCTTTAGTAAGTCCTTGACATATTTGGTTTGATGGATATAAATTCCATTTTCTGCTTGCTTAATTTGTAGTAAAAAAAATTAATTCTTCCATCATGCCGATCTCAAACTCTTTCTGCATTAACTCAAAAAAATTTTCATAGAGAGAGTCATCAATAGCACAAAAAATTATGTCATCTACATAAATTTGTACAATAATAAAATGTGAATCATAATTCTTGAGAAATAGAGTGGCATATACTTTTCCTCTTTGAAAACCATTTGTCATAAGAAATAAACTCAGTTTTTCATACCAAGCACGAGGTGCTTGCTTGAGTCCATAGAGTGCATTTTTCAATTTAAAAACATGATTTGAAAAAGTATCACTCTCAAAACCAGGTAGTTGTTTCACAATAACTTCTTCATTTATTACACCATTCATAAAAGTGCATTTGACATCCATTTGATGTAATATCTTACCATGATGAACTGTAAATGATAGCAAAATGCAAAAGGCTTCTAGTCTAACTACAAGAGCAAAAGTTTCAATGAAGTCTGTTCACTCCAACTGAGAATAACCTTGTGCTATTAATCTTGCTTTATCAAGCAAAACCATACCATTCTTGTCAAATTTGTTTCTAAATATCCACTTTGTTCAAATAATGGATTTGTCATTTTGTGGTGAAATTAACTTCTATATGTCATTCCTTTAGAACTAATCTAGTTCCTCTTTGATACGATTTGGATTCCAAAACTTAGGATTTGGATAGCTCTTGATTGGAATCGCTCTCATGGACTTTCTTACTCTACCTGGATCCTCTACACTTCACAAATGCCATGATTGTAAAATTTTAGAATTTTTGAATTATTAGAGTAAAGAAAATTGTGGAAGATTAAGATAGGATAAAAGGAATTAAAGTTGAAAAGTGGAATGAGTTAGAAAATGACTCGCCACTGATTTTCATGGGAAAATCAAATAAGAGAATCAAGATTTGCCACAAGTCTCATGGAGAACTTAATGGGAATAAAGTATTTTAATCCAAGAACAAACGAGAGTCATACTCTTAATTGCTAATAAGCAAATATCATTCAAATTTGAGTTTAAACTGATAATACATCTAAGTGTAGCTATTTATACAAGAGAAGGCATGCCAAGCATTCAAAATAAGCTATTTGGGCCTTGGGCCACGAGTCATAAGTCAAACTCCAATAAATCCAACTAGCAAGGTCTTCCTAAGTGATGCATATACAAAAAGGGCAGACCCTACACTTGAAGGGCCTATCACCCAAAGTAGACTTAAAAATATCCAAGAAGAATTTCAACACTAGTTGACCACCATCAAGGACCCAAGAGAAGGCCAAGGAGGTCTTATTGTATATAGTATGACTAGGTGTCTTGAAGGAAACATATAGGATAGGAATGCTTTTTATATTTGTACCTTATTTTGTGTAGCTTGTAGTATAGGATAGCCTTAAAAAAAAGGTAATTAGATAGCCCAAGCTACTTAGTGATTTTTTGGTCTCCAATTTCGTGGCTAAAGGTAGTCTTGTTTTGGTTACTAAGTTAGGAATAAGACTAATTTTGCTTATTGGACCCTATGTGTTTCGGACCTTGTCATGGGCCTTAGGCATGATTAGTGAAGTCCACTTAAGTCATTAATCATGCTATAAAATGATTCCCCATGCAAGGGTGTAGAGGACTTTTGATTGTTTTTTCAATGTGGAATAGTTTTGTGCCTTTGCACGTGTGAGAGCTTTCTCTCCTTTCTCTTGGTTTGTCTAAGGACCCTATTCTTATCAAGTATCCAAACATAGCCTTTGCAAAGTGTTGTGGAATAGTTTTGTACCTTTGCAAAGTGTTGTGAAAAAAAAAAGAGATTCATAACATGAAAGAAAAAGATTTATGTGGTTGTTCCTTGCAAAGAAAAAAACCAAGTATAGCCACAAGAAAAGAAAGAAGTTTTAAAGAAAAAGAGTTAATGGTCTAGAAGTTGTAAGAAAAAGTTGTGCATTTTGGAACTCTAGTTTGCTAGTTTGGTGCATGGTTTAGGTGTAATATTTTTCTCCCTTGTTCTTGAGTTTCTTAGTGTGTTTACTTGTTCTTTTTTTTCTTGAGTCTTCTTATTTGTCTCATTAAAATTCCTATTGAGTTTAGCTTTAGTTTGTTTTTGCTTGTCAATATTTTGGCTTCTATTGTTTAGGGTTTAGGGTTAAGAAAGGGAGTGATCCCTTCCAAGTTCATAAAGAGATGACTATTACACCTACACCTAGGATAAGTGGTATTAAATGTTTTAAATATTTTGGCAAAGGGCATATAACTTCTTAATGTCCTAATAAGAGAGCCATGATTTTGAGGGATAATGGCGAGATAGAGAGTGATAACTCACATGGAGATACAGCTACCTCTAGTGATTTAAAGAGTCGTAGTGATGACTCCCATGTTGAAGGGGATTTGCTTATGATGAGGAGGTTGATAGGGAGCCAGGTGATAGAGGAAGCTAAGACACAGAGGGAAAATATTTTCCATTCTAGGTGTCATGTCTTTGGTAACTTGTGTTTTGTAATAATAAATGGTGGTAGTTGCGTGAATGTGGCTAGTGAGAGGTTGGTAAGTAAGTTAACCCTACCCACTATTATACATTCGAGATCGTACAGGCTTTAATGGCTTAGTAAGCATGGAGAGTTAGTGGTGAACTATCAGGTTGAAGTGTCCTTTACCATAAGAAAATATGAAGATAAGGTGTTGTGTGACTTGGAGACAATGAAAGCCGCAAACCTATTGTTAGGAAGACCTTAACAATATGATATGAAGACCTTGGCAATATGATAGGAAGGTGATTTATAATAGGAAGGTGATTCATGATAGAGTCACAAACAGGTTCACATTTGTACATATGGGAAGAAAGGTAGTTCTTAAGTCTTTGTCTCCAAAAGCTGCTAAGGAACATTAGAAAAAAATGAGAGAAAAGATAAAAAAGATAGAGAAGTTATATTGAGAGAAATCAAAAAATAAGAGAGAAATAAAGTGAGAAAAGTAAGAGTGAGAAAAAAGAAGATATAAAAGAACTAACCCATAGCAATAAAAGCAAAAAAGAGGAAAAGAGTGAGGGATCCTTATTAGTTGGCCCTAGGGAGGTGAAAAAGGTTTTCTTGCTCAAGAGGGGACCTTTGTATGCTTTACCCACTAACTCATTGTTATATGTTTGTTCTTCTTCATTGATTTCTTTGCCTGCTGGTATGAAGGACTTTTTGATTTTTCAAATATTCTTTCTGAAAATAATTTTCAAATTTTCATAAATTTTGTGTGAGAAATTTATTTCATATTAATTATTTTAAAAAATAATCAAACATACTCCAAAATTTTTAGACACAGCTATAAAGATAAGTCTTTCAAATATTTAGAATAATACTAATCAAATAAAATGAGCAAAAGAGTAATATATATATATATAAAATAAGAATTAAAAATTCATTTTTAGTAAGAATATATTCATTTTAGAGAGACTAAATTAAAAAATTTATATTTAGAGATACCAAATAAGAAAAAAAATAAATGAAAGAAATTATTTTGTAACTGAAATATTTAATAAAAAACTCACTTAAATAAAACTATAAACAAAGATCAAATAAAAATTCACAATTTTTTAAAGGACAAAAATTTAATTAAATGAAACAAACAACCATAACTACACTTACATATTTAAATGGATAGGCAAAAGTGGTAACTACTTAATTTCTTAACCAATATATTAGAATTTTAATTCTGGATTTAAGTATAAAAGAATTATATTGAAACCAAAATACCACCATTTGATAAACTCACGTTTAGTCCAAATTTATTTTGGATAGTAATACTACTCAAAGGGGAAAAAAAACATTATCTTCTATTCAGCTAAATAGCAAGCAACAACTCTACCAGTTCGAGTTGAAGACATTGCTACCTTTTTTATGCCGACATCACACTGTGTTCACCTCAGCACAAACACCCTCAGCGGTTCTTGTAACTTTCCTTTCCCATTTCTGAATTTCCGGTTTGTGTTTAGTGTTTTTTTTTTCAACAACTTGGGTCTGGTGTGACTTTTTTGTTTCTTCTGTTTTTTGTGATGCTATTTCTTTCTCTTTTTTATTTCTGCTATCAGTCACTTTTATAGTTCAAACTTTTCGTGGGGTTTGCGAGTGATGTTTCTATTTTTTTTTTTTTTTTGCCAATTTCATTTTTGAATCCAACCCTCTGGTCTAAAACGTGCTTACACAAGTTCAACTCTTAGCTAATATTATGGGACTCATTTATAGAGAAGATGGATGGTTTAGCATTTCAACAAATGTGGTATCTTTGTACTTTTCTTTTGACTTCCTTGGCTTATGGTTCACCATTATATTGGAGGTTAATCTGATGGGCATTGTCTTTTATTTATTATGATATTGTTTTCTTTTTCTTTTATATCATTGAAATATCAAGTTCATAAGCATGACAAGTGTTTGTTTAAATGCCTAAATGATTACAATCTCAGACTCGCATTCTTTCTGATTTATGAACATTTTTAACCGTGCTTTGCAACTTTATCTCATAACTCTGTGTTCTTGTTATCGTATTGTTTTTTAAGGATACTTGATCATATCTTATATGCATTATTTGTGTGATTTTGGGTGAAATCACAACAGTTTTCAGTTTTACATTCTGAGATCTTGTGCTGGTGTTGGTGTTGCCCAGCCTATTTTCCATCACAGCCTTCATGCACCAACATACACATCGTATGTTATGTGAAGTTTAGCCTGTCTCTGAATGTTTAGGGAAGAGAATTCACAGTTACACTGGCTTGAAAACCAACTTTGGCTGTAGCAATTATGAGTATCTTTCCTATGTATATTAAGGGGGAAAGATGCACGTTTAGGTTGAAAACTTAATGTCTGGAATCAATAGCTGATGCCATGTGAATCCTTGGGTCAAGGTCTGTTCAATTGAGTTCTTTTGTCTATACGATATTTATGTGGAAAAGAAGGCATGTGCTTGGGTTTATGGTGGAGGCTGACATCAATTTTTTATTGAAAATGCCACGATTACTGTCTATTCTCCACTTCATAGTTGTTCATCTAGAATGTGAAAATTTAACTCTTGTGAAAATTGTATTATTGTCCATTAAATATACATTTTTGGTTATAATGGTTGTTTTCTGACATGCAATAAACTGCTAATATGCTTATGTAAATGCTAGGGAACAAAGTAGCAATGGCTTCCTGTTACTTCAATCCTATCTCTACTAGCTCAAATCTCATTTTGGCAGATTTATCTAGAAAATTCAAGATTCCAAAGCTTCTTCACAGGGTAACTTTTTTGGAGTGATATTTGTTGCCTCATTGTCTTGCTGATTAGTTCCCCCTTTAAATTAGTGTAATTTCTTTAGGTACCTTTTTCTTGTGATATACTTGATTAACATGAACATGCATTGCACTTAAGATTAATTGTCTGTATCTAATGTTCTGGTGTCATGTTTGTCTTTTGATTACTTTTGATAAATGAAGTTACATACAGACAATACAATAAACATAATATAATTTTTTAGGAAGACATGATAAATTGTTGAACTGATCAAGCCCAATGTTTTGTATGAAAATGCATAAGCTATTATTCTATTTCATAGAAATGGAAACAGATAAAGCTACAAAGTTAAGGCCTAGAATTGCAAAGTCTCCATTGTCTTAAGTAGGTTGCCAGTATTGAAATTCATAACATTTTTTAAAGGAAAATTTTAACGTTAATCCTACAAGAAAAGGAAATTACTAATAGGCCTAAAATTGGAAATAGTGAGGCTCTGTATTGTTGGTTGCTTGTAGAATAACTGCGTTTTGTCAGTTCTCTATATGTTTTTGGCTATTGGGATAGCATCATTCCTTAACATAGAAAATTACGAAGAGTCATTGGCATTGAAGGTTTGCTTCTAAAGCATTTGGGCAAGCTAAATGAATTTCATTATTAGCCATGGACTGCTTTTTTATAGATTAAAATTGATTTTATATCATTCCTGAATCCTGATTCCTCACAGGAGATTTCTTCCCTAAGACAACTTCCTTTGTGATTGTGTTGACATGTTTCCCTCATTGCATTTTAAGCAGAAAAAGAGGTTCGATGGCTCACCTAGATCCTCAAAAACTACTGCATTTTATGGTTTGAAGACCCCTCCTTATGAACATGTAAGTGCTTCACTTAGTTGCCTGAATCCATGTTTTAGTTTGTAGATAGTTATACCGTTTTGGCCTATATGCTTGGATTAGTTGAGTCATCTAATGCAGCAGTAAGCTTATTAGAGAAATAATTGCATTCATAGGTTAAATTGTCATATTCATTTGTGTTTAAGATAGTGCTAGTTACAAATATTATTGCCACTTCAGCCATTATAATGATCAAGACAGAAACTAGGAATTGAGAAAAAGAACTTTATAATTGACAAAGGGATGACATTAAATAGAAGGTTATGTTTATGATGAAACATACAATTACATCCAACCTTCAATGAGTTATAAAATGTAAGTTACCATTTTAAAAAGTTTTTTATGTAAAAATTTATTTCTCTTAGATAATTTCTTTTTATTTCAACCATCTTGTTTATTGAGACAAAGAGGTATATCTGTTAGAACATCTAGAAAATATCTCATAATATCTTTATTGTATTTTATATTTTAGAGTACCTTATATGATCTTTTAAGAGTTCTTTCCAGATTTCATTATCTTTTCTGATTTATATTCTTATTTGATTAGGATTAAGAGTCTAATACTAGTATAAAGTGCTTTGTGACTTTTGTATTACGTCATTTCCCACCAATATCAATATAATCTTATTATTCCTTTCCTCTCTTTTCCTCCTTCCCTACTTAAGCCCTGAAAATTCAACACCTTCAATTAATTTGTTGAGGGATCTATCATGGATAAAATGGAAACAAGGTACTATTACATTTTTCTTAATGTGGAATATATATTAAGATATTCAGAGAGAGCAAGTGAGGAAACTAACAACTAATTTTAACTTTTTAAGGAGGGCAGAGTTTAGAGAAACAAGAAAGTTTCCATTCACCATGTAACCTGACACTGTTAGATTTTTATGAGACTTAGAGCATATATGACAAAATGATAATCAAGAATCCTAGAACCGCTTTGTGGCTCTTATAAATTGGATTTTCAACATTACCCATAGCAGCCACTTGTAGGCCCTTTATATCATTATTATCAATTCTGACTTTATTTTGCTGCTTCAATATTTCTTAGGATGCCTTAGAACCATATATGAGTAAGAAGACAATTGACATGCACTGGGGTAAATATCATCGGAATTTTATAGAAGGTTTGAACAAACAGCTAGAGAAGGATGATATACTTTATGGTTACACCTTGGATGAACTAGTCAAAGTGACATACAACAATGGGAATCCGATCCCTGAATTCAACAATGCAGCTGAGGTACTTATTTATTTTGATTGTTCACTGGCTTTGATCATTTTAAATTGATTCTGAAATTGCTTGCATTATTCAAAATGCTTCTGTATATATTATATGTAAAATTAGAATTAGAACATACACAATGTTGACAATATTGAACAACCTCTAAGATTTGCAGAATTACACTCACCTCTTGTCTTTCTTCAGAAATTACACTCACTCCCTTTAATTTTTTGTCTCTACACATGGCTATATGAATGGTATATATGACTATATTAGAAAAATTGAAGAGGGCAGGTGAGATTAATATAGGTAAATCTCAAGTAAATATAATGTACTCCAAGTTATTTTTATTCAAAGAAATGAACAGAAATTTTCTCTTGTTAAGGAACATAACTATATGAAATTATATCTATGAAAAGCATAGGTATAATAATTGGTTACATTACAGGTATTCAATGAGAGAGTGAATAATCTTCATGATATATAAATCAAGGGATATATTTATTATACACTTCAAAAAAAGTTACAAGGGGACTTCATTATTCTGAAATAATGGATAATATTCTGTGGTTTCAGGGAGGGTCTGAACTTAAAATTGGGACAATATTTTTGCATGCTACTGGCCTATTGCTATAGGATAGGAGCTGAACATGACAATTATTGCTAAGAAAACAATGTTTTTAAGGATGGGTACCCAATTCACATAGTTTCTTAAATTCCATCCTAAAGAAAAAGAAAATTTTATCGTATATTTTATAGAACGTCAATTTGGATGCTTTCTTTCTCTCCGTCTATCTATCTACCCATTATCTGTATTTCTTGTTACTTTTGCTTTTCCTCTATTGAAGTTTATGTCTGTGGTGATGTACAATTGGTGAGCACACTGTTGGAAGTTTGGCATCTGCCCTAGTCAAGATAAGAAAACCTGCCTGAGAGTCTGATACTCTTCTAGAGACCATATGTTAGGTAACCCCATCAATAGTTAGTTAGTTACCTAGTAGTTATATTAGTGAGTGAATTAGTTATGTGAAATAGTGATTAAAGCATGTTGCCTATAAATAAGAAAAGGGATTGAGAGGGAGGGATATCTTGTCATTTGTAAGAAAATAGGGCCTTTTGGTGCAGTCCAACAAAGAACTACTGAATGTGTGAATATTTTATTCTGCAAATTAGGAAGTTCATCCCTGTATACCAAGTTTCTATCACCATAAAAGTATCAAATATATCAATCTGAGTCTGAAACTAAATAAATGTAAATGGGAAGCTGAAATAATTCAATAATCTTTATTCTTGTGGTTCCTGCACCATTTCCATTTGTACTTGTCTTTATGAAATAATTTTCCCTTCTCTAGATTGTAGTCTTTTTTTCTTTAAATATTTATCAAAATTTTAATTGGTCGTTTGCATTTCCTATAGTTGGCATGATATTAGGAGTAGTCCATCCTATCTGTGTGATGAAGCTAATCTTGTTTGACCATTTGATTACTAATAATGATAAATTACAATTGTGGTTTCTATGTGCTTTATATTTAAATGCTATCTAAGTCAATCGTTGTCCCCTAATTAATTTGTGCCCCTTCCACACAGGTTTGGAATCATGACTTCTTCTGGGAATCCATGCAACCAGGAGGGGGTGATGTGCCCAAACTAGGTCTCCTTCAACAGATTGAAAAGGATTTTGGATCATTTACAAATTTTAGAGAGAAGTTTATAGGAGCTGCCCTCACATTATTTGGTTCTGGCTGGGTTTGGCTAGTTTGTAAGTCCATTCCTAATTGACCCCCCACAGTCTCCCAATCCTTCTAAAGTAATGTTTTTAAGTTATTCAAATTCTGTATTAACTTCTTTTATTATGCCATAAAAACCTTGGATTTCCCTTATAATATACATGTCTAAAATTTAAAAATAAGTCTCTGTTATGTTTTTTTTTTTTTTTTTTCTGCAGTGGTTGTTAAATTCTAACTGAGAATGTTCAATTATTCCATGTTTGAGGTAGTAACTAAGAGTAAACCACAATTTTAGTCTCTGAAAGTGTATAGGCCTATAAAACTAAGAAAATTCTAAATCAGTCTCTAAAAGTGCAATTAGTCAATCACATTAGTTCAAAATTTAAAAAAAAAAGTGTAACTTAAATAATAATATTAACATGTTTAGGGACCAAAATGACAATAACCACGGTTAAGTTTAAGGACTTAGATGAAATAATTGAAAATTTCATGAACTTTAGGATTTTGTTAGTTTCAGGAACTAATGTAACAACACGTTAGACTTTTAGGGATCAAAATGGTGGTTTACTCTAGCAACTAATCTTTCCTCATTAGCTGGTTTAATTCCAGAGTAATTGCATTGTAAGATTTGTTGGGTAGAACTATGCTGAAATATATTATTTTAAATGTAACCTTATTGTTTGATATTCTGCTTTAACAAGCTGGTGATTGATGTTAATATTATTGGTTGTTTTAGTGAAGAGAGAAGATAAACGACTAGCTATAGTCAAAACTTCAAATGCCATTTGCCCAATTGTGTGGGATGACATAGTAAGTTAATTTCCATTTTCCTCCGTAAAATTTGTTTGGTTTAATATTGGAAATGGAATTAATCATCTTTTCTCATGCAGCCAATTATCAATTTGGATTTGTGGGAGGTATGCCTCTCTCTCTCCTACAACACAAAATCAAAACAATGCACATGCAAATTACATAAGAAAAACCTTTATAGTCATCACTAACTGACTGTTTCTTCACTGCAGCATGCATACTATCTGGATTATAGGGTATGTAACCATCATAAATCATCAGTTATTTTCCATAAAGGCATTAACTTAACTATCATCATGTGACTTTTGGACAGAATGATAGAGCAAAGTATGTGGATGTATTTATGAACCACCTTGTGTCTTGGGACACTGCAATGGACCGATTGACGAGGGCAGAGGCTTTTGTGAACTTGGGAGAACCAAAAATTCCTGTTGCGTGAAATATTGAAATGCTTAGTGATTACAGCGGTGGCAACAACCATATGACATCTTAGATGTAATTAATAAAAGGAATGAGTTGGTTTCAGTCATCATTTGAGTATAACATTCATTGGGACCCATGTGCTTCTTTCTGGTTGTCAAATTTTGTAGTGTTTAGGATTGAGGACAACTTGTTATTTAGGGATATCTGGTGAACTTAGAACAGGAAGCAAGGATTCCAATGTATAACGAGAGAGAAAAACAAGCATGTTGTTGGACTTGTTAGTCTCATTGTATGAAAGTATGAATGTAATTATTAATGTGGCAAGAGGTTATTAAATTTTAAAACTGAACCACAATTCTGAACCAACATTGTGTTTGATTCAGCTTACTTTAGAGAAATAATACCCTAGTTTTGACAATTTCTTGAGTTTATTTGTTAAGTAATTATTTATCTCAAAAGGTTTTTTCAAACACAGATCACACGTAAAAAAATGTGAATCTGGCTGGTTGTGACTGCAATTCCTTTGAGTTCGAAGCTTATATAATCTTGTATCTGCCTTCCCTTCATATATGAAATGAATTTTGAGCATATCTGTTGTTTGTTGCACCTGGGGCTATTCATAGTTGGTTATGCTCAATTAACTTGCTTGACCCAAAACTAATTTTCACAAATTTAAAATGAATTTTGAAGATAAATAAGTTATATTTTAAGTAGTTTCAAACTCAATTTGGTGTCATATAATTTTTATAAATTTATATATTTTTTCCACTTATACAGTAATAATAAGACTTCCTAATGCAATAAATAATATTTTGTATACGATGTTTGTTTTGAAATATAACTAAAAAATTTAACTACAGTGTAGAATTAAGTTAATTTCACACATAAAAGTTAGTTTATATTATGTCATTTACTAAAAAATTAAGTCTTAAATACTTTATTTAATAATCATTTTATAAAATACAAAATTTAACAAATTAATCAATGAATTATATGATATCATTTATACATACTAAATTTTAAATAAATTAGACATTTATAGATATGTAATTACATAGTCAACTTTTACTTATATTTAAAATAGTATGTTATATGTTAATATGGGTTTGTTAATAAAATATCCATTAATTTTAAAATTATATAAAATTTTATATCAAAATGTACTTAACTGAGAAGTTTGAATAATTTGAAAATTTTTCTACGATCATTATAAATATCTACATAAAAAATCAATCAAAATAAATTTAAGCTCGATAAAAAAATTATTGCACACAAGAAACATGTATTATATTATATTATTATTTAACCTTTTTCCCTTAAAACAATTTCTTTCTTTAAATAAATATGGTTTTTAATAAATTTATAAAGTACTATGTGAATGAGTTTAATATTAAAATCGTTATCAATATAGGAACAAGATAAGATGATTATACACTAGATTTATACTGGTTCACTCTTTATCTAATAACTACGTCTATTCTTTTTACTTAAAGAATTTCTACTAGTTAAACAAGATGCCACAACAAGTATTATCTACATCTTCTAATCTTCTCACAACTCAATCTCAACGTGAGATTATTTACTCAAATATTTTTTTAATATTAAGCCTTTTCAAACTTCCTAATAGCATAAATATAAATGTACAAAGATAACTCATAAAAGTGAGCACTTGAAACTTAAATTCAAGTGGAAAGCTTTGTAAATACAAAGAGTTATGAAAATTGTGATCATCCATATAATTGTTTGGTTTATATATTGCTTATCTTCAATTTCTCTTCTTGATGAGGTCTTTTTTTTTTATAATATGACAAAAGATATTCGTTGAGAGATAAATTCTTTTCATTTGGATTCTTCATCAAATGTATGAAGATACCATTGTTTCATCAAGGCTTTATCTCTTCTAAATAAAAGAGAAAATGTGATAGACTATTCTATTGTTAGTTTTACTTAGTATTGTCCTTTTTGACAAAAGTGAAAGTTTCATTTGAAACTCAACGCTAATAAGTTAACCCACTTTTGTTGCTCAAGGATACTATGTTTAGAGCAAGATAACTTTTATCTTGATAAAAGCATTTCTCAAAATAGCATTTCTCAGACAGACTTGGCTTATTATAAATGTTGAAATACTCTAATGACTTAGTTAATCTTTCTCAAAAATATTTTATTTCACTTATCAATAAAACCTCTTCGTTTTAAGAAAAAGAGAAGACCTAGACTATAAGGAAAGGTTTGTGAAAGAGATAATTGTCTAGATAGCCCATTTGATGGACTCCTGGAATCATATTGAAACCAAATGACTCCCTTTTAGAAGATTAGAGTTATGCAGAAGCTATTTGTAAGTAAAGAGGGTGAAGAAACTCAAAATATTGAAAAGAAATGAATGAAGATAACTCGCAACTCTCTCTTGTATGAGAAAGATAAGAGTTATTTGGGATTCGCCAAAGCCTCTTGAAAGCTTGATCTCTTGTACAAAACAAGAAATGAGAAATTGTCTTACAAGTTGTCAAGCAACAATCAATTCTATTGTGAACTCAAAGTTATCATACAAAGGGTGGGGAGATGTCTTTATATAGGCTTCCTTCATGCCTAAGGGTGTATGGATAGTAGCATAGCATATCCTGCTACCCAAACAAGCTATCTGGACTATCTCATCTAGGAATAAGATTATCTTATCCATTATAAGCAAAAAAAGTACGTAGCTAGTAGTCTTAAGCTAAGATGACTTAAATGAACTCCAAATGAAATTCAAATAATATCTTCATGCTTCTAAGAGTTAAGGGAGCAAGCCCATACAATTTATAGGATTGGGCTTGAGCTTGAGTTATCCAAGCTCCTGAGAGATTCCACTTTCTGAAGCACTTCCTGTTTTAGTCTTCTTAGCTTTCCTTTAGTCAAAGGTCCTTTGTATGCTTGGCTATCCTCTACCTCCTTAGTATCCTTTTTAGGGCTACCCAGATCCTTATCACCATTGGACCTTTCTTTATATATGTTGTTAAAATAAGGAACACAAAAAGGGGAGCGGTTGAATTTTGTTCTTTAAAATTTTTTACATTTTAGTTAAACATGCTTCGTTTATCATTATCAAACAATGCAAAACACTTTGTTTTTAAAAAGCTTATTAAAAGGCTTTCAAATAAATATAATAAACGATAAAGTAAATAGAAATATGGAAAAGATAATCACTCAGAAGTTTTATATTGGTTTGTTTGTTAAAAGATTATATTCAGTCCCAGGCTAAACCACCAAGATTATCACTATAAGAAAGAGCTCGTTTTGCTTATAAAAGATCCACTCATAAGCCAACTTAAGCTTATACCTAAGTATTCTTTCAATCGCCTCTCCAAGAAATAACCAAAATAGTTTTTCAATTGCTTATGCAAGCATTCTCCCAAGTATTCTTTTTACAACAAGTCTCTTGTAGCTCAACTTACTACACAAATGAAAGTGATTGAAAAGAGGTGACTTATTATCTATAGAGATGTATGTTCGTTTTGGGACGAGTCTAAGACTTTACAAAAGATAATCAGACTTAAGAAATAAGAGTTATTGAATTGTACTTTGGAGTATATATATATGAACTTCTAAAAGAATTTAGTTGTTGAGGGTCTTTAGAGTTCTTCCTCTGTAATTTCAAACATCTTCTTTAGTATGTGGAGATGTTGGATCATTTAATATAAATATTAAATGTCTTTCACCAACTAGTCACTCTTGATATGATAAAGCATTGTGCTTATCTCCTTTTTGAGTAACATAGTCATGTTGTTCTAACTTTGCTATATCTTAAATGTTACATTATTCAGAATTGTTAGAGATAGTGACTTGATGTGACGTCTTTCAATTTACTTCCAAAAAAGATATGTCCTAAAAACACTTATCAACATTTAAATATTTCAAAGGTATACTTCACTTTAAACAAAAAATTGCAGTTTACATGAGCTATCCTTTTATGGTCAATGATAAGAATTTAAATGTGATCGAATGATGCATTTATAACATATCATCT
This sequence comes from Mucuna pruriens, assembly GCA_025330945.1. Classification (NCBI taxonomy): domain Eukaryota; kingdom Viridiplantae; phylum Streptophyta; class Magnoliopsida; order Fabales; family Fabaceae; genus Mucuna; species Mucuna pruriens. The sequence continues at coordinate 1,503,842 of JAENHJ010000255.1, forward strand.
GATGGACTAGACATGTAACAACCCGAAAGCCAACACAACTAAACAACTATGTACAAAAGGTTAGTTTTAATAAGATCTTTAATTAATTTAGTTATGAAAAGGTGGTTAAATTTTTTCTTGAAAAGCTTACTATACAGCAAAAGTCAACATGAATACTACATAATGACCAAATAAGAACATGCATCCTAAAATAAAAGCAAAAGATATATACAGTCATAAAAACATAGCTTGTGCCATATGGCACTTACATCATTGGAAGATATAATAAAGTTAAGAGCAGAATACGTTTCCATAAGAAAAGCTAAAATGTTAAAAAGGGGAAGGAGATACATAAAACACCCTATGGAACCCGAGCTGGCCTCTACAAAAGAAAAACAAAAAACATCTCACTAAGGCTCCTTGTACTTTGATCTCGAGGCTCCTTGTACTTGTTGTTGTCAGTCATTGGAAGCCTTGAATAGATCCTATCAAGTTGAATCAGAACATTGGTAGAAGGCTTTCCAACCAATGAAGGAGATGTGAAGTGCTATATTCTCAACTCCGAACTTCCTTCAATGAGCTTGGACATCAGATGATCTGCTAGATTTGTAGAGAAGCCAAGAGTCAGAGCATCAAAAGAAGTGAATTTCAAATCTTTAGGAAAGATTTGAATCTAGACAGACTTTGGAATTTCACATTTGCATAAATATTCTCCTTCTACCTTGACAAGAATATAATATGGCTGCACTCTAGGATGATTGACATTAATGGAGGGATATTTTATGAGGTTTGGGTAGGTTCTTCTGGGAGATGGGTGACACGACCTAAATCGCACTAGGGCGATTTAGAGAGGACGAAGGAAAAATATTGGATCATGGCTTGGGAATTGGTGTTGGATTGGAAATGGTGGTGGGTTGATCGTAGTATGGAAGGATGCCAGACTCACCCGTTCATAGGGAATCTGGTATACTAAGCCGACATCAGCTCAACCAACTCGAAGAGGGCTGATTGAAGCCAATCTGGCTCTAGTTCGAGTCCTCACTAGCATTTAATGGTACGCTGAAAACTGTGGGGGTGGATAAGGCACGGTCTCGGGGTAGAGAATCCGGGTAAGGAGTTGGTTACGCATGGGAGTGACGCATCATCCCATCTTCCTACCATCTGGTAGTTACTCTATGAACTGCATGCTACATAACCTTTACTATCATGATGGATAATATGGGGGAAGAATTGCGATGTGTCGGATGTTTAACTTGAAAAGAGTAGACCTCTTGCTCCTACGTACCTCCCGATTAGAAGGAGTCAAAGTTAACGTAGTTCTAGGTACAGGAAGGGAGTGGCAGAGTCGGAATTTCATTAGGCGTCCCTCCCCTCGGATGTGAACTATGTTACAAGTGTAGGGTGCAGGTCTCCACGTGGTTGGACTTTCCCTTAGGCGTTCACCAGGGTCTGAAATACGGGAGTTGAACTTTCTGTTTAGGCGCTTAGCTCTCGCAGTTTAAGTTCGAAGTTGAGATTATCCACTAGGCATCCCGCCTCAGTGTTGGATTAAGTGTTCATGTGTATGCATGCTAGGTTGACTCAGAGATGTTTCTACTGACTTGAGGTCGGATGGAATGCACAGAGTGTTAGGGTATGGAGATCGAGACTGACTTGGTTTTCGGTCGAGGCGAGCTATGAGCCTGCTATCTGGAGTGTGCTAGACTCGGCTTAACATCGAGAAAGGTTATGTGCCCGTAATTGGGAGTTTTCAGGTTGTATGGACTCAAGGATGCAAGGATTGAGCTCGATAGGAGGGCAAACCAAGACCGACTCAGTTCCAATCAATAGCGAACTACATGTTCGCCATCTGAAGAATGTCTAGGGAGGTTGCCTACAGCTTGAGTGGAGTCTTGGCCAAGAGACTTACCTGGTATGCAGAGGGTTGGTTGGTGCTTTCGCTTGCAGCTAGTCCTTCCGTCATTTCATGTCGTAGTTTGTGTAGTAATTCTCTAGTGATTTTGCTCTCTTTTCTCTATTATTCAACTCTTCACCTTGATCTCTTTGTTCTGAGGCATTTTATAGCTTTTGGGAGGGGATGAAGGCGCGCTTGTTCTCGCCACGTGGAGCTACCCCAACCTTTTGATCCAGTTTGTTAGCTTTGGCAACCCCCAAATTGATGCTCCTTGGATCTCGTGCTTGATCTTGGCACGTTCTCCTTGGATTCGTGTTGCCTCTCGCAGGTAGTGGCTGACAAGGTGTGTTCCCTTGCTGTGATTGGCGAGGATCTTGCTTTCTTAAAGGCGATGGGGCTTCTGCTTCGTTGATGTGACTTTATCAACAGCCTTCCCTTCTTTTGGGAGGATCCTACGGTTTGGAACACTTTGATCTTGGTGAAGCTGTATCTTCTTGCTAGCGTGGCTGATTTCATCTAATTCTACTGAGTTGGGTTATTCCATTAGCTTTGAGTTAGAGCTTGAATACTTGGTTTGGGCTTCCTTGACCCTCTAGTCATTTGGGTTGCGCCTGGGGCCTTCTTTCTATATTTGCTATCGAGAAGGGTTGGACACTAACCCTCTTAGTTCTCTTCCGAGTCATGAGTTGGGTTGAGTGTTTTCTTATGTGATGCTTGGGCTCATCCCATTGGGCTAGAGTCAGGTGTGCTATGGGCTGCCTCGGGATTTTTCTCTTGAACAAGGCCGAGTCATCTACTTTTCCAAACGGGTCCCTTCTTGGTCCTTTAGGACTTGGATCTTTCTATTTTGGAATTTTTTTCATGGGGTTGTTTATTGGGTCGAACAGATTCAGGTACCTACAACTGCCCTCTCTTTATTTGTGGGTGCTCTAGAGAGACATTGGTGTCTTCCCCAAGTGGCCAGGAATAAAGATATCTCTTCTTGGGCTGTCGGGTCCACTACCGTCTGGTTGCCCTTCTGCTAAGACGAGGGTAGCCGGGTCAATGTGGACATCGTTGGTGGCTTTAGGGGTTTGCCAACTGTTTAGGAAGGCGATACTCCCCAAGTAAACGGGATGGTTCACCAGGGTGGCGAAATTGATTTGCTAGGAATCATGCCAACTTGTTGGGGAATATATACCATCTTGCGGGCTAGTTGAATCAATGGTGGGACCCACTTGATGATGTGTCTATTGGGGAAAGGTTGTGTGCCTATGGCTTGACTGATGTGGCCCCTAGGGATTCAAAGGTCGCACGTGGAAGAGATGCTTATTTGATCTCAGGTGTTGTGACTACTTGGGGGCCAAAAGGCACACATGGAGGCGATGTGCCTTGAAGTAAAAAACAAGGATTGTGTCATTTCATTTCGCCTTTAATGTGTTTTGTCGTTTCTTCTTAAATTTGTTCCCTTGGCTTTGGTGACACATGAATACGTCGTTCCAAATTTTCGTGCTTGCATTTAACTTCTTGGCTTCTTGGGCATGTTTCTTCTTGGATATATATGGGCGGGTCTAAGTTACCATTCCTCCACTTTTCTCCTTTGCCCCTTTTCTTTTTCGAATGATGTGAATCTCCTCTAGCCCAGCGCACTGATGCACTAGGACACGTGCTTTTCCCTTTTAGACCACTGATTCTAGAAAACATGTACCTCATAATGCTCTTGGCTAGGCTTCGCATCGACAAGCATCCCCTTTAAGAAGCCTTATACTTGGGTTTGTGTGATAAGTGAGTGACGAGCATGTAGTGGCGAGCGGACTGCCTTCTTTCCGAGGCATCCCTCGCTTCAGCATCCAGAATGGGTGCAAGGAGGAACTTTACGGGTTTTGGCATTATCATTGCTACAACTAATGAGGTCCACAATCCATGGCCTCTTCAAATACAATTGCTCCTATGCAATAGAAGACTTCTCTGTATCCTAAAGGGGGAAGTGATTTTCATGGCCAGGTTCACAATCATCCCTTTTGGCGTCCTTCACCCAATGCCAATTGGTCTTGACCATGACAAGCATCCTCTCAATGATAATTTCCTTGTCATCTTCCTTCAGGATCTCCTCATTAGGGCCCCTCTCTTCTCCAGTCCTGGGTCCACTGCCTTGGGCCTTCTTCAGAACATACACCTAAACCTTGACTTCGGGTTTGGCTTTTGTGTCATGTGTTATCTTTGGGATTCGAACGTGTTTGAGGAGCATCTTAGACTCCTTGGCGTCATCTTTACTGCCCCTATCGGGTTTGTCGGACTCCACTTTGCCGAACATAACGGGGGCGTAACGGTAGTTTTCATCGTCATCTTTCTTGGGGGGTCGAAACCAAGCGTGACAACACCACGGGACTTGGAAGCATTTTGGATGCCAAAGTGGACGAAGTAGTCGTAGGAGTGAGTTTGAATATTGCAATGGGTTTGTAAAGGCTTTGAGGTAGGCGACCTTGGTTGCTCCCGAAGCTAACTTCGGCAAATGCGCCGCGAAACAAGACGTGGTGGATGGGAAGCTTGTCTCCATCCTCCCCTTAGATTGATGCTTTTTGCTTTCTCTTTTCTTCTTTTTATTGTGTTTTTTTTATGTACAACCCTCCTGATGTACTTTCTGACATGCAATGAATGTGTTTGCTTACCTATTGTGTTTCTTGATAACTGCTTTACTTGCTTTATTTTTCCCTGGCTAAGAAACTAAGGCAATTTAAAACTTAATGCTGAAATGAGAAACATGTTAAGTTATGGACCCAGATTGACTACACGACTAACAGGGCAGGCTTAGGTGACCCTACGACTCTAGTTTAGTATACTATGGGAACTTAGACCTTTTGAACTAACACACTTGAACCTTTAAGCTAAGAGACTTAGGAATTCTGAACTACCAATTTTGGAGAACTTGAGATCCTATTAACATGCCCGGATGACTTGATCTCTAAATAGGTGAACTCGGATGACTTGGAATCTCACTAACGCACTTGGGTGCCATGGAGTTCTAAATTGGTAAAGCTGTGTGATTGAAAATTCTAATCTTAACTTAGCATGAAATAGGGTGAAAGATGGAAGTGTTTGAAGTGGAAGCGAATTGAATGGAGTTGACTTTAGCCTTTCTAAAGAATTTCCTTTGACATGGGATCAGGTATTTTGAAGTATATAACAAAAGGTTGTCCTCGACACGACATCGGATTGAGGTTCACTACACAGGGTAGGCTTGGAAGCAGAGTCGGTTAAGGTTCACTACATAGGGTAGGCTTTGATGCAGAGTCGGATAAGGTTCAGAATGCCAGTGTTTGTGTATGCATGGGGTGTTTCCCATTCTTACTTTGTATGCATGGAGGCTATGGAGTATTTTAGAATGCTTGCCTTTATGTATGCATGGGATGCCCCTCCTCCCGGTCTCACACGTGCATGGGACACTTGTATTCGCCTCTTGGGGTAACTTGGCGACCAAGGCGGACCCAACCTTCAGACCCGACTTGCGTGGGTTTCATTGTAGTGTGGCGATAGGGTTGCCAGATTCTCGGATGGGGCTGACGTGTTCCCCTTCCCAGTCTCGGTACAAAGGTGCGTTAGTTTTCCTTCTATTAATAAAATATGCTGTATGGAAAAATGAATAGTTTATTGATGACAAAGATTTATAAACATAGGTCCCTCTTGGGGATCCCATGGAATAAGATACAAGTCAGGACCAGGTTCCGGTCTAATGCCTTCAGTTGGGGATTGATAACGATTCCTCTCCTGTTGGACGGTCTTAACTCCTCCATCCTGGAGACTCGGGGGTTGGTCTTTTGGATTCATCCTCGATTGAATTCTCAGGAGTAGAACAATTTGGCTATGTTTGCATTGACAGGATGGATGAGCTCGTGGCCTTTTGGGTCAGCTAATATCAAGGCTCCTTCAGAGAATGCATGTACCTTCGTACTTTGGCGTCCATTTCCCTCTTGAGTCTTTGGCATTGGGTAGGATTTTTCTAAGCACTAGGCCCCCTTCCTTGAATGAACGAGGCCTCACCTTCTTGTCAAAGGCGCTGTTGATTCTCTTTTGATAAAGTTGTCCATGACATAAAGCCGTCAACCGCTTTTCTTCTATCATGTTGAGTTGGTCCCGCTGGCTCTGGATCCATTCGACGTCCTCCAGCTCAGCCTCAGTTATTGTCACAACCTAAATTGTGACGTTGGGCGGAGTCGGCCGAAACCGAGTCGGCCAGGTAGGAGTCGCCACCGGCGTTTTGGTTTAGGGAACGCCAGGAAACCTTTTGGTGAGGCTGGTCTTATATCAGAGATGTGGGCTCGGGAGTTGGTTACACGCTGGAGGCGTAGGGGCCCCCAACATGCCTATCACTTGATAGTTACCTTTAGGCTAGCCATGTGGGAAGAGAGATGGTGTTTGGCATCCGGATTTTGGGGTTTTTTGGGGTCTGACTTGATAGGGGTGTGCCCCCCAGCCTACGCACTTCTCGGCTCTAGAGGATTCAAAGTCCACGTAGTTTTGGCTGGGGGAAATTTGGCTGGTTTCTCCTTTTAGTGGGAGGTGATTTTAGGGGGGGGTATGGCCTAGTTCGTCCCGTCTCGGCTCTACCAGAGCCGAGTCGGATTAGGCATAGTGGTTCATGATGGGGGGTCAGCCGAACCCGGTCGGCTTGGCTTTGCTATTGGTGGGTCCGAGTCGGCCTCTCGCCATCGCGTGACCGAGGCCGAAGTCGGCTTGGAGAAGATGGGTCAAGGTCTGCTTAAGGCTACGTCGGCAGGTGCTTCTAGGCGGCGAGATGGACTCGGCCCAGGCAGGTGAGGATTTGAGTTGGAGGTGGATGGCAGGGAACTTGGCTTGGACTGAAATAAAGGAAGGGTGGAGATACTAACCTGGTGCTTGGAGACGGTGGACGTGTCTTCCCTGTCCTTGCCCAATGCTTGATCTTCCTTCTCTGCAGGCCCTTGGGGTCCTCCTTCCGATCTCTGGGCGCGTCTGCCGCCGCTCTCTTGGTTGATCGCTCCTTACGTGGTCTCGCTAGTCTTCTCCCGATCTCTCTCTCCGTTGATGTCCCTTTCTCTTCTCTGCCTGGCTTTATATATGGTCCGGGAGAGGCTGCATAACAACCAAATCCCAAGATTTTCTCGGATATTATTCTCTCTCTTTCGGTTTCACCCATGACGCCCGGGGCCATTTGGGGGGTGTGGAGACTCACCAAAAGGGGAGACTTAGTCAAACGAAGACTGGGTCAATCGTGGACTCTTGTACCCGTCTCAGCTTTGGACTGTGCCGAGATGGCCCAAATGCCAGGAATTGGGCCGGCTTCAGGCGGCGAGATGGACTCGGCCCAGGAATTGGGCCGACTTCGGGAGAAGGGCTGGGTCGTCATTCCGGCCCGGACATTTTAGGGGTGCTACAGTTGCCCCCTCTTTATTTGCATTCAGTATTGGGTTTGTGATAATGAATGCGAATAAAGACTCTGAGTCTTCCTTGGGACCGACTGATGGGGTGGTCCCTGGACTGAGTGGTGAGCTACTCTGGAGTAAGTGGCTGTTGGGCTTTCCATTGGGTGCCCACATTTGGAGAAGCCATCAGAATGGTTGCTCTCTAGTGATTACTAGGCTTTCCGCTTGGCGCCTAGGTTTGATGGTGCTGTTGAATTGTCCTAATTTGATTGGCCTTTGAGCTTTCCTTTAGGTGCTCAGGTTTGAAAATGGCCATTGGGGTATTTTTTCAAGTGATCACTAGACTTTCCGTTTGGCGTCTAGGTTTGATGGTGTTGCTAACTTGCTTTGACTTGGTTGACCATTGGGCTTTCCATTGGGTGCCCAGGTTTGGAGGCGGTCATTGGGCTGTTTGTGTCTGAGGGTGACTTGCTAGGCTTTCCTTTAGGCGCCTAGGTTTGATGGAATGCTGGCCTAGTCGGCTTGACGTTGGCCGGGATGGATTGAATGCTATCTGAGTCGGCTTGACGTTGGCCGTGACGAATTGAATGCTATCTGAGTCGGCCTGGCGTTGGCCGAGACGAATTGAATGCTATCTGAGTCGGCCTGACGTTGGCCGAGACGAATTGAATGCTATCTGAGTCGGCCTGACGTTGGCCGAGACGAATTGAATGCTATCTGAGTCGGCTTGACATTGGCCGAGATGGGTTTGACTGAAATTATTATTTTTTGTTTATTTTATTTATTTATTTATTTATTTATTTATTTATTTATTTTTTTTTTCTTTTTTTTTTTTCTTTTTTTTTTGAACTCAGGCAACTGAAAGGGTGCGCGTGGGGGGAACGTGCCTAGTCGCCTTTTGGACACGCCTCCTCGTGTCTCGTGCAGTATTGATGGCAAGGTGGCGCCATCATTGCGCGTGGGGGGAGTGCGTCTGCAATCAAGGGTCGCAGAGTTTCGAGGGGGGTTAATAGGGGAGGCGCGCTCATTTCTCCCTTTTCCATTGTTCGCGCGCCTCCTCCGTTTCTCTCTTCTTCGCTTTTGCTTCTCCTCTTCATTTCGCTACTCAGTGATTTTGTTTTTTGCTTTTCCGATCAGTACCAGGCTTTTCTTTACCTCATACCATGTCAGGTACTTCTAAGACCTGCGCCTCTTCTTCCTCTTCGTCTTCTTCGTCTTCTTCGTCTTCTTCGTCTTCTTCGTCTTCGGGTGAGGCTTTAGAAGTCATGATTCTAATTCTTTCTTTGGGGAGGGTTACATCAACCCTTATGCCTTCAGGGCCCCAGGTGGGACCTCCAGCGTGGGTCCATAAGGATGTGCTGGAGAACGCGTCCGAGATGTCCCGTTCTGAAGTGGAGTCTCTGGCAATGGGTGGAAAATGGGTCCGCGACTCCCATGTGGGCTTATTGGAGATGGTGCGCATTTGTAGGGCGAGAGAGCGGTGCGACGCCCGCCAAGAAGTGGGAGGCACCGTTTGTCTATATGTACGAGACGGTGTTGGCGGATTTGGGGGTGGTACTCCCCTTCGAATTCTTTGAAGCGGATGTCTTGCGGATGCTGGGGATAGCCCCTTCTCAATTGCATCCCAACGGCGGGCAATTTATTCAGCCTTTAAGGTGGTCTGTTTGGCGTTAGGGGTTTTGCCCACCGCCTCCGTCTTCTTAAGTCACTACACCGCCAGAGTCGGCCCTTCTGTTGGGTGGGTCTCGCTGGCTCCTCTGCCCAACTCGGGCCTCTTCGCTTCCTACACCGCCTCCTACAAGGGCTTCAAGAGCCGGTTTGTGAAAATCAAGGCGGCGGAGGTGGGTCACTTCTGCCTTGACCCTCGGCCACTGCCGCTGTACTGGCAAGAGCCTCCAAAGTTCAAGGGACTGGTTAGGAGTCAACTCCCCCTGGAGGCTAAGGTTGATCTGCAGCTGTTGGATAATCTGCCAAGGGGGATGAGCTGCCGAGACATCGTGTCTTGGATGTCTTCTAACAACGTTACTCTCAAGCTAAAGAGTGAGTCTTTTCGAGTCGTTTTTGGACTCGGCCTTGAGCCGAATGTACTGATATGCTGTGTTTGGTTTGCAGGTATGCTGAAGAAGCAGGGAGTCGATATGGCCGAGTTGATAAAGAAGGCTCGTCTTACCAACGAGGCTAGGAGTTCTGGCCGAAAGGCTTCTGGTGCCGAGACTGCTGCGGCGGGTGCTGAGCAAAGGCCCAAGATTAAGGTGGTCGAGACAAGTTCGGCGCCAATGGCCGAGAAAGAGGCGGCTCCGAGTACGACCGACAATGAGACGGCCAAGCGGAAAGCCGACTCTTCCTCGGCTCAGGAGGCAGCTGTTAAGAAGGGGAAGGCTGCTGCTGGTCCTTCTTCTCCACCCGTGTCTTCGCAGTCTCAAGGCAGGGTGGTGGTGATTTGGGGCCTGGCATGCCTCTTGGAGGCTTGTTTCTTTATGTGGCCCCCCTTCGCTTGGTTCTATGTGGGGCCCGGGTTTGACATGCGGCCTGCTCCCCGTTAGCCGCTTATCTCCTCATGATCGCGGATTGCTGGTCTCACCTGGAGTGGATGGCGAGCTGATATGGTGATCTGCCTATATGGCTCGCTCCATGGCCTCTGTGGAAGTTTGGAGAGGCATCTTTGCGAAGGTGAACAAATAATGGCCAAAGAGGCCATTTCAAAGAAAGAGTTGGAGGAGGCTCAGAAGGCCAAGGCCGAATCGTTGGTTGAGGTTGAAAAAATGAAGGAGGCTGGTCAGAAGGCCTATGCTGAAATTGAAGGTTTGAAAGCTCAGCTTGCTGCTTCTCAAGCCGAGTCCTCTTTGCTAAAGACAAAGGTCTCCTCATCAGAGGCTGAAGTGTCTTCGCTAAGGTCTACACTTGCTGATTCTCAGTCAAGGGTAGTGGAGGCGGAGGCTTCTCTTGCTTCGAATGGGGAAGCTTTGAAGGCGGCAGAGGCGGAGGCGGCCAAGCTGAAGGAGGAGAAGGCTAGTCTTGCCGAGAGGGTGGAGTGCTTGGAAGGAGCCATCGTAGAGCAGCATGAAGATGGTTTCAACAAAGCCCTTAGGCAGATAGCTTTGTTGGCCCCTGATTTCGACCTCAGCCCATATGATATGGCTAAGGATGTTAAAGACGGGAAATTGATTTCCCTCTTGGATTAAACTTGTAATTGTAAAAACTTATTTATCAATGAAATGATTTTTTTTGCATCTTTCCTTGTGTATTTGTTTTTTTTTTGTGTTTTTATTTTGCTTTCTGTTGGTGTTAGTTGGATTGGGGTACTGGTCTTGACTTGGGGTTTGGTCATAATATACATGGGACACGGTAGTGAGTCGATAGGTTTGGCTCATATAATCTCGGTACTCGGCTTAATGGAAAGGTTTTAATCAACTTAAAAAGGTTATGGGCTAATGGAATTAACATCTGTAAGGGACGGTGACCTCTGAATTTGGATTAGTGAGTGGGTGGTGACCATTATTTGTTAAAGGATGGTGACTCGGGACTAAGAGAAAGGCGGTTTCCGGATTTGATGTGTGTTGACTTTTACACTCGGATGAGAGTGAAGAGTTGGTATAGGTTGGCAGGTGGTTTTGACTGGGTCAGCTTATGCATGGGTGGCTGGGGTGGTGTCGGCCTACATGGGGCCGGCTTGGATGGAGACGACCTACGTGGGGCTGGCCGAGATTGAGACAGCCTACGTGGGGTTGGCTGAGATGGAGGCGGCCTACGTGTGGATGGTTGGGATGGAGGCGGCCTACGTGTGGATGGCTGAGATGGGGGCGGCCTACGCGGTGCTGGCTGAGTAGGTGGATACCTAATTAATTGACTTGGCCAAACCGAGATGGAATCATCTTAGGGCAAACTTAGAATGCAGAATTTCTCCTATTTCCTAGGAATGCGCACTTAGTGTTATTATTTTCTGTTGTTGTTGTTTTTTTTTTTGTTTCTATTTTTTTTTTGACTGCGCTTGGCCACCTCGACCAGGATATCGCCGCGTTATTGAGCCATCAACGATCATGAGGGTCCGTAATGGAGACGGTACCTTTGATTGCGATTTATTCTTTAACAATGTAGATTCTTTTTGTTGAATTAATAAAGCTTAGTATGCAAAAACAAAGGAGATAAAAATGAAACAAGGCTTTATTGACAATGTGTGATTTACAAAGTAAAAACATGGTTTTGCTCATTCTTGCGCGGGATGGGTTATTTGGTGGGGTCAACGAGGTAGCCTTGCACTTGGTTTCCCTAATCCTATTTTGGTTCCGGTTGGATGCGGACGACTTTCTACTGCTGCTTAGGCGAGATTTCAAGGGAAAAACTTCTTGACTGAGTCCGAGTTGACGGGGTGTTTGAGGTCGCGCCCTTCAGCGTCAGTTAGGAGTAGCGCCCCACCTGAGAAAGCGTGCTTTACCACATATGGCCCTTCGTAGTTGGGTGCCCACTTTCCTCCCGGGTTGCGGGCGTTTGGTAGTACCTTTTTGAGGACCATGTCCCCTGTCTGAAACATCCGAGGTTTCACTTTTTTGTCAAAGGCACTTTTAACCCTGCTCTGATAGAGCTGACCGTGGCATAAGGCCGTGAGACGTTTTTCCTCGATCAAGTTTAGCTGATCGTGGCGCCTTTGGATCCATTCGGCGTCTTCTAATTCCGCTTCGGCCAGGACCCTTAAAGAGGGTATTTCGATCTCTATTGGGAGGACTGCTTCAGTACCATAGACCAAGGAATAAGGTGTTGTTCTGGTGGAGGTTCGCATAGAGGTCCTATATCCGTGTAGTGCATAGGGTAACATTTCATGCCAATCTTTGTAGGTTACCGCCATTTTTCGTATTATTTTCTTGATATTTTTGTTGGCGGCCTCTACTGCTCCGTTCATCTGGGGGCGATAGGGAGTGGAATTGTGATGACGGATCTGGAATTGCTCACACAGTTCCGTCATCATCTTGTTGTTCAAATTGGTGCCGTTATCTGTAATGACGTGGGATGGGATCCCGTAACGGCAAATGATGTCCTTTTTGAGGAATTTGACCACTACGCTACGAGTTACGGCTGGATACGACGCAGCCTCTACCCATTTGGTGAAGTAGTCGATAGCCACTAATATGAACCTATGCCCGTTGGAAGCCTTGGGCTCGATGGGCCCGATCACATCTATGCCCCACATAGAAAACGGCCATGGTGCAGCCAGACTATGTAAGGAGGAAGGAGCGACATTGATACGGTCGGCGTGGACCTGGCATTTCAAACACCTTTGGACATGTTGGTGACAGTCTGATTCCAACTTAGTCCAAGAATACCCTGCTGAGTATCTTGGCGAGCCGTGGTATGGCCACTTGCATGGGTGTAGAAGGTTCCTTCGTGGACCTCTTCTATTATCTGTTCGGCCTCGTGGCGATCTACGCATCGCAGAAGTGTCATGTTCATGTTCCTTTTGTATAACACACGCTCAAGAGGTAGCTGGCCGCCAGCCTTCTCAACGCCCTTTTGCTATTTTCTCGATGTCCCTTCCGGTATTCCCTTTTCCAAGTACCTTTTTATGTCAAGGTACTGTGGTTCTGGGTCCGTTTTGGGTGCTCCGAGGCCTGTGTGGTGGCAATAGGCGCATTTGAGGGAGTTGCCGGACATGTATGGTCATCTCCCGCCCGTCATTTGCTCGTACCATGGCTGACAGGGTCGCCAAGGCATCTGCCATTTGATTTTCTTCGCGTGGCACGTGGTGGAATGTGACGGTGTCGAAGGCTTCTGTCATTTCCCTCGCGTAGTCGTGGTACGGGATGAGTTTGCTGTCCCGTGTTTCCCATTCTCCACGGAGCTGATAGATCACCAAGGCCGAGTCTCCGTAGACCCGGAGTCTCTTGACCTGGTGTTCCAGGCCATGGCGAGTCCCATGGTGCAGGCTTCGACTCGCCATGTTGTTTGTACAATCGAACCCCTGTGTTGGCGGCGAAAGGGAAGTAATGGTCGGTTGGAGAGGCCAAGACCACGCCGATCCCATTTCCCAATACGTTAGAAGCCCGATCGAACCACATCGCCCATTCGTTCTTCGGTCGGGACTCATCTCCGTTGCCATGATGTGTTTGTCCTGGGAATTCGTGAGCCGTGGGTTGTGGATCCGCCAAATGGGTGATAGGCCGGATGATCCGCTAGGGCGCCCTTTTACAAATAAGTGATTCGGCTCACATAAGCGATGTCAAACTCCGGATAGAGCCATTTGCCAACGTCATGTATGGCCCCGTAAGTGCAGGCTTTTCCAGGATATATTTGATGGGGTCAGCCTTGGCTACTAGCCGGACCGAGTGGGACAACATGTATGGGCGAAGCCTCTTGGCGGCCTGCACCAAAGCGCAACAGGTTCGTTCCAGGGGCCGAGTATCTTCTCTCGCAACTGCGGAACCTTTGGCCGAGGTAGTAGACCGCCGTTCTTTCCCAAGCCTCATCTTGTTGTCCTAAAGCATGCAACCCATGGACTCGCCGAGCACCGTAAGGTACAAGATCGAGGTTTTCCAGGGGGGGGATGAGGACCGCGGACATTCTAAGTACTGCTTGATTTTCTCAAAGGCTTTTGACATTCTCGCATCCCATTCGAACTTATGCCGTTTCCAAGGAGTTTGAATATGGGGTTGCATGTTGCCGTTAATGGGAAATGAATCTGGCTATGAAGTTTATTCGTCCCAAGAAGCCCCTGACTTTGAATCTGTTGTGGGAGGGGGCATTTCCCGACAGCTTTTTGCCTTATTGGGTCCATTTCGATACCCCTTTCGCTTACCACAAAGCCCAACAATTTTCCCGACGCATTCAAGGTGCATTTGGCCGGGTTAAGTCTTAGCCTGCATTTCATAAGTCTACCGAATAATTTTCGTGAGGTCTTCGGATGTGCTGCTCCGAGTTTTTGATTTTGCAATCATGTCGCCGACATATACCTCGATTTCCCTATGCATCATGTCGTGGAACAGGTTACCATTGCTCTTTGGTAGGTTGCCCGGCAGATTTTGAGGCCAAATGGCATTACCTTGTAGCAAAACGTTTCCCCATAAGGTGACGAAGGTCGCCTTCTCCCGATCTTCCTTCGCCATTAGAATTTGATTGTACCCCGAGAAACCATCCATGAAGGAGAAGAGGCGCGTGACATGCCGTATTGTCTACGAGCATGTCGATGTGGGGTAAAGGAAAATTATCCTTGGGGCTGGTCTGGTTTAGATCCCTATAGTCGACACACATGCGCATTTCTTTTCCATCCTTTTTTTGGGTACGGTACGATGTTTGCCACCCATTGGGGATAGTTAGATACGCCAGAACCCGGGCGGCCCCACCGCTTTTCTACTTCTTCCTTGATTTTTAAGGCCACGCGGGTTTCATTCTTCGCAGAATTGTTGGCGAACGGGGGTTGCTTTTGGGAGCATGGGGAGTCTATGTTCCACTATGCTACGGCCGAGGCCTGGCATGTCCCGGTATGACCACGCAAATATGTCCGAGAACTCTTGTAAGAGTTCTATGAGGGCCTTTTCTGTTCTTGTGACATCCGACCTCCTATTCGCACTTCTTTCTTATTCCTCTCGGCCCCCTAGGTTCACGCTTTCTAACTCCCCCGGCTAGGGGTTGAAACTTTGGTCTTTCCAGTTCTATCTGCCTTTCTACCTCGGCCAGTGGCTTGGGCCAAGGCTCTTCCTCACCTACCGATTCCTCAATAGGACTAGGGTCCTTGCATACGCAGGCTGTATCGCTGTTTAGGGACAGGTTCGTTATTGGTGGTGTTTTTTAAAGGGAGTTTCCCCCCATTTTTTTTTTTTTTTTTAGCGGAAAATGAAAAACGCGAAAAGGAAAAGAAAGAAAAAGGCAAGAAAGTGACTGGAAATGGATGGAAATGCATGCTAAGTTTTATTAATTCGAAAGTCGCCCCGAAAGGCGAGTTACAAAAGGAATTACATTGTAAAGAGAAATTCGTCCGCAAGTGGCTCCGTCGTCCAATTGGCTAGCTGTCCCTCGAAAACGTGGACTCCCTCGGGCTGACTTCTGGGCCCACTACCTACCATTGCCGCATTTTCACGAACGAAATGTTGGCCCCATACTGCCCGGGTTGGGCGTGCTCTTGCCTGGTCGCCGGCTTGGTACCCGAGTCCAGCTCTTCCCTTGTTTTCCCGGATTTCGATTGGTGCGGAGATTCCCTCTAGAAGAGGACCGAGCCCTTTGCCAGGTTGGTACCCCTCTTTGATCATGACGCGAAACGCCATGTTTTCTGCCATAGACGGGGGCTCTTCCGGGCTTGCAGCAATCTCGAGTGCTTGGAAGGAGGTTTCCAGGGCTTCCTCCTCTTCCTCGAGGTATCCATCAGGTGTGGGGGTGCTAATCATCAATTCTTGTTCCCCCATTATGCTGACCAACTGTTGGTCGGCGACAAATTTAACCTTCTGGTGAAGGGAGGAGGGTACAGCTCCCGCACCGTGGATCCAAGGCCTTCCTAAAAGGCAGCTGTACGCGGGGCGAATATCCATGACTTGGAAGAGGATGTGGGGTAGGGCCAACGTAGATGGGGAGAGTGATTTCCCCATGACGCCCCTTCTTGAACCGCCGAATGCCCTCACTATCACCGGGCTCGCCCGATTTGCACGTGGGTGGAACCCGGCTTGTCTAGGTGGCCTTTGGCGGGGACGTTGAGGGGAAGAGCCATTGTCGATTAGTACTCTGGTAATCATGTAGGTCCCGCATTTGACAAAGAATATGAAGGGGCTGGTTATGCTTTGTCTCCCTTCGGCGGGATCTCCTCGTCCGAGAAGGTCGGTCGCCCCGAAGCTAGTGAGACCGCCAATAATGCCCCCAAATCTTTCCGCGGTGATGTCGGGGCTACGTGGGCTTCTTTTAAGATTTTCAGCAGGAGGTGCGGTGGATTTCGAACTCAACAGCGGGGATGCGAGATGCGTGCGGGGTCTTGTTCAGATGGTCCAACAATTCGTACTTCCCAGAATGGATGAGTTTGAGGAATTCTTGGCCTCCTTTTCTTTGGGTGCCCCTTTCGGACTTCCCTTGGGATCTTTTTTTCCTCCGAGGTTGGCCGGGGTGTAGATCCTTCCGCTACGTGTCATTCCCCAAGGGTTCCGGGATATTAGTGACCTCCTCGGTTGGGAGGTCCCGGGTTTGCTCTCTAGCGGGTTCCTCGTGCACCGGGTCGAATGCCATGGGACCGCGTGATTATCCTTGAGGCGGGTCTAGGTGGGGCCGTGATGATCAAGGGTGTGGGGACGGATCGGTCGCATTGGATGATTAGTGGTTGGAAAGGAACGGTCTTTTGCCGACCTATGACGGCAATTACTTCCTCTTCTGCCCTTGAAGTGTCGGTGTTGTGACTTAGCGCATTAATAGCCTGTCCTTCGTGGGCGGGGAGAGGTTGGTACCAATGTTGGGCTTGTTCCCTTCAAACCCAAGCCACCCCGCTCTATCGTCCTGGACTTTATGCTTGAAACTCCAGCACCTTTCAAGAGAATGCCCCCACGGCTCCCGAGTGATAGTCGACTTTGCATCGGGATCGTAAGACCGGGGTAGGGAGGCTCTAGTGGTTTGAATGGCATAACCGCATTATCATGCCTTTCTGGAGTAGGAGAGGGAAGAGGGTAGTGTAAGGCATCGGGATGGGAGTGAAGACTCTTCTTTGTCGGGCCACACGGGGGTTTTGGGCCTCCTGTGTAGATGCTGCCCCAGCTTGGGGTGACGGGTCGGAAAAGAGACTATCCCCTGGCTGTTCGTGATGAGCTTACTCGCCTTGTGGGGGATCCGTTGTTACGCATTCGTATTTCCCCTCCTTTTCTACTTTCTTGACGGCTTGCGCTTCCCGGCCTTGCGTGAATCTTCCCCGCTTAATGCTGGCTTCTATCCTTTCTCCTATGATGACTAGGTCAGCGGTTGAAGTTACGCTTCCTACGACCTTGTCGTAGAAGGCGGCGAGGGAGGGTGTCGATGAACATGGAAGCCATTTCCCTTTCTGAGAGAGGTGGCTGGGACAGGCAGCTAACTCCCGCCATCTCAGGCGTAATCTTTGAAACCCTCCGTCGGCCTTGGACAAGTTTTGCAGACGAGAGCGGTCTGGGGCCATATCCTCGTTGTACTTGTATTGCCGGAGGAAGGCGTCCGCGAGGTCTCTCCAAGTCTTTATGTGCCCATTGTCTAGACCAACATACCACCGCAATGCTGCCCCCGAAAGACTGTCCTGAAAGCAGTGCATCAGGATCTTGTCTTGTTGGGTGTAGGGGGCCATCTTTCGACAGTACATGGCTAGATGTACGCTGCGTGGGCGAGTGAACTTCCCTTGTATTTTTCAAACTTGGGAACCTTGAAATCGGCAGGTAACGCGATGTCGGGAACCAAACATAGGTTGGCCGCGTCAATGCCATGGCTACTGGTTCCTTCAATGGCTCGCATGCGCTCTTCGAGTGCGTTGATCTTGTCGCTACCTGGGATGGTTGGTTCCGGGACGGGTCCGGGTGTGCGACCGGCATTCGAAAGGGGGTGATAGTAGACAGTGGCTCCTGGGACTGGGAAAGGCTCGGATCCTGATCCTTGCCCCCGGCCTAGTCCCGAGGTGTTCCTCGCTGGCTGAGGGGGAGCTGGTGGGTTTTCAGTAGTGGCATTCCATGCCGGGGTGTGAATCAGGGGATGCGTGAGGTGTCCCCGATGTGGCGGTGCTAGGGAGCCGCCACGGGGTGACTTCGCCGCGGGGTTGGGCTGCATTTCGGGTGATGATCTCGAACATTTTATTGATCTGTTCCTTCATCTGCCCCATTTCCATTCTCATTTCTGCCCTTATCTCAGCGTTCAGTTGCTCCAATTCCTCCATTGCTTGTTCCATGTTTTTAGTCTTGGATCGCGTGTGGTATCGGTGGGCTTGATCAATCTCTTTTTTCCTGGTGTATGTTTTTTGATTAGTTGATGTCTTTGTTTTTTTTTTTTTTTTTATTACTTATTGTTGTTTTTTTGCTTAGGGGATGTGTTGAATATGAATGAATGATGCAAATGCAATGATAACATTGTGTCACGGAAATTCAAAATATTATTTATTGGAAGGAATACAAGACGTTTTCCTATGGTGGGGCGGATAGCTCCTTCACCATATCATACATTGCCCTACAAGTTGTTCTAAGAACTCTTTGACCTCTCTTGGCGTCTTGGTGGGATCCATCATACCTTCTGCCGCGCGAAGCCTTTGGGGAATGCTCATCAGTGCCTGGTTGGCAAGCCATGCTAATTTGGCGTACTTATCCTTCCAAAAGGGTACCTCTGCCGTAGCGGCTCGCACTTGGACTTCGGCCTCATCCGCGATGTCTTGGCACCTCCGCTTCCAACTTTCTAGGGTCTTTTTACTTCCTCGATTTGGGACCTTGCTTTCCGATCTTTCCTCGGGCCTCGACCAAGGCTAACAACCCGAATCGCCTTTGGTTTTGTAGATGTTCCTTTGATAGTTGGGCTGCTTTAAGTTCTTCCTCGAGTAAGTGTGTCCTTTCCCGGAGGGCCTGTGTTTCTTCTTCTCTCTTGGCTTCCCTAGCCTCGAGGATGGCTACGGCTTTTTCCAGCTGTTCCTTTTTGGCCACTAGTTGATTGCGTTCTGCTTTACTCGAATATGCTTCCTGATCAACAGCTTTTAGATACTGGCCCATTTTTAGGCGGCCTTCCTTTTCTGCCCGAGCTTTCCTGTTAAATTCATCGCTCAGGCGTCGTTCCTGTCGGGCCTCTTCTAGAGCTGTTTCCAATTTTCTTTTCAGCGTTCCCTGTTCTGTTTTCATTTGCTCTAGGGTACCTTGGAGTGCCTCGACTCGGAGTGTCTCTTGTATCTCGTAGGCCTGAGTTGCTTGGTCCTGGCGTAGGATACTTCCCCAAGGCAGTCCCACGAGGTGGACACGCTGCTCGAGCCAGGCTCTGTACTCGGGTGAGGTTCCACAACTTCTGGTTCGCCACGTTGCTCCTTGTCTGACGACACTAGCCCAAGCCCGTCGGATTTTTCTGTGGTGTTCGCCCCTATGGGCCTGTGTGCCTTCTATCCAGAGGGGAGTGAGAACTTCTTGGATGGGGCTCGAGATCATGGGGAACCCAGCCTGTCGGGCGGTTAGCTCCGGGTTATAGTTGATAGCTCCCTAAGTCCCGAGGAGGGGAACGTTAGGATAACCCCCACAGCTAGTGATCATTTCCTGTCTTTCGTTCCAGACGGGGTACCAACGAATTGACCTTTCGGTGGCCTCTCCTAGTTGCTTTACCCACTGCTCTTTGGTCATTTTCTTTATACAGCTCCATTTGAAGTCTTCTACTGGGCAAGCGGTCTTGGTCTTGCATTGGAAGAGATGGGCGGTCAGCCATAGGTACAGCAAGGGAGTGCAGCACCTAAGGTTCGCTGTTTTCCGTCCACTGCAATGGCTAAGTGTGTAGTAGGTGTTGGCTAGGAGAGCCATGGTGGGGTTTTCTCCTCGGTCCTTTTTGGCCAAGAATGCCTCCATGGCTGCGAGGTCTATGTAGTCTTCGATGTAGGGAAACAGCACCACTCCGTAGAGGAGCAAGCCCAATACATCTATCATGGCATCCCAATCCTGTTCTTCTTGAAATTGGAGCAACCTTTCTTCTATGTATACCCTGGGTATTCCCTCTATGCCGTTGCGGTTCCTCTTCCACTTCGTCATTTCTGCATCTGACACCCTTAGTAACTTGGCAATGGTGGCCCAAGAGGGGTGCTGGCCTTGATGGAAGTAGAGTGGGGACTCGTCGAGTGGTAACCCCATCAGTCGCTCATACTCCTCCAAGGTTGGCGCCATTTGGAAGTCTTTAAAGGTGAAGCACCGTATGGGTGAGTCATAATACTGGGTGAGGGCTTCCAATGCGGCTGGCTGTGTTTCAACCTCCAGTAGGCTCAGAAGATTGCCATGAAGCTTCTCGAAGCGTCTTCACCATGGGCCTCTCAGGCAGCTGCCCCAGTGGCGAAGGGTTTGAACATTCGGTGCTTTAGCCTGGACGTGCCGAGGTGATCTAGCCCAATATTGTGATCCTACTTCCATTATCTGAAATTTCCGTGATCAATGTATCATGATGCATGATTTTGTTTTTTTTTTTTTTTTTGTTTATGCGGTGCATGAAATGCATGTATGCATGCTGGGTTGGTATAAGGGTTTTCTCTTTGGCCGATTCCATCTCGGTTTGTACTAGCCGGTTCCAACTCGGTTTTGCTTGGTTATTCCTTAATCAGGTGTATGGTTGGATGGGCTATGTTCCCCCCTTCTCTCTAGGGCTTTTCTAATCATCCTCACTGACAGGCTCTTGGGTCTATAGACCTTCCCTGGGGAGCAGTACCATGGACAGGATAGATATCCCAGAACATGATTACCCCCCTAGGACGGTCAGCCCCAAGTGGAACTATCGTGATCCCCAGTACTGAGACACCTCTAGCATGGAGACCACTACACATTCCTCTCTCCTTAACTCACAGGCCTGGGAATAAGGCCCCTCACATTCACACCTCAATGTTCTCTGCCCCCGTGAACCCCACAGTATTGTGACGATAGTAAAAAAGAATAAAATAAACATGCATGAAATAAAACAAGAAAAAGGCAAACTGGCTGCTGGACTTATCTGGTCTCTCCCTCGCGCTAACCTATCAAGGCTCAACTCTCAGCTTAGAGTCCCCAGTGGAGTCGCCATCTGTCACAACCTAAATTGTGACGTTGGGCGGAGTCGGCCGAAACCGAGTCGGCCAGGTAGGAGTCGCCACCGGCGTTTTGGTTTAGGGAACGCTAGGAAACCTTTTGGTGAGGCTGGTCTTATATCAGAGATGTGGGCTCGGGAGTTGGTTACACGCTGGAGGCGTAGGGGCCCCCAACATGCCTATCACTTGATAGTTACCTTTAGGCTAGCCATGTGGGAAGAGAGATGGTGTTTGGCATCCGGATTTTGGGGTTTTTTGGGGTCTGACTTGATAGGGGTGTGCCCCCTAGGCCTACGTACCTCGGCTCTAGAGGATTCAAAGTCCACTTAGTTCTGGCTGGGGGAAATTTGGCTGGTTTCTCCTTTTAGTGGGAGGTGATTTTAGGGGGGGGTATGGCCTAGTTCGTCCCGTCTCGGCTCTGCCAGAGCCGAGTCGGATTAGGCATAGTGGTTCATGATGGGGGTCAGGCCGGATTCGTGTCGGCTTGGCTTTGCTATTGGTGGGTCCGAGTCGGCCTCGGCCATCAGGCGTGACCGAGGCCGAGTCGGCTTGGAGAAGACTGGGTCAAGGTCTGCTTAAGGCTACGTCGGCAGGTGCTTCTAGGCGGCGAGATGGACTCGGCCCAGGCAGGTGAGGATTTGAGTTGGAGGTGGATGGCAGGGAACTTGGCTTGGACTGAAATAAAGGAAGGGTGGAGATACTAACCTGGTGCTTGGAGACGGTGGACGTGTCTTCCCTGTCCTTGCCCAATGCTTGATCTTCCTTCTCTGCCAGCCCTTGGGGTCCTCCTTCCGTCTCTGGCGCGTCGTCGTCAGCTCTCTTGGTTGATCGCTCTCCTTCTGTGGTCTCTGCTAGTCTTCTCCTGATCTCTCTCTCTCTGTTGATGTCCCTTTCTCTTCTCTGCCTGGGCTTTATATAGGGTCTGGGAGAGGCTGCATAACAACCGAATCCCAAGATTTTCTCAGATATTATTCTCTCTCTCTTTCAGTTTCACCCATGACGCCTGGGGCCCACTGGGGTGTGGAGACTCAGTCAAAAGGGGAGACTTAGTCAAACGAAGACTGGGTCAATCGTGGACTCTTGTACCCGTCTCAGCTTTGGACTGTGCCGAGATGGCCCAAATGCCAGGAATTGGGCCGGCTTCAGGCGGCGAG
The DNA here is from genome assembly GCA_025330945.1 of Mucuna pruriens. Lineage (NCBI taxonomy): Eukaryota > Viridiplantae > Streptophyta > Magnoliopsida > Fabales > Fabaceae > Mucuna > Mucuna pruriens. The sequence continues at coordinate 1,525,931 of JAENHJ010000255.1, forward strand.
ATGGACTCGGCCCAGGAATTGGGCCGACTTCGGGAGAAGGGCTGGGTCGTCATTCCGGCCCGGACATTTTAGGGGTGCTACAGTTATGACTCTTAAGGAGGGTATCTCCACTTCTATTGGGAGAATCACCTTTGTGCTGTATACAAACAAATAGGGGGTTACCCTTGTGGAAGTTCGTACTGATGTTTGATATCCATGTAGGGCATAGGGTAACATGTCATGCCAATCTTTGTATGTCACCACCATCTTCTGTACTATTTTCTTGATGTTTTTGTTAGCTGCCTCTACAACCTCGTTCATTTTGGGATGGTAGGACGTTGAATGGTGGGTGTCGATCTTGAATTGTTTACATAGCTCAATCATCATTTTGTTGTTCAAGTTTGTTTTGTTGTTTGTGATGATGTAAATCGGGAGTCCATATCGATATATGATGTCCTTTTTGATAAATTTAACCACTATGCTTTTTGTCACGTTGGCGTACGAGGCGACCTCTACCCATTTCGTGAACTAGTCGATGGCCACCAAGATGAACCTATGCTTGTTAGAGGCTTTCAGCTCTATTGGCCTAATTATGTCTAAACCCCGCATGGAGAATGCCACATAGATGTTATTTACGTAGACTTGGCACTTCAGGCACCTTTTCACATGCTGGCAACAGTCCAACTCCATCTTAGTCTAATAGTAGCCTGCTTTGAGAATTTTTTGTGCTAATGAATGGCCACTAGTATGAGTACTGAAGATTCCTTTGTGAACTTCCTCTATGATTGCTTTTGCTTCTTGGTCATCCACACAACAAAATAATGCTAAGTCCATACTCCTTTTATAGAGGACCGCCCGCTCCAGAAAGAAGTCGGCTACTAGCCTCCTCAAGGTTCTCTTACCATTCTCAACTGCCCCTTGTGGGTAGGCACCTTTTTGCAGGTATTCTTTGATGTCGTGGAACCAAGGTTTATTGTCCGCCTCGTCCCAATCTAGATGTTGGCAATGTGCCATCTTAACCTAATGCCGGACCTGAATGGTTATTTCTTAACCCTGGTTTACTAGGAGCATAAATGAGAGAGTTGTTAGGGCATCTATCGTCCGATTTTCGTCCCGCAGGACGTAATGGAATGTGATCCTGTCAAAACATTCACTCATTTCCATTACGTAGTTATGGTAAGGGATCAGCTTGGAGTCACGCGTCTCCCATTCCCCGTAGAGCTGGTAGATAATTAACGTGGAATCACTGAAAACCTTGAGCTTTTTGGCTTGGTGCTCAACGACCATCAAGACTCCCGTGGCACAGGCTTCGTATTCTACCATGTTGTTAGTGTAGTCAAAGCCCAATCTGGTTGAGAAAGGAAAGCATTGGTTTTCAGGAGACACCAACACTGCTCCTAACCCATTCCCTAGTAAGTTCGAGGCTTCGTTAAACTAGAGCTTCCATTCGTCCGACTCAGCTTCAGACCTGATTTCTTCTTCCACTGACGTGATGTGTTCATCCAGGAATTCGTGCAGAAGTAGTTGGTAATCCTTCAAAGGGTGGTGAGTCAACTATTCCACCAGGGCACTCCCTTTGAGGGCCTTTTGGCTTTTGTAGATTATGTCATACTCTAATAGGGCCATTTGCCAGCATGTTATTTGTCCCGTCAGTGCTTGCTTTTCGAAGATATACTTGAGAGGGTCCATCTTGGCATTGAGTGATATGGTGTGGGCTAGTATGTACTGTCTCAACCTCTTCGCCATCCAGAGTGTAGTAGGTTCGTTCTAGCATTAGGTACCTCTGTTCACAATATGTGAATTTCTTGCTGAGATAGTAAATGACCTGTTCTTTCCCTAAGACATCTCACTTCCCCAAGACACAACCCATTGACTCTTCCAGTACTGATATGTAGAGGATCAGGGGCTTTCCAAGCACCGCTGGGACGAGGACGGGAGGCATCTCCAAGTCTCCTGGCACTCTTGGTTCCACTCCATCTTTTGATTTTTTTGGAGGAGTTTGAATATGGGGCTACAGGTCGCCGTCAATTGAGAAATGAATCTAGCTATGTAATTGACTCTCCCCAAGAAACCTCCTACTTCGGTCTCTATTTTGGGGGCCAGCATGTTCCGGATGGCCTTAACTTTGTCCAAGTCTACTTCAATTCCCCTTTCATTAACTATGAATTCGAGTAGCTTCCTGGTTCTGACCTCGAATGTGCACTTAGTAGGGTTTAGCTTGAGCTTGTATTTTCGCAGCCTTCTGAAGAGTTTTCGTAGGTTGTTCACATGTTGATCCAGTGTTCTTGACTTGGCAATCATATCGTCCATGTAAACTTCAACTTCTTTGTGCATCATGTTGTAGAAGAGGGTAACCATAGCCCTTTGATATGTCGCTCTGGCGTTCTTGAGTCCGAACGACATTACCTTGTAGCAGAAGATTCCCTAGGTGATGATGAAAGTGGTATTTTCCTTATCCTCTGAGGCCATTCAGATCTGATTGTATCCAGAGAAGCCATCCATGAAGGAATAGAAGTGTGTTGTGTCGTGTTGTCTACCAACATGTTAATGTGGGTTAGTGGGAAGTTATCCTTGAGGCTTGCCCTGTTGAGGTCTCTGTAATTAATGCACATTCAGACCTTCCCATCCTTCTTGGGGACAGACACTATGTTGGCCACCCATTGGGGGTACTCTACTACTACCAGGAAGCCTTTCTTCTACTGTTTTTCCACCTCCTCTTTGATTTTTAAGGCTACCTATGGCTTCATCCTTCTCAACTATTGCCGCGTTGGGAATCAAGGGTAGCCTATGTTTGACAATGGCGGTGTCTAGACCTGGCATGTCCCGGTATGACCATGCAAAGATGTTGGCACATTCTTTAGAGAGCTCAACCAGCCTCTATCTCAGGTCCAAGGGCATCTGTTTCCCTACCCGAATCTCCCGGGTTTCTTCTCCTCCACCAAGGTTAATAACCTCTAGATCCTCAACTCTAGATTGAATCCTCGGTCTTTCCCGTTCTATCATCCTTTTGAGTTCAATCAAGGCTTCCTCTTCTGGGCCTTCCCTCTCATCTTTCCTACTGGACTCGTTAGCGTTGTCAGGCATGAGGGTCGCGTTATCAATCTGACGGGTAGTTTCCGTGTTTAGGCTATTTTATTTTACCGCATTTTGAAAGAAAGAAAAAATAGGTATGCTTTAGGCACAATTTTGAATGAATGGAATGAATGAATTTTGAATGTGAAACAAAAGAAGAATCAAATAGGAAAGAATAAATATGAAGAAAGGTAATTTTGTGAATGTACACAACATATTTTATTCATTGTTTGAAGGTGGTGCTGAGGCCTTTGTACATGCACTTATTTGATTTACATTTGTTGGGAGACTAGGTTGGTTAAGGTTTTAACCGTCCAATTGTCCAACTCCTATGCCATAAGGTGTACCCATTCGACCAGCTTCAAGAGTTGATCCTCTATCACTATGATCTGATATAGGGATATGATGCCCCCACTAGTGAAATAGTGGTAGGGGCTTGGATGTATCCATTGTGTGCTTTGGGTTTTCCACCCTGGTCTTTCTTTCTTCACAGTCCCCATGTAGCCAAGTCTGGATCGTCCCATGTTTTCTTGTAGTGCTACCAACTCAATCATGCCATCAAGCTCTTTCCCTGGTCCTTTGTCGGGTTGGAAGCCATTACTGATCAGTACTTTGGCTGCCATGATCATGGCTCTAGATGGTCTTGGGTCTCCTCCTTCTATTTCGGCATTGGTGGTGCCTACTATTTCCAACGCTTGGAAGGATGTCTCAAAAGCCTCCTCATCCCCTTCGACGTACTCTACGAGGAGAGGTGTGCTGACCATCAGTTCTTTCTCCCCCATGACACTAATTAGTTGTTGGTCTACTATGAATTTGACCTTTTGATGTAGGGAGGAAGGAACTGCCCTAGAAGCATGGATCCAAGGCTTGCCAAAGAGGCAACTATACGCAAGCTGGATGTCCATCACTTGGAAGGTGATGTCGAATGTTGTTGGCCCTATGTGTATAGGGAGGGTGATTTTGCCTATCACCTCCCATTTGGATCCATCGAAGGTCGTGACCACGACTGGGCTATTTTCCAAGGTAGCACCTGAACAGTATAAATTATCCATGGTGGCCTTAGGCATAACATTGAGTGAGGAGCCATTGTCTATACGGTTTGATTAGTCTTCGCCCCTATACCCAAGTTAGACAAACGATTTGCACATCAATATCACTGTAGGCCTCCACCGGAGTTTCCTCTGGCTTCACCTCGCTCAGGCATAGTTCACCATCTTTTGGATCCCGACAGGTATGCCCTCACTTGAACCCTTCACAGAAGATCAGGGTCGGTCGGTGGTGTAGCCCACACGAGGGGTTCCCACTAATCAGCTTCCTTGCGCCTTACGGGTTTACTCGCCTGTTGACTCACACACATGTCAGACTCCTTTGTCCGTGTTTCAAGACAGGCCGAATGGGGAGCCCATAGGCCGACGCCGGGAGCGCGCAGGTGTTGAGGCACGCCGAGATGGCGCGTGCTTCCATCCACAATCGTGATGATGACATCTCTGTGAGAATTTTGACAGCTCGAGCTTATGCCACCATCACATTCCACGTCGGTCAATGTCCCGAGTCGGTGGACCAACTTTCACCGTTCCACATCCGACCAAGACATATCGTCGGCCCCCATTCGCTTCCCTCCCGACAATTTCAAGCACTATTTGACTCTCTTTTCAAAGTCCTTTCCATCTTTCCCTCATGTTACTTGTTCACTATCGGTCTGTCGCCAGTATTTAGCCTTGGACGGAATTTACCGCCCGATTGGGGCTGCATTCCCAAACAACCCGACTCACCGACAGTGCCTTGTGGTGCGACAAGATCTAGGCACGACGGGGCTCTCACCCTCTCTGGCATCCCCTTCCAAGGGACTTAGGCTTGGTCTGCCACTGAGGACACTTCTCCATACTATAATTCAGACACCGAGGGCGACCAATTTTCATGGTGGGCTCTTCCCGATTCGCTCGTTGTTACTAGGGGAATCCTTGTTAGTTTCTTTTCCTTCGCTTATTGATATGCTTAAACTTAGCGGGTAGCCCCGCCTGACTTGAGGTCTCGCTAGGAGCGTCCGTAAATGCGTGTAAGGTCGGGGAGTCCGGCCTTGGCCAGGTTGGGCGTGACTGGTCTCGAGCATCGCTCATCCACCATTTTGTCACGACGAGCTCGACCGTAGGCTCGATTTTCAACCAACCACGAGATGATGCTCACGGGAGGTTAACATCCACCCTTCATCAATGCAAGAGCCAAGATATCATTTGCCAAGAGTCAGTTTGTATGTTGTGTGTCGTGGCAAGGTCCGCGAGGTCGCCATCTTCGGGCCCACGAAGATTGCACTAAATAGTTTGGAGTTCCTTGGCGCACGAAGAGCCGGGGTTTGTGTTTGGCGAGAGGAGGTGCACGGGGCGACCACCTCTCGCTAGCTCAGGTCAGGGAGGATGGGGTCGGTGTTCGAGAACAACGCCCCTAAGCCAGCCCCAGTCGAACTTGTCTTGTGATGAACGGGTTCGCTGGTCGAACTTGTTGTGTGAGGCAATGACAATGATCCTTCCGCAGGTTAACCCACGGAAACCTTGTTACGACTTCTCCTTCCTCTAAATGATAAGGTTCAGTGGACTTCTCACAACGTCGCGGGCAGCGAACTGCCCACGTCGCTGCAATCCGAACACTTCACCAGACCATTCAATCGGTAGGAGCGATAGGCGGTATGTACAAAGGGCAGGGACGTAGTCAATGCGAGCTGATGACTCGCGCTTACTAGGAATTCCTCGTTGAAAACCAACAATTGAAATGATCTTTCCCATCACGATGAAATTTCAAAGATTTATGGGACATTTTAGGGTTAAAAAGACATTAAGTACTTTGCATGAATATTTCCATTGGCCACACATGAAACATGATGTTGAGAAAATTTAGGATAAGTTTATTACATACAAAAGGGAAAAGTCTAAGGTTAATACTCATGGGTTATATACCCCACGTTCTATTTCTAATACACCTTGAATTGACCTTTCTATAGACTTTATGTTAGGCTTGCCTCAGTCCAAAAAGAGGCAAGGATTCTATTTTTGTTGTTGACAGGTATTCTAAGATGGCATGTTTCATTGCTTTCCATTAGACAAATGATGCCACAAACGTAGCATATTTGTTTTTTAAAAAGGTTGTTAGACTACATGGCTTTCCAAGAACTATTGTTTCACCGAGATCCTTAGTTCTTGAGTCATTTTTGGAGGACTTTATGGAACAAGTTAGGTACAAAACTTCCCTTCTCTACAACTTGTCATCCACAAATTGATGGACTAACTAAGATAATAAATCACAAACTTTCCACTTTACTATGTGCTATGATTAAAAAATATTTAAAATATTGGGAAGAATCCTTGCCACATGTTGAGTTTGTATACAATAGGGTTGTAAACTCAACTACTAGTCATTCCCTTTTTGAAGTGGTTTATGGTTTTAATTTGCTAACTTATTTGGACATGATTTCATCGTCAATGAATAAGCAAGTTCATCAAGATGGCAAGAAAAAGGCAAAATATGTTAGGCAACTACATGAAAAGGGAAGCAACAAATTGAGAAGAAAACTCGACAATATGCCAACCAAGCCAACAAAAGGCGCAAGAAAGTATCTTTTGAGCCCGGTAATTGATTTTGGGTCCATATGAGAAAAGAAAGATTCCCTGCACAAAGACAATCTAAGTTGCAACCAAGAAGTGATGACCCTTCCCAAGTGATTGAGAAGATCAATGTCAACGCTTATAAATATTACCTTCCAAGTGAGTATCAAAATAGTCTACTTTTAATGTGATTGATTTATCTTTGTTAGATGTAGGTGATAAACTTAATTCGAGGATGAATCTTTTCAAATAAGGAGAGATTGATGGAAATCTAGATGAATCCAACAATCTCCAAGATCCTTTTTAAGGAATAGACGACTCAATGACTAGAACAAGAACAAAAAGAGTTAAAGAGACTTTGCAATGCTTTGTTAAGGACATTTAAGTTCAAGAAGATTTAGCTGATTTTGAGCCCAATCTGACAATTGTCAAATTCTTGGACCTTGAAGATAATCTTGACTCAATTTATAGACAATAATTTGGAGCAAAATAATTCCTAACAATTAATATTTATCAAGTCTTTATTTTTGGAGTTTATTTGGTAGCTTTTTGGATAAAGAAACATTTAAGGCTCATTTCCTTATTTTCAATGTAATTTTCAAGACGATAACTTACGTGCGTGAGCATATCACATATTTTCACGTTGTATATATTATTAAGAAAAACTAAGTGTGCTTGTCATTCAATGAAAACTCACTATATATGGTAAGTAGTTTGACTTTTACAGTAAATACCTTAAAAGTTATAGCAGTGGTCATTTGTGATTAAATCACAGTTTATAACTAGTTTTATGCTATAAGCAATAAACTCTATTAATAACAGAAAAACCACTTGTACAAAATGTCAAAGCAATACTAACACCACTACTATGATAATCTTGAACTTGATTTCCACTTAAACATTGAGTTAGGAGCAACATGTTTGAAAACTATAGTGGTGGAACTATGGCATGTAGCATTTAAGGAACCATAGATGGCATTGGTGGAACTATAGCCAGTGGCATTGGTGGAACTATAGCCAGTGGCATTGGTGGAACTAGATTTAACTGCTTCTCTTGCACTGCCCCAACGAGATTAAACTTCAAATGTTCCAAGGAGGTATTGAATTGCTCAAGATTCTCCAAATCCATATGGTTAGTGAAGAGATTCCACCAAGAAGAAAAGTAGAAATTACTCTTTTATGTCTCTATGGTGATCTCTTGAAAACGCTCTTTATCTTCTTTCAAGCAATTATGAACGGCCTCGTATTCTAGTCTTAGGCTTTCAATTAACTCTTGTTATTTCTTTTTAGTTGCACGGTTGTGACATTGAGGAGGCCTTCCGACTAGGTAGCGGCTAATGACAGCATCAACCTTAGGGTAGCCACATGTATATAGCTTGCGATTTTGGGAGGTCACGATCATGGCCGTTTCTACTTGACATAGAAGAGAGAGCTCTGTGAGTTTGTTGTAGAGTCCTAGTTTACGTTTGGAGAAGGTCACATGACGCTTGTTTAATTGTTCCACTTCCTTTATCTCAATCTTTCTCCTCTTTGTATTTGAATTTCTTTCAGTATTTCTTCCGGAAGAAGCCATTCCTACGTGTTGAGAAAGAAAAGAAAACTGAATGACATAATGTTTCAATATTGTATTATGATGATGTTTATGTAGAGTTGATTCTCATATATTATAATAATAAGAATACAATATTTTGTAAAAGGATTTTATTCTAAGACCTAAATATTGCTAAATCATACTTGCTCAATCAATCTATGATACAAATATTCAATCACATAGTTGACTAATACTAGAATCTCATCACTAATCAATTTAAATATTAGTATTTTAATGTGCGATTATAGTCATATATTAAAAGTATTAATATATTTTTTTTTCAAAAATAAACTATATTAAGAAATTTAGTTTAATTCAAAAAATAATTGAACTTGGATACTATAAAGATTTTTTATATTATTAACAAATCTTGAAGTTTAAAATTGTTGACTTCTATAATAATTATAATTATGTTGTAAACTATATATAACTTGATTTATAATTGATTTATATAGTAAATTATATATATATATATATATATATTATTGAATAAAACTGTTTTGTCATTGACTTTTTCACATGTAATTATAAAAATAATAAAAAACATTTAAATAATTATGAAAATAAAAATATTTTTACATCACTATGAAACAATCTACTTAGCAAGAATATTTATATTAAATTTTTAAAGTATGTAAAAATTATTAAGTTAGCAGCATGCACAAATCCCGATAGTGAACTGGGAAAACTCTTAATAAAAATAAATGAAATCATATTATCCATATGAACTATAATTCTCTTCAATAAATATTTTTTTTGGAGACAGAAAACGATTATAATGCATTTATATTAAACAAGCTTATTTGGTAGAATTTTATTTCATCGTCTTGGCATTGCAAATTGCAAAGGGTTTCTATAGATATCCAGATGACTGTATATATCCTTTAATTTAATCATTATCATATGCAATAAATTCAAATCCTTAATTATTATGACATGCATGTATATTCTCTTTACGTAATAATGTACGTCCTTTTCAAAATCACTAAATTTTTTATGTTACTAACCAATCTTAGAGTTTAAAATTGTTGACTTTTAAAATAATTATTTTGTAAATTATATGTAACATGATTTATAATTGATTTACATTTTGTAAATAATAATTAAAAATAGATACTAAATAGATTTTTTATATTATTAACAAATCTTAAAGTTTTAAATTGTTTTGTAAATTTTATGTAGCATGATTTATAATTGATTGATATTCTAAATTTTGTATATTAATTATATATACTATAATAATTATTATTAAATAAAATTGTTTTGTTATTGACATTTTAACATGTAATTGTAAACACAATAATGAATAAGTTTAAACAATCATGAAAATAAAAATATGTAAACTTTACAAAAATTATCAAGTTAGCAGCATTCACAAATTTGTTGGGCCTCGAGAAAACTCAAAAAAATGAATGAAATTATATTATGCATGTAATCTAAACTATGATTCGCTTTAATAAATAATTTTTCCACATCAGTAAAGATGATGCATTAATATTTTACACCCTTATTTATTAAAATTTTAGTTCATCATACTTCATCATCAGTATTGCAAATTGCAAAGGATTTCTATAGATATCTAATAACTATATATATCCTTTAATTAAATCATTATCATATATAATAATGTCTGTGCTTTTTCATTATATGATGATTAATTTTTTCTTTTGAATTTTTATGTGAAATCACTAATTAGTTATTTATTCAATTGGAGATTCTTTCCTAAATTTATTTAATCAATATTTAAAAAAATTTGTAATCAACATTAAATACAATTAGATATTTACAATAGGAAATTGATACATTTTTTCTTTACATGATTATAAAGGAATATAATGATCTATCATCTATCAGACTATTTAATTATTACTTATTAGTATATTTTTTTTATCAAAATAGTTTCCATTAACATCAATCAATATTCAAATTTCTTTGTTTCACAAACCTATATTAAGTACCACTCATATATTAATCATTTATTGGTAGAAAAATATTGATACTCTATTCCAACTAACTCATGTTTCTTTTTATTTCGTTGTTCCTTTTTGCTTGCATGGTTGCGGTGTTGGGGTAGCCCTCCATCGAGGTAATGACATTATTATTATTATTATCAATTTATTTTAATAGAGGGGTTAATGATTTTATAAACTGATGAGACTTTATCTAAATTATTTTATTTATTAATTTAATTAATTAAATTAACGGGGGAGGTTGATGGGCGGGTCGAGGTTGACCCGACCCAGCTAGAATATTAGACAGGGGTGATCAGTTTATCCTAATTGGTGTGTTGCGCGTCTAGAGGAAAGAGAACGTAGACCTGCAAGGAGGAGGAGTTAGGGTGTTCAGATTGTCCCCGAGCCGCATCAGATCATTATTATTCTTCGCATCTAAGGCAACGGGAAGATTGGTTCGGTCATATATGAATGTGGGAGAGTACGAGTAGTGAGGGCAATCCCTATGTCCCTCTAGGATCTAATTTCTCAATTTCGCTTGATTATTACGTTTTAAAAATATTTTAATCGGTAGAAAAGATTTGTCAATATGCTCTATGGTCTGATTAACGTATTGTCCTAATGTGATTTTTGTTGGGAAATTGTATGATTAATTGCCCTAATTACTTGATTCTTTTGTTGTTTATGGTTGTTCATAATTTGAGCCTCTTGTGTGCAATGATGAAAATGGGTGAAATTCAATGGTGTTTTATGTGTGTTTCTGTGCTTTCTGATGAATGATTAATAATAATGATGTTTAAATTAATATGGTTGGGTATGATTATGGACTGTGCGAATAAGAGTGTGGATGAGAATGCATTGAGCATGGGCATGAGAGGCATGAGAGGCATGAGAAGCCAGATGTGGCTATAATACCCTAGCCATATGTGGTGTTTAACAGGGGGGATTAATGATGGGGGACAATCATATGCATGGGCCACAGGTGGTGTTTAACCATGCTGCACACCGGCCATAGGTGGTGTTTAACGGTTGTGTGGAATGTCTTCGCACGGCCCATACGTGATGTTTAAGTGTGCGATACACCGGCCCATACGGGGTGCTTAACGGTGTGGCTATCATTAGTGATAACTAAGGGGATTGAGGAGGTTCGCCCATGGTGTGGAGTTCCGACTCGAGACTCTTAGGTGTGGTGATGAGCATATGCATTGTACGAGCATGTGCATTTTGTAAAAATGAATGAACTGTGATTGATTTTGAATGAATGAAATGTGATTGAAATGAATGAAATGTGATTGATATACTTCGCTATTTAAATTATTTTTTCTAAATTTAAGATATATTATATATTTTATGTACTTAAAATAATTATTTATTGTCAAATAATTATAATCTTACAAAAATAAATATTGATCATGAATAGTAAATAGGATAAAATAGTAGTTACAACTAAAAGTTAATATATTAATAAAGAATATACATGTATGATTTAATATGAGACAATAATATTTTATGTTGTGTGTGTCCGCGCTTGTTTAAATTTCTTAATTTTCTATTTGTTTTAATTTAAAATAGATTTATGTCATAATTTAAATTATTTTTATAAATTTAAAATATATTATATATTTTATTTAAATAAAATATTTATTTATTATTACATAATTATAATTATATAAAAATAAATATTTATCAGGAGTAGTAAGCAGTCTAAAATACTAATTAAAACTAAAAGTTAATACATAAACAAATAATATACATGAAAATTGAATCTTAGACAATATTCTATCTATCGATGATTGATAATAACATAAAAGTGAATTGAATAAAATATATAATATATTTTTTGAATTTTATTAAAATTTATTCATTTAATACAATTTTTAATAAAATTATGTGTCAAATTTTCACTATAAATTATGTTTATTTTAACAAATTATATATATAAAAGATGACCTTATTTACTGTTTCGACCATGGGTCAATTAAAAGTCTAAATTGGCCCTAAAAATTATATATAGAAAATTTCAACCCAGTATTAACATCATTATTTGAGTAATCTTGAATTTGTTTTCCAGCTAAATGTTGATTCAATGGTGTATTATTTGAAATTTGTGACGGTGGAACTTCTTTTAAAATGTAAGAGCCCTAATTTAACCCTCACGTTCCTACTCGTCATCACTTACAAGTGACATTTGATACAAACACAGACAATGCAAACAAAATGGAATGAAAAATATTCTCCATTCTCCTCATGGTATAAGCACACCATAAGTAGGACACACGTACATGCACATTTAATTATAAGGAAACTTCAATATTACATTGACAAAAAAATTAGCAACCACATGTAGCATACAGTAACAAGTAAGTATCGACATGAATGATCCCAATGATGCATTCCTCGTACAACAACAATGCCATTTAGTTCTATTTAAACTCAAGAAGTAGGCTAGGTGTAACCTTACTAATCTCTATCTCCACGGTTAGCCATGCCAATCTAGCGTGATATCTCTTTAATAGCACGAAGGTCCCTAGTAGCTTGTCTTCCAACACGAAGGTCCCTAGTAGCTTGTCTTCCATTAGAGGAATTGAGCACGACTTTGATATGATCCAAGAGGCCCTAACCAACACAACAACATACAAGAGCAACCCCAATGAAACTAAAGATATATAAAAGCAAATTATTGATCTCTTCTCCAAAGGACATGTGAGGGAAAGCATGAGTCCTTGTGTTGTACTAGTTCTTTTAGTCCCCAACAAGGATGAAACATGGAGGATATGTGTTGATTGCCAAGCCATCAACAAAATCACTAAAACGAATAGACATCTCATTCCTAGGCTAGATGACATGCTTGATGAGCTTCATGGTTCATGTTATTTTTCTAAAGTTGATCTTAAAAGTGGATATCATCAAAGAAGGATAAGGGAGGGAGATGAATGGAAAATTGCATTCAAAACCAAATATGATTTGTATGAATGGTTATTTATGCCTTTTGGTTTAACTAATACTCCTAGTACATTTATGCATTTATGCATCTCATGAATCATGTACTGCATTCTTTTCTTTGTAAAATTGGTGTTGTTTATTTCGATAACATTTTGATATACAACAAGAGTTAAAAGCAGCATCTTAAGCATTTGAGAAGTGTGTTGCATATGTTAAGAAAAGAGAAATTGTATGCAAATTTTGATAAGTATTTTTTTGGAATTGAACAAGTAATTTTTCTTAGTTTTGTTATTAGCTCGAAGGATGTGGAGGTTGATGAGGAAAAGGAAAAAGCAATAAAAGAATGGCCTACACCCAAAACTTTGAGTGAAATGAGAAGTTTTCAAGGGTTGGATAGTTTTTATAGGAGATTTGTTAAGGATTTTAGTACACTAGCTACACTCTTAACTGAAATTATGAAGAAGAGTGTAGGATTTAAATGGGAGGAAGAGCAAGAGAGGGAATTTAATTCCCTCAAAGAAAAGCTTACCAATGCACCCTTACTTCTTTTGCCTAATTTTATCAAATATTTTGAGATTGAAAGTGACGCTTCAAGTATAGGGATTAGAGCTATTTTGATGCAAGGTCATCCTACTAACATCCCTACAAACTTGGCAGCATTATCTCATGCAAAAAGAGTTTGTCATTCACATTGACCATGAATCTTGGAAGCATTTGAAAGGGAAAGGAAAACTAAAAAAGAGGCAAACAAAATGGCTTGAATTCATCAAGCAATTTTCATATGTGATCAAATATAAGAAAGGAAAAGAGAATGTAGTTGTTGATACTCTTTCTAGAAGGTATGTTCTCCTTTCAACTCTAGATGATAAACTACTTGGATTTGAATATGTGAAAGAGTTGTATGTGATTGATTGTTATTTTGAACATATCTATGTTTCTTGTGAAAAGGGTGTACATAATGAGTTCTATACGCATGATGGATTTTTGTTTAAAGGAAATAAGCTTTGTTGCCTAAAAGTTTTTTGCACGAATTACTTGTTAGAGAGACTCATGGGGGAGCATTAATGGGACATTTTGGGGTTAAAAAGACATTAAGTACTTTGCATGAACATTTCCATTGGCCACACATGAAACTGATATTAAGAAAATTTAGGATAAGTTTATTACATGCAAAAGGGCAAAGTCTAAGGTTAATCCTCATGGGTTATATACCCCACTTTCTATTTCTAATACACCTTGAATTGACCTTTCTATAGACTTTATGTTAGGCTTGCCTAAGTCCAAAAAGAGGCAAGGATTCTATTTTTGTTGTTGTTGATAGGTATTCTAAGATGGCACATTTCATTGCTTTCCATAAGACAGATGATGCCACAAACGTAGCATATTTGTTTTTTAAACAAGGTTGTTAGACTACATGGCATCCAAGAAGTATTGTTTCAGACTGAGATGCTAAGTTCTTGAGTCATTTTTGGAGGACTTTATGGAACAAGTTAGGTACAAAACTTCTCTTCTCTACAACTTGTCATCCACAAATTGATGACCTAACTAAGATAATAAATCACACACTTTCCACTTTACTACGTGCTGTGATTAAAAAATTAAAATCTTGGGAAGAATCCTTGCCTCTTGCTGAGTTTGCATACAATAGGGTTGTATATTCAACTACTAGTCATTCCCCTTTTGAAGTGGTTTATGGTTTTAATTTTCTAACTTATTTGGACATGATTTTGTTGTCAATGAATAAGCAAGTTCATCAAGATGGCAAGAAAAAGGCAGAATATGTTAGGCAACTACATGAAAAAGGAAGCAACAAATTGAGAAGAAAACTCGACAATATGCCAACCAAGCCAATTGAAGGCGCAAGAAAGTATCTTTTGAGCCTGATAATTGGGTTTGAGTCCATATGAGAAAAGAAAGATTCCCTGCACAAAGACAATCTAAGTTGCAACCAAGAGGTGATGACCATTTCCAAGTGATTGAGAAGATCAATGACAATGGTTATAAACATTACCTTCAAAGTGAGTATCAAAATAGTCTACTTTTAATATGATTGATTTAATTTTGTTTGATGTAGGTGATAAACTTAATTCGAGGATGAATCTTTTCAAATAAGGAGAGATTGATAGAAATCTAGATGAATCCAACAATCTCCAATATCCTTTTGAAGGAATAGATGACCCAATGACTAGAACAAGAGCAAAAAGAATTAAAGAGACTTTACTGTGACACCCTTCTACCCCGAATACTTAGATTAAAATAATATGTAAATAAAAAGGAAGACAAGGTAATAGTTAAAATCAAAGAAACACAATTCATATTAAGGATAAAAGGTTCACATGGTCATTAAACAAGTAGGTACAAAGTTTTTGAGAAGATTTTAAATTTAAATATTATTATTGAAAAATAAAGTCATTATCATTTTCAAAATAAGCTCTTTGAACAGCAAAAGACATATAACAACTATTCTAATTTCCAAAGCCCCGATGTCACACTAATCAGAGTAAGACCCCGCCCCTTCAAAACTCGGCACCACGAGTGCCCTCAACATTAGTTAAAAGAAAACCACAAGAGAGTACGGTGAGAAATAGCATTCGATCATATATAAATGCAAATAGTACCCCAAATCCCACCCATTACCGTATCCAATTACTAACAGTGAACAAATACTCATATATCAATCACATGTTCCATCGCATTCAAAATCAATCACATTCCATTCATGTTTACAAAATGCACATGCTCGCACAATGCATATTCTCATCACCACACCTAAGAGTCTTGATTCGGAACTCCACAGCATGGGCGAACCTCCTCAATCCCTTCAGTTATCACTAATGATGGCCATACCGTTAAACACGACATATAGCCGGTGTGTCACACAGTTAAACTCCACCTATGACCTCGTGCGAAGACATTCTACACAACCGTTCAACACCACCTATGGCCGACTTGTAGCATGGTTAAACACCACCTATGGCCCATGCATATGAATGTCCCCCATCATTAATCCATCCTGTTAAACACCACTTTTGGCCAGGGTCCCCTGTTAAACACCATATATGGCCAGGGTATTATAGCCATGTTTGGCTTCTCATGCATCTCATGTCCATGCTTAATGCATTCTCATCCACATTCTCATTCTCATGATTCATACATCATTCACAGAATCCATAATCATGCCAAAATCATATAAATTTAACCATCATTACCATAAATCATTTATAAGAACGCACAGAAACGTACATAAAATACCATTGAATTCCATCCAAATTCATAATTACACACAAGAGTCCCAAATTGAACCATGAACAAGCACGAGAATCAAGTAATTAAGACGATTAATCATACAATTTCACCCCAAAATCACATTAAGGAAAAACGTTAATCCAAGAATTTAATCCCCCTTCAAATGCATGCCACAAGACACCATACAATAACAATTATTAATAAGGGCCCTAGGGAAGACCCTAATGCTCTTATGTAAATGAAACCCAAATAGTGAGATAGAACTAAAGGCATGTTCATCAAAGTCATTGTTCTTGTTCCTTTGAGATTCCCTCTAGAGGTTTTCCTTCACACTAAAGGCAACCGATTACATAATCAATTAAGTCAACCAAAACCACAATACACATTGATGAATCTTTTTTACCGATTAAAACATTTGTAGAACATAATAACCAAACAAATTTGAGAATTTAGATACTAGAGGGACTTAGGGTTTTCCCTCATTACCCGTACACTCCTGCATTCACATATAACCGAACTCATCTCCCCGTACCTTAGATGCGAAGAAAAGCTAGGATCTGATGCGGCTCCAGGATGATCTGAACACCCTAACTCCTCCTCCTCCTCCTTGCAGATGTGAGTTCTCTCTCCTCGAGGTTTGGCTACCTGACACGCAAAACACCCATTAGGGTAAACTGATTAACCCTTGTCTAAAATTCTAGATGGATCGGGTCAACCCCGACCCACCAGTCAGCCTCCCCCGTTAATTTGATTAATTAAATTAATAAATAAAAATAAGTCAGATTAATGCCTCACCAGTTTATAAAACCATTAACTCCTCTATTAAAATAAAATTAATGTAAATATTTAGGTACTAAATTAATTTTCTACCATCATTAAGAATAATAATAACAATAACATTTCAGTTTCAAAATGCAATTGTTTAATAAAATAATTTCCTGCAATAATTAATAATTAAAATAAAATTGATAATAATAATAATGAAATTTATTTCTAACAATAATTAAATAAATTTTAGGATGCTACATTTGCAATGCTTTGGTAAGGACATTTAAACTCAAGAAGATTTAACTAAATTGGAGCCCAATCGGACAATCGTCGACTTCTCTTTTCTCAGCGTTCCAGAATTTATGCTCTCTCTTCTCTAGAGTTTTGGCTCTCAATTTTCTAGAGTTTCTGCCCGGAAAAATTCCTCCCCAACTCTCAAAAAAGGGAGAGACACTGGATCATCCACTGATTGACATCTAGTCATCCACTGGCTGACATCTAGGATTTTTGTTTTTTGTTTTTTGTTTTTTTTTAGTGAAGGACTAGATATCCACGGGCTGGCATCCAGGTTTGTAGTGAAAGAAGTGGCAAACGGAGTACTCACTGGCTGGCACCTAGGATTGTAATGAAAGAAGTGGCAAACGGGGTACTCACTAGCTCACACCCAAGTTTGCAACAAAAGAGTGGCAAGCGGGATACTCACATGCTGACATCCAGGCTTGCGATAAAAGTGTGGCAAACAGGATACTCACAGGCTGGCATCCAGGTTTGCAACGAAAGAAATGGCAAACAGGGTACTCACTAGCTGGCACCCAGGTTTGCAATGGAAGAGTGGCAAGCAGGATACTCACAGGTTGGCATCCAGGCTTGCAATGAAAGCGTGGCAAACGGGATACTCACAGGCTGGCACCCAGGTTTGCAATGGAAAAAGTGGTAAGCGGGATACTCACTGGTTGGCATCCAGGCTTGCAATGAAGGAGGTGGCAAGCGGGGTACTCACTGGCTGGCACCCAGGCTTGCAACTGGTAAACGGGATACTCACTAGCTGGCATCCAGGTTTGCAATGAAAGAGTGGCAAGCAGGATGCTGACTGGCTAACATCCAGGCTTGCAATGAAGGAGGTGGCAAGTGGGGTACTCATTGGCTGGCACCCAGGCTTGCAAGTGGCAAATGGGATACTCATTGGTTGGCATCCAGGTTTGCAATGAAAGAATGGCAAGCGGGATGCTCACTGGCTGGCATCCAGGCTTGCAATGAAGGAGGTAGCAAGCAGGATACTCGTTGGTTGGCACCCAGGCTTGCGATGAAAGTGTGGCAAACGGGATACTCACAGGCTGGCATCCAGGTTTGCAACAAAAGAAATGGCAAACGGGGTACTCACTAGCTGGCACCCAGGTTTGCAATGGAAGAGTGGCAAGTAGGATACTCACAGGTTGGCATCCAGGCTTGCAATGAAAGCGTGGCAAATGGGATACTGATAGGGTGACACCTAGGTTTGCAATGGAAAAAGTAGCAAGCGGGATGCTCACTGGCTGACATCCAGGCTTGCAATGAAGGAGATGGCAAGCGGGGTACTCACTGCTGGCACCCAAGCTTGCAAGTGGCAAATGGGATACTCACTAGCTGGCATCCAGGTTTGCAATGAAAGAGTGGCAAGCGGGATGCTCACTGGCTGGCATCCAGGCTTGCAATGAAGGAGGTGGCAAGCGGGGTACTCATTGGTTGGCACCCAGGCTTGCAAGTGGCAAATGGGATACTCACTGACTGGCATCCAGGTTTGCAATGAAAGAGTGGCAAGCGGGATGCTCACTAGCTGGCACCCAGGTTTGCAATGAAGGAGGTGGCAAGCGAGGTACTCGCTGGCTGGCACCCAGGCTTGAAAGTGGCAAACGGGGTACTCACTAGCTAGCACCCAGGTTTGCAACGAAAGAGTGGCAAGTGGGGTACTCACTGGCTGGCGCCCAGGCATGCAATGGAAGGAGTGGCAAGCGGGGTACTCACTGGCTGGCACCCAGGCTTGCAAGTGACAACGGGATACTCACTAGCTCGCATCCAGGTTTGCAATGAAAGAGTGGCAAGCGTGATGCTCACTGGCTGGCATCCAGGCTTGCAATGAAGGAGGTGGCAAGCGGGGTACTCACTGGCTGGCACCTAGGCTTGCAAGTGGCAAATGGGATACTCACTGGCTGGTGTCCAGGTTTGCAATGGAAAAAGTGGCAAGCGGGATACTCATTGCTGGCATCTAGGCTTGCAATGAAGAAGGCGGAAAGCGGGGTACTCATTAGCTGGCACCCAGGCTTGCAAGTGGCAAACGGGATACTCACTGGGTGGCATCCAGGTTTGCAATGAAGGAGGTGGCAAGCGGGGTACTCACTGGTTGGCATCCAGGCTTGCAAGGAAAATGTGGCAAGCGGAGTGCTCACTAGCTGGAACCCAGGCTTGCAAAGAAAAATGTAGCAAACGGAGTGCTCACTGGCTGGCACCCAAGCTTGCAAGGAAAATGTGGCAAGCGGAGTGCTCACTGGCTGGTATCCAGGCTTGCAAATAAAATGTGGCAAGCGGGGTACTCACTGGCTGGCACCCAGGCTTGCAAGGAAAATATGGCAAGCGGAATGCTCACTGGCTAGCACCCAGGCTTGCAAAGAAAAATGTGGCAAGCGGAGTGTTCACTGACTGGCACCCAGGCTTGCAAGGAAAATGTGGCAAGCAGAGTGCTCACTGGCTGGCACCCAGGCTTGCAAAGAAAAATGTGGCAAGCGGAGTGCTCACTGACTAGCACCCAAGCTTGCAAGGAAAATGTGGCAAGCGGAGTGCTCACTGGCTGGTACCCAGGCTTGCAAATAAAATGTGGCAAGGGGGGTAGTCACTGGCTGGCACCCAGGCTTGCAAGGAAAATATGGCAAGCAGAGTGCTCACTGGCTAGCACCCAGGCTTGCAAAGAAAAATGTGGCAAGCGGAGTGTTCATTGACTGGCACCCAGGCTTGCAAGGAAAATGTGGCAAGCGGAGTGCTCATTGGCTGGCACCCAGGCTTGCAAGGAAATGGGGCAAGCGGGGTACTAACTGGTTGGCACCTAGGCTTGCAAGGAAAATGTGGCAAACGGAGTGCTTACTGGCTGGCACCCAGGCCTACAAGGATAATGTGGCAAGCATAGTGCTCATTAGCTGGCACACTTGCAAAGAAAAATGTGGCAAGGGGAGTGCTCATTGGCTGGCACCCAGGCTTGCAAGGAAATGGTCTTTGAAGACCAGGGGCAGTGGTCTCCTAGGCCATCGTGGAGACGATGATGCTGAGGGATTCGCCGTGTGTGCTTCTTAGTGTCAGACCGGGGTCATGACGGCTTCTCTTGGGCCGAGACAGAGATAACCATGATAAAGACAGCCGAGACAGAGACGGCCAACGCGAAGACGGCCGAGACAAGGCGGCCGATACAGAGGCGGCCAATACCGAGACGGCCGAGACAAGACGGCCGATACAGAGGTTGTTGAGATAGAGGCGGCCAATACAGAGGCGGCCCTTACATAGGCCTGTATTTGGGCCCAAGTGCGATAGTGGGCCGCGATGATTTGGGCCTGTCTTTATTATTTTTTTTTTTTTGTTGTTTTTTTTTTGGGCTCTAGGTTTTTTTGAATTCCTAGGGGATGTTGAGGGGTTGCGCGTGAAGGGACGTGCCTCGCCACCCTTTAGACAAACCTCACCACCCTGGGGAAACGCAACCCCTGATCAGTTACCAAGACGTGCATTTATTGGGGGTGCGCGCTTTTTACTTGCCTTACCTGCCCTGTTCCTCATTTCTAATTTCATTCGCGCCTCCAATTTTCCATAACAGCCCTCGCACTCCCTGAATTTCTTTCCTCGATCCTCTAGTCTTCCCTAACCTTAGGATTTCTTGCCACCATGTCAAGTACTTCAAGTTTTGAAACTTGCTCTTCTTCTTCTTCTTCCTCTTCTTCTTCCTCGGGTGAGACCCTAAGGGCCATGCCCATAGCAGTGGTTGAGGTGGACTCCTTTGCATGGGTCCACAAGGACGTGCTGGAGAATCTGTCTAAGATGACCCGCTCTGAGGTGGGGGCTCTTGTAGAAGAAGGGAAATGGGTTCGCGACTCCCACACCTACCGGCTGAAGGTGGTGCGTTGTGGCAAGAAGGAACGGGTGTGCCACATCGCCAAGGAGGGAGAGAGCCCTTTCATTTACATGTACGAAATAGTATTCTTGGATTTGGGGGTTACTCTTCCCTTCGATTATTTTGAGGCATATGTTTTGAGGCACCCCAATGGATGGGCCGCTATTCAGGCTTTCAAGGTAGTGTGCCTGGCGCTTGGACTGTTGCCTACTGCCGCCGTCTTCCTCAGCCACTACACCACCTGAGTCGGCCAGTCGGTGGGCTGGGTCTCACTAACGCCTTTGCCCAATACGGGGCTCTTCACCTCCTACACGGCTTCCTATAAAGGTTTTAAGAGCCGGTTTATGAAGATTCAAGCATTTGAGGTGAGTCATTTCTGCCTTGACCCTCGGCCTTTGCCACTATACTGGCGGGAACCCCTTAAGTTCAAGGGGCTGGTGAGGGGCCAACTCTCTTTGGAGGCTAAGGTTGATTTGCAAATATTGGATAGCCTACCGAGAGGAATGAACTACAGGGACATAGTGTCCTGGATCTCCACAAACAACGCTACCTTTCGTCTGAAGAGTGAGTGTTTTTGAGTGGTTACTTTCTACAGACTCAGCCTTGCGCCGAAAGTGCTAACGTGTTGTGTTTTTGGCTTGCAGGTATGTTGAAGAAGCAGGGTGTGGACAACGATGAGTTAATCAAGAAGGCTCGCTTGACCAATGATGGGCCAATGGCACCGACATTGCTGTAGTAGCTGCTGAGAAGAAGTCGGTCACGAGCATGGCCGAGAAGGACTTGGCCCCTATGGTTGAGAAGTTGATGGCCCTAGCCGTGTCCAACAAGGAGGCGGGTAAAAGCAAGGCCGGCTCGTCTGCGGCAGAGGAGACGGCTGCTAAGAAGGGGAAAGGCACTGCTCCTCCTCCTCCTTCGCCTTTGCCTATTCAACCCAAGGGCAAAGTAGTGGTGACTTCAGGGCCAGATTTTCCCCCTGGTGGCTTGCCCTGCTATGTGGCCCCTCCTGCCATCAGTTCATTGTGGGGCCCAGGGTTTGATATTCGTGGGCTTTTTCCTACGAACTGGATTCCCCAGCATGATCGGGGGCTGTTGGTGTCGGCTGGGGCCGAAAGTTCCATCGACATGATGGCTGCCTATATGACACGTTCAATGGCCACTTTGGAAATTTGGCAAGGAATGCTACGGAAGGCTGAGCAGATTGTGGCCAAAGAGGCCATCAATAAGAAAGAATTGGAGAAGGCACAGAAGGTCATTATTGAGTCGTAGGCAGAGGTTCAAAAGTTGAGAGAAGAGGGTCAAAGAGGCATGGCCGAGATGGAGAAATTGAAGGCTGACCTTGCCGTTTCCTAAGCCGAGTTTACTTCCATGAAGGCCAAGGTTGCGTCATCAGATGTGACACCCTTCTACCCCGAATATTTAAATTAAAATAATAAAATAAATAAAATGAAGATAGGGTAATAGTTAAAACCAAAAAGCACAATTTGTATTAAGGATAAAAGGTTCACATGGTAATTAAAAGGTAGGCACAAAGTTTTCAAGGAGGTTTTAGATCTAAACATTATAATTGAGAAAACTAAAGTCATCATCATCTTTAAAATAAGTCATTCAAACATCAAGGCATAGAGCAACTATTCTAACTTCTAGAAGCCCGATGTCACACTAATCAGAGCAAGACCCTGCCTTTTCAAAACCCGGCACCATGAGTGCCCTCAACGTTACCTAAAAGAAAACAACAAGAGAAAGTACGGTGAGAAATCGCATTCAATCATATATAAAGGCAGATAATTCCCCAAATCCCACCCATTACCGTACTCAATTACTAACAGTTAACAGATGCTCATATATCAATCACATTTCATTCATTCAAAATCAATCATAGATTATTCATGTTTACAAAATGCACATGCTCGCACAATGCATATGCTCATCACCACACCTAAGAGTCTCGAGTCGGAACTCCACACCATGGGCGAACCTCCTCAATCCCCTTAGTTATCAGTAATGATGGCAACACCGTTAAACACCCTGTATGGGCCGGTGTGTCGCACAGTTAAACACCACCTATGGCCCGTGCGAAGACATTCCACACAACCATTAAACACCACCTATGGCCGACGTGTAGCATGGTTAAACACCACCTATGGCCCATGCATATGAATGTCCCCCACCTTGTTAAACACCACTTTTGGCCAGGGTCCCCTGTTAAACACCACATATGGCCAAGGTATTATAGCCACGTCTGGCTTTTCATGCATCTCATGCCTCTCATGTCCATGCTCAATGCATTCTCATCCACACTCTTATTCTCATGATTTATACATCATTCGCACAATCCATAGCCATACCCAACCATATTAATTTAACCATCACCATTATAAATCATTTATCAAAAAGCACAGAAGCGCACATAAAACACCATTGAATTTCACCCAATTTCATCATTTTACACAAGAGCCCAAGATCATGAACAACCATAAACAACCACAAGAATCAAGTAATTAGGGCAATTAACCATACGATTTCCCAAAACAAATCACATTAGGACAAGACATTAATCAGACCACAGAACATATTGACAAATTGTTTTTACCCATTAAAATATTTTTAGAACATAATAACCAAACAAAATTGAGAATTTAGATCGTAGAGGGACTTAGGGATTGCCCTCACTACTCGTACCCTCCCACAGTCATATATGACCGAACCAATCTCCCCCGTACCTTAGAGACAATGAACGAAGAAGAACTGATGCATTTCCGGGACGATCTGAACACTCTAGCTTCTCCTCCTTGCAGGTTTGCGTTCTCTCTCCTCTAGGTCTGGCTGTCTGACGTGCAAAACACAAATTAGGGTAAACTGATTACCCCCGTCTAATATTCTAACTGGGTCGGGCCAACCCCGACCCGCCCGTCAGCCTCCCCCGTTAATTCAATTAATTAAATTAATAAATAAAAATAATTCAGATTAATGCCTCATCAGTTTATAAAATCATTAACTCCCTCACTAAAATAAAATTAAATGTAAATATTTAAATACTAAATTAATTTTTTGCCATCATTAAGAATAATAACAATAATAATAACATTTTAGTTCGAAATGCAATTATTCAATAAAATAATTTCCTACAGCAATTAATAATTAAAATAAAATTGATAATAATAATAATAATATAATTTATTTTTCTAAAAATAATTAAATAAATTTTAGGATGTTACATAAAAGGCTGAGGTGGCGTTGCTGAAAGCTGCTCTTGTTGGTATCCGGAGGATTTAAAGCGGGGCTCATTCAAGAGTAGTGGAGGCTACCTTGGCTTCTAGTGAGAAGGCCAAGGTTCGATTAGAGGTTGACTTGGAGACTGCAAGGGACAATTTGATGTTGGCCGAGATGACTTGATGCTGTGATGCTACATGGAGGAATTCAAATTTTGAATTTTGAGGGATGCCAAAGGTTGCCTCCTCGTTTCTTGTGTCATAGTCATGGGTTTCAGACACACCTCTTTGTTTTCGGGACACATTAATGCTTAGTGGTGTAATGATTACACTTTTCTAGAGGGGCGCACCTATATCAAAGTTCCCAGATCCACATTTATTAGTGGGGCGCATACAACGAGTCTCTGTCTTCACTTTTCAAAATCCTCATGGCACTTGCTCTTTGATTTGAGTTCCTTGAGTACTTTCTTCCTCTTGCTTCCTTAGAGTTTTTTCTTCTTCCTTGCTAGAATGTCAGGTATTTCTAGTTCTGAGAGTCTTTCCTTTTTTCTTCTTCTTCGTCTGGCTCTAAGGTCCTATAGTTGTGCCCGTGGTTATGGTTGAGGGGACTTCTTCCCCATCCCCTTCCCCCACCGTATCAATAGAGGAGCCTTTCGAGTGGGTCGGCAAAGAGAGGTTCGACCTGGAGGTAGATAGATGTCTCGTCGTAGAGCTGGAATTGACGATGTCATTAGCTCATGTCGAGATAAGCCTGACGTAGAGTCAAAATTGAAGCTACTGGCTAGCGTTGAAATGAGTCTGGCAAGTCGGAATTAACTCATGTTGAAATGAGCCTAGCACGAATACTGGAAGCAACATGAAGTTGACGTGGTATTGAATGGAGGACTCGGCCTAGAGCCAAATGCTTGGGTGTTGACATGGAGCTTGTTAGATTGGACTTGACATGGAGGTTTTGGCATAGAGCCTGTTAAACGTCCTTGGCATAGAGGCAGTAGGAAGATCTCGACTTAGAGTCGGATGGTTCTCGACATAGAGTCGGATTGAGGGTCCTAGTGTAGGGCTGGTTTAGGGACTTAGCCTAGAGCTGATTAGGAGGTTTAGAGCTGGTTTGGATGATCCTAGACTTTGGATTGGCCCCTGACTTCGACCTCAGTCCCTACTCTGCAACAACAGAAGTCATAGATGGGAAACTCGTGTCCCTTCTAGACTTAGGGTCGAAATGAAAAATGTGGCATGAAATCAAATTGATTATCTTGAAGAAAAAACCGACTTAGTGGTCAACATGACTAAGTTGGCACGGGACTAAAATAACCACGACAAATTGATAAAGTTGGTACTGAACCACAAATGCCTAAGCTAGGACCTAAATGACTAACTTAGGGACAAATCGACTCAAGGTCGAAGTGATGGTGTTGGCATGGAGACTCGACACGAATTTGGCATGAAGACTCAATACGAAGTTGGCAGAGAGACTTAACATGGAGTCGGCAGAGAGATTCGACACGAAGTTGGCTGAAAGACTCGACACGGAGTCGACATGGAGACTCGACACCGAGTTGGTAGAGAGACTCGAGACGGAGTCGACATGGAGACTTAACACAAAGTTGGCAAAGAGACTTGACACGGAGTTGGCAGAGAGATTCGACATGGAGACTCAATACGAAGTTGGTAGAGAGACTCGACACGGTAGAGAGACTCAACATAGAGTCGGCAGGGAGACTCGACACGGAGTCAACCCAAGACGGAGTGAGCAAAGGACTTAACGTGGAGACTTGGCATGGTGTTGGAATGTGAGAATCGATATTATCATTACGGGAATAATCATGGGATGGCATGCGTGCAGGTTGTATGTATGCATTTATGCATGTATGCAAAACTAATTGAGATTTTTATTTTGTGGGAGGATGAACATTTGGATGCTTAGAATGCACGTCATATGTGCAGATTACGGGATGCGTGAATGCTTGAAATGCATGTGGGTTGCATGGACGTGGAATGTTGGATGCATGGTCGCATGGATGTATGGAGGTTTGCCATGGATGGCTAAGTGCATGGATGCTTGACCTAAATGGCTAGATACGTGGTTGTATGAATGTGTGGAGGTTTGTCGGGGGGTTGCTAGATGCATGGGTTACCGGGTGTAGGTAATGGCAAGATGTGGAGTTGGACGAGGTATAGGGGGTGTGCATTTAGTAGAGACAAGTCTCTATTTCCCTACAGTTTGCCATCCCAAGACTCGTGGTGTGGGTAACTGAGCTTCTTACGTTCCCGCTTTGGTATTAGAGACGTCTTGGATGTTGTTACCTTGTTATTGCTCGTGAGTTGAGACTAGTCAAAGGCTCACTGCTTTGAGTGGTCTTCAACTTTTTCATCTTATCTGTAACGCTCGTTTTGTTTCTTTTATTTTTGGCTTATGGAGGAATGGAGAGGATTGTGTTTATGTTGTTCCTACGGAAGGGTTTACGGGAAGGGGTGGCAGTGTTATCCTCGTGTATGCAATTTTTGAAGAGTCCATCATCCAACGCCTTTAAGGATAATTTGGGTGTCTCTATGGGCTTCTTCTAGCTAGCTTTTCTTAAGGGGTCGCTTCTACTCCCTATGTTGGTGGCTTACCCCCCAGTATTGCATTTTCGCTTAGACTGTTCTTTTCAGTCTCAGTGAACTTTTATTTGATTTTTTTTTTGGCTCTAACTTTTGCCTAGGTTGTTATTTTGAGGTTTCAACCTAGCGAGCCGATTTTTTCCCTTGTCTTTTTTTTATTCCATTTTTTTCTTGGGGGCATTGAGCCAATGGGAGTTTTTAAGCATAGTAAAGTTTGATGTGGTAGACCATCTTTCCTTATTGGTTTGGAGGTCAGGTAGCCAGGCTAGATGCTTGAGGCTTTATAGATTACCCTTATTGTCCTTGCCGGTTTGATTGATGGAATAATCAAAATTTGAACATGAGATATTAGCACCAGGGATGAATTTTTTTTATTGGTATTTTTGACTTGGTTTAAGCATGGGAAGAAAAATGGAATCATGAAGAGTCAAAGTATATTTCACTAATTATTTAAAGAAAGAGCATTACAGTCGATTTGAAAAAGGATTGAGGACTACAAAATAGGAGGCTTTTCTTATTGGATCATAGTTTTTGGGATAGGAGGATTGAACAGGCTTCAACGAGACTGTGGTCACAAGGGCATGCTGAAGTAGGTGCGACAGAAGTTTAGTATACGACATTGATAAAAGTGTTAGAACCCTGGGATTCTTTATTTTCCATGAAATGTTGTATTGCATGGTTGGGATGGGGATGGTCGGAGGTGAGAGGTGCGGTGTTTGGTGTTGGGCTCGGTAGGGGCTTTGACGTCACCTCTGGTTTTTTGGTCTTGTGATGGTGTGGCAGGCAATGGTTTGAGATGTCCCTTGATTTTGCATCGACTTTAGCATTTCCAGGATTTGACCTATTTGCACCTTTAATTGTCTAACATCATTTTTTAGCGCTTCTTATTATTTTGCTAGATCCCTTATCGTTGTCTCCATCCGTTTTGCCTTGGAAAGCACCCCTGTATAGGTTTTTCAAACTTGATCCTTGCCTTGTTATTGATCTTGGTGAGCTAGTCGGGTGAAGAATGGAATGCAAACGTGATGAAATACAACACCTAATATTAAATACATGGTGGAGATGAATGTAGCATATGATGCATGCTATTTTTCTGTTTTTGTTTTTTATTTTTTTTTACAAGGTTAGAATTGAATTGAAAATGGGCTGAGCCATCTATGGAAAATGTCGTGGGGGTAGAACAAAATTGGGGAGACGGAAGAGAGCCAACTTAAATAAGAGGATGGCATGGGACCGGATGCGACTTGGAATCGACGCTAGGGTAGGGTCGAAGTTGGATAAATGGGAACGACGTAGAGTCAGACTCGGATTGGAATCGACATAGGGGCCAAGATGAAATTGGTTAAATGGGGATGACATGGAGACGAGCTTGGATTGGCACAGGGTGTATTGGCTAACCCAGGTTCAGGTGTACTAGCCTACTCAGGCTCGAGTGTACTGGCCGACTCAGGCTCGAGTGTACTGGTTGACGCAAGCTCGGGTGTACTTGGCCGGCTTGGCCGACTTAGACTAGGTTTTCTTGGCCGGCTCGGACTAGGGTTTGCTTGGCCGGCTCGAACTAGGGTTTGCTTGGCCGGCTTGGACTAGGGTTTGCCTGGCACACTCGGACTAAGGTTTGCCTGGCACACTAGGACTAAAGTTTGCCTGGCAAACTCGGACTAAGGTTTGCCTGTCAGACTCGGACTAAGGTAGCCTTCCATTGAGCTAACGACTGATGATGATATCAGTACCAGCATAATCAGATGTATAGAACATGTCGTATTAGTAGATAACGATCATGGTGGTTTCTACTTAGCAAAGAAGAAAGAGCTCGATAAGTTTGTCGAAGAGCCAGAGTTTTCATTTGAAGAAGGTCATGTGATGTCTGCTTAACTATTCCACTTCCTTCATCTCCATTTTTCTTTTCATTGTGCATGACATTGTTACATTATTTTCTCTAAAACAAGTCATCACAATATACACAAAAGAAGAAAATGAAAAGAATTTTCCTTATATATTCAGAGATTACTTGTTTATTGCAACCATTTTGAAAATTTAACTATGACCTTCATGTAAAATTTGTAAATATTAAATCAATCTATCTTAAAATCATTTAATTTGAAATATCATTTGACAATGTTCATCATTTTTTTCTTTGTTTTCTTATTTAGGCACAGAGAAAAAGAAATAAATTTTTTAAAATAATGTATATTATTCATTATAAATATACTATATATTTTATATAATATGCATTGTCAATTGAAAATATATTATATATTTTATATACGTAAAATATTTATTTTTTGTGAAATAATTACAGTTATATAAAAATAAATATATATCCTCAATAATACATAGGCTAAAATACTAGTAAAAATTAAAATTCAATATATTAACAAAGAATATACATTTAAGATTTAATGATACAATAATGTTTTATCATGTACTTATACATGCGTGTGCATAGAATCTTCTTAATTTTCCAATTGTTTTAATTTAATAATAAATTTATGTCACATGTGCATAGAATCTTCTTAATTTTCCAATTGCTTTAATTTAATAATAAATTTATGTCACAATTTAAATTATTTTTCTAAATTTAAGATATATTATATATTTTATGTTCTTAAAATATTTATTGATTATGAAATAATTATAATTATATAAAATAAATATTTATCATGAATAATATATAGGCTAAAATACTAGTTAAAACTCAAAGTTAATATATTAATAAAGAATATACATGTACAATTTAATCTAAAATAATAATGTTTTATCGTGTATGCGTGCATATAATTTTTTAATTGTCTATTTCATTTAATTTAAAAAATAATTTATTCCATAATTTAAATTATTTTATACAAATTTAAAATATATTATATATTTTATATAGTTAAGATATTTATATAGTATAAATAATTATAATTATATAAAGATAAATATTTATCTTGAATAATACATAGTTTAAAATACTAGTTAAACAAAAAGTTAATAGATTAATAAGGAACTTGGTACATCTTGGTTTACAAAAAAAAATAAAAAATAATAAAGAATATACATATAAGATTCAATGTGAGCAAGATTCAATGTGAGCAAGACTGTTTTACCGATAATGGACAATAACATAAAAGTGAATTGAATAAAAAATATAATTTATCTTTTTTAAATTTTCAAAAAGGATTTTATTTATTTAATATAATAAAACAACTATTATTTTTTATAAAATTATGTATTAAGATTCTTCAAAATCATATCTTTAATGGAAATATCTCATCCTAGGGAAGGCAAAATCTACACTCTCTGTATCTCTTCTGTGATTGCTTGAAGACACTTAATCTCTTCTTTTAAGCCATTATGAATAGTGTAACACCTCAAAATTGTCCGACCCAAACAACTTCAGTTGACGTTCCTTTAACTGATAACAATAAAATCCTGAAGATTATATATGTTATCAACAAACAACCACAAGTTGGCTTTCCCTTAACCGATAACGATAAAATCCTGAAGATTTTATACGTTATCAACAAGCAGCTGCCGCGGTGGCCCACATTGACTACCTCTAACAACTATGGCAGTTGTCACCATAACAGATAAAAAAATATATTCTCTCATCCCAAGAATCAGGGGATAAACCTGTTAGCTATTCAAAATTCAAATATAAAATATTAAAATATTCTCTCATCCCAAGAATCAGGGGATAAACCTATTAGATATTCAAAATTCAAATATAAAATATAATAAAATATTCTCTCATCCCAAGAATCAGGGGATAAACCTGTTAGCTATTCAAAATTCAAATATAAAATATAATAAAATATTCTCTCATCAGGGGAGAGGTCCAAGCTCATTTCGCAACCTATATAAGACCTCACCGCGAATGAGCAGGGGTCAGAGATTTTTTCACGGGAGTGGAACGAAATTTCCCACCAGAAAGATAGAAGAGGGAAAAGCCAGGAAGTCTGAGAAAGCATCCTAGACCAAGAAGATAAGACACCGGACTCCTCGGGATATCAGGTTAGTAAGTAAATGCACAAACATTTTCCTTGGGGAAGCCTTAGGTAGCCCTTTCCCTCTCTACGAAACCAAAACCAAAGCCAAATCTCTCAAACCTCTTCCTCCCAAGCCTCCCTCTTGTCAAGGCCAAATTCATCTTGGCCTAAACACAACCAAGTTGGTGTTGACCGGCTTCACCCTTTCTTAACTAATAACCTAGACCAAAACTACGTTGACTTTGACTCCTCTAAAGCCGAGGTACGTAGGCAAACGAGGCACACTCCTCTCAAGTCTATTCCCCCAAACCAAACCATCCCTCGTACATAGGATACCATCTCTACCCATATTGAAACCTTAGTAAACCCAAAAAGCTAGTCTTAGGTAACTGTTAAGTAACAGGCATGCTGGGGGTGTGTAACCAACTTCCGAACCCATTCATCTGGTTCCAGATCAAGCCTTATCCCCCACCTTGGTTTTCCAGCGTTCTTAATCAAAACGCTGGTGGCGACTCCTCCCGAGGCTGAATTGATTTTGACCTCCCTCCTTAAACTTTCCCTTTTCACTTCGTCGCAAATCTGGTTGTGACAAATAGCCTTGTTTTTCGGCCTTAGGGTTTCAACTAACTCCCATTGTTTCATTTTCCTTGCATAGTTGCAGTGTTGGAGAAGCTCTCCATCGAGGATACAATGGATGATGACATCAGTCCCAAGATAGTCACATGTATAGAGCTTTCCGTTTTTGAAGGTAACAATCATGGTGGTTTCTACTTGGCATAGAAGAAAGAGCTCGGTGAGTTTGTTAAAGAGTCACCATTTTCATTTTGAGAACGTTATGCAACATATGTTTAACTGTTCCACTTCCTTCATCTTTATCTTTCTCCTCATTGTACATGACGTTATTACATTATTTTCTGTAAAAAAAAGTCATTGCACTATACCCATAAAGAAGAAAATGAAAAGAATTTTCATTATTCCACTATATGTTGAGAGATCACTTGTTTTTTGCAACCATTTTGAAAACGTAACATTGGCCTTCATGTAAAATTTGTACATATTAAATTAATCTTTCTTAAAATCATCTAATTTAAAAAACCATTTTATAATATTGACCATTGTCTGTCTTTGTTTTCTTGATTAGACACAAAGACAAATAGAAATAAAAATTTTAAAATAATGTATATTATTCATTATAAATATTCTATATATTTTGTATAATATTCATTATAAATTTAAAATATATTAAATAGTTATTTATTGTGAAATAATTACAATTATATAAAATTAAATATTTATCCTCAATAGTAGGCTAAAATACTAGTAAAAACTAAAATTTAATATATTGATAAAGAATATACATGTCAGATTCAATGAGACAATAATTTTTTTTCGTATACGTGAACGTGCATAGAATTTTCTCAATTTTCTGCTTGCTTTAATTTAAAAATAAATTTATGTGGCAATTTAAATTATTTTTTTCTAAATTGAAGATATATTATATATTTTATGTACTTAATTAATTATTCATTATCAAATAATTATAATCTTACAAAAATAAATATTGATCATGAATATTACATAGGATAAAGAATATACATGTACGATTTAATATGAAAAAAATAATATTTTATGGTGTGTGCTTGTATAAATTTCTTAATTTTCTATTTGTTTTAATTTAAAAATAGATTTATGTCATTATTTAAATTATTTTTATAAATTTAAAATATATTATGTATTTTATTTAAATAAAATATTTATTTATTATTACATAATTATAATTATATAAAAATAAATATTTATCATGAGTAGTACACAATCTAATATACTAATTAAAACTAAAAGTTAATACATAAACAAATAATATACATGAAAATTGAATCTTAGACAATGTTCTATCGATGATGATTGATAATAACATAAAAGTGAATTGAATAAAATATATAATATATCTTTTTGAATTTTTTTAAAATTTATTCACTTAATACAATTTTTAATAAATTTATGTGTCAAAATTTCAATATAAATTATGTTTATTTTAACAAATTATATATATAAAAAATGACCTTATTTACCATTTCTATCATGGGTCCGTTAAAAGTCTAGACTGACCCTAAAAGTTATATATAGAAATTTCAACCCAGTATTAACATCACTATTTGAGTAATCTTGAATTTGTTTTCCAGTTAAATGTTGATTCAATGGTGTATTATTTGAAATTTGTGACGGTGAAACTTCTCTGTAAATGTAAGAGTCCTAATTTAACCCTCACGTTCCTACTTGTCATCACCTACAAGTGACAATTGGCACAAATACAAACAATTCAAACAAAAGAGAATGAAAAATATTTTCCATTCTCCTCATGGTATGAGCACACCATGATCAAGACACACGTACATGCACATTTAATTATAAGGAAACTTCAAAAATACATTGACCAAAAAATTAGCAACCACACATAACATATAGTAACAAGTAAGTATCCACATGAATGATCCCAATGATGCATTCCTCAGACTACAACAATGCGATGTAGTACTATTTGAACTCAAGAAGCTAGCTAAGTGCAACCTTACTAATCTCTACCTCTACGGTTAGCCATGCCACTCTAGCGTGATATCTCTTTAGTGGAACGAAGGTCCCTAGTAGCTTGCCTCCTATTAGAGGAATTGAGTACCACATTGATCTGATCCCAGAGGCCTTAACCAACAGAACAACATACAAAAGAAACCCCAATGAAACTAAAGAGATATAAAAGCAAATGAATGATCTCTTCTCCAAAGGACATGTGAGGGAAAGCATGAGTCCTTGTGTTGTACTAGTTCTTTTAGTCCCCAAGAAGGATGGAACATTGAGGATGTGTGTTGATTGCCAAGCCATCAGCAAAATCACTAAAACAAATAGACATCCCATTCCTAGGCTAGATGACATGCTTGATGAGCTTCATGGTTCATGTTATTTTTCTAAAATTGATCTTAAAAGTGGATATCATCAAAGAAGGATAAGGGAGGGAGATGAATGGAAAATTGCATTCAAAACCAAATATGATTTGTATAAATGGTTATTTATGCCTTTTGGTTTAACTAATGCTCCTAGTACATTTATACATCTCATGAATCATGTACTGCATTCTTTTCTTTGTAAAATTGGTGTTGTTTATTTCGATGACATTTTGATATACAACAAGAGTGAAAAAAGCATCTTAAGCATTTGAGAAGTGTGTTGAATGTGTTAAGAAAAGAGAAATTGTATGCAAATTTTGATAAGTATTTATTTGGAATTGAACAAGTAATTTTTCTTAGTTTTGTTATTAGCTCAAAGGGTGTGGAGGCTGATGAGGAAAAGGAAAAAGCAATAAAAGAATGGCCTACACCCAAAACTTTGAGTGAAATGAGAAGTTTTCAAGGGTTGGATACTTTTTATAGGAGATTTGTTAAGGATTTTAGTACACTAGCTACACTCTTAACTTAAATTGTGAAGAAGAGTGTAGGATTTAAATGGGAGGAAGAGCAAGAGAAGGAATTTAATTCCCTCAAAGAAAAGCTTACCAATACACCATTACTTCTTTTGCCTAATTTTACCAAATATTTTGAGATTGAAAGTGATGCTTCAAGTATAGGCATTGGAGTTGTTTTGATGCAAGAAGGTCATCTTAGTAACATCCCTACAAACATGGCAGCATTATCTCAAGCAAAAAGAGTTTGTAATTCACAATGACCATGAATCTTGGAAGCATTTGAAAGGGCAAGGAAAACTAAGAAAGAGGCATGCAAAATGGCTTGAATTCATCGAGCAATTTTCATATGTGATCAAATATAAGAAAGGAAAAGAGAATGTAGTTGCTGGCTGTTTCTAGAAGGTATGTTCTCCTCTCAACTCTAGATGATAAACTTCTTGGATTTGAATATGTGAAAGAGTTATATGTGATTGATCCTCATTTTGCACATATCTATGTTTCTTGTGAAAAAGGTGTACATAATGAGTTCTATACGCATGATAGATTTTTGTTTAAAGGAAATAAGCTTTGTTGCCTAAAAGTTCTTTGCACGAATTACTTGTTAGAGAGACTCATGGGGGAAGATTTATGGGACATTTTAGGGTTAAAAAGACATTAAGTACTTTGCATGAATATTTCCATTGGCCACACATGAAACATGATGTTGAGAAAATTTAGGATAAGTTTATTACATACAAAAGGACAAAGTCTAAGGTTAATCCTCATGGGTTATATACCCCACTTTCTATTTCTAATACACCTTGAATTGACCTTTCTATAGACTTTATGTTAGGCTTGCCTCAGTCCAAAAAGAGGCAAAAATTCTATTTTTGTTGTTGACAGGTATTTTAAGATGGCATGTTTCATTGCTTTCCATTAGACAAATGATGCCACAAACGTAGCATATTTGATTTTTAAAAAGGTTGTTAAACTACATGGCTTTCCAAGAAGTATTGTTTCACCGAGATCCTTAGTTCTTGAGTCATTTTTAGAGGACTTTATGGAACAAGTTAGGTACAAAACTTCCCTTCTCTACAACTTGTCATCCACAAATTGATGGACTAACTAAGATAATAAATCACAAACTTTCCACTTTACTATGTGCTACGATTAAAAAATATTTAAAATATTGAGAAGAATCCTTGTCACATGTTGAGTTTGTATACAATAGGGTTGTAAATTCAACTACTAGTCATTCCCCTTTTGAAGTGATTTATGGTTTTAATTTGCTAACTTATTTGGACATGATTTCGTCGTCAATGAATAAGCATGTTCATCAAGATGGCAAGAAAAAGGCAAAATATGTTAGGCAACTATATGAAAAGGGAAGCAACACATTGAGAAGAGAACTCGACAATATGCCAACCAAGCCAACAAAAGGCGCAAGAAAGTATCTTTTGAGCCCGGTAATTGAGTTTGGGTCCATATGAGAAAAGAAAGATTCCCTGCACAAAGACAATCTAAGTTGCAACGAAGAAGTGATGACCCTTTCCACGTAATTGAGAAGATCGATGTCAATGCTTATAAACATTACCTTCCATGTGAGTATCAAAATAGTCTACTTTTAATGTGATTGATTTATCTTTGTTAGATGTAGGTGATAAACTTAATTCGAGGATGAATCTTTTGAAATAAGGAGAGATTGATGGAAATCTAGATGAATCCAACAATCTCCAAGGTCCTTTTTAAGGAATAGACGACTCAATGACTAGAACAAGAGCAAAAAGAGTTAAAGAGACTTTGCAATGCTTTGGTAAGGACAATTAAGCTCAAGAAGATTTAGTTGATTTTGAGCCCAATCTGACAATTGTCAAATTCTTATACCTTGAAGATAATCTTGACTCAATTTATAGACAATAATTTAGAGCAAAATAATTCCTAACAATTAATATTTATCAAGTCTTTATTTTTGGAGTTTATTTGGTAGCTTTTTGGATAAAGAAACATTTAAGGCTCATTTCCTTATTTTCAATGTAATTTTCAAGACGATAACTTACGTGCGTAAGCATATCACATATTTTCACTTTGTATATATTATTAAGAAAAACTAAATGTGCTTGTCATTCAATGAAAACTCACTATATATGGTAAGTAGTTTGACTTTTACAGTAAATACCTTAAAAGTTATAGCAGTGGTCGTTTGTGATTAAATCACAGTTTATAACTAGTTTTATGCTATAAGCATTAAACTCTATTAATAACAAAAAAAAACCACTTGTACAAAATGTCAAAGCAGTACTAACACCACTACTACGATAATCTTGAACTTGATTTCCACTTAAACATTGAGTTAGGAGCAACATGTTTGAAAACTATAGTGGAAACTATGCCATGTGGCATTTAAGGAACCATAGATGGCATTGGTGGAACTATAGCTAGTGGCATTGGTGGAACTATAGCTAGTGGCATTGGTGGAACTAGATTTAACTGCTTCTCTTGCACTGCCTCAACGAGATTAAACTTCAAATGTTCCAAGGAGGTTTTGAATTGCTCAAGATTCTCCAAATCCATATGATTAGTGGAGAGATTGCACCAGGAAGAAAAGTAGAAATTACTCTTTTGTGTCTCTATGGTGATCTCTTGAAGACGCTCTTTATCTTCTTTCAAGCGATTATGAACGGCCTCGTATTCCAGTCTTAGGCTTTCAACTAACTCTTGTTGTTTCTTTTTAGTTGCACGGTTGTGACATTGAGGAGGCCCTCCGACTAGGTAGCAGCTAATGACAGCATCAACCTCAGGGTAGCCACATGTATATAGCTTGCCATTTTGGGAGGTCACGATCATGGCCGTTTCTACTTGACATAGAAGAGAGAGCTTTGTAAGTTTGTTGAAAAGTCCTAGTTTACGTTTGGAGAAGGTCACATGACACTTGTTTAATTGTTCCACTTCCTTCATTTCAATCTTTCTCCTCTTTGTATTTGAATTTCTTTCAGTATTTCTTCCGGAAGAAGCCATTCCTACGTGTAGAGAAAGAAAAGAAAATTGAATGACAGAATGTTTCAATATTGTATTACGATGATGTTTATGTAGAGTTGATTCTCATATTATAATAATAAGAATACAATATTTTGTAAAAGGATTTTATTCTAAGACCTAAATATTGCTAAATCATACTTGCTTAATCAATCTAAGATACAAATATTCTATCACATCGTTGATTAATACTAGAATCTCATCACTAACTAATTTAAATATTAGTATTTTAATGTGCGATTATAGTCGTATGTCAAAAGTATTAATATATTTTTTTTTCAAAAATAAACTATATTACGAAATTTAGTTTAATTCAAATAATAATTGAACTTGGATGCTATAAAGATTTTTTATATTATTAACAAATCTTGAAGTTTAAAATTGTTGACTTCTATAATAATTATAATTATGTTGTAAATTATATATAAGTTGATTTATAATTGATTTATATAGTAAATATATATATATATATATATATATATATATATATATATATATATATATATATATATTATTGAATAAAACTGGGTTGTCATTGACTTTTTCACATGTAATTATAAAAATAATAAATAACGTTTAAATAATTATGAAAATAAAAATATTTTTACATCACTATGAAACAATCTACTTAGAGAGAATATTTATATTTAATTTTTAAAGTATGTAAAAATTATTAAGTTAGCAGCATGCACAAATCCCGATAGTGAACTGGAAAAACTCTTCAATAAATATTTTTTGGAGACAGAAAACGATTATAATGCATTTATAAATTTGGTAGAATTTTATTTCATCATCTTGGCATTGCAAATTGCAAAGGGTTTCTATAGATATCCAGATGACTGTATATATCCTTTAATTTAATCATTATCATATGCAATAAATTCAAATCCTTAATTATTATGACATGCATGTATATTCTCTTTACGTAATAATATACGTCCTTTTCAAAATCACTAAATTTTTTATGTTACTAACAAATCTTAGAGTTTAAAATTGTTCACTTTTAAAATAATTATTTTGTAAATTATATGTAACATGATTTATAATTGATTTACATTTTGTAAATAATAATTGAAAATGGATACTAAATAAATTTTTTATATTATTAACAAATCTTAAAGTTTTAAATTGTTTTGTAAATTTTATGTAGCATGATTTATAATTGATTGATATTCTAAATTTTGTATATATATATATATATATATATATATATATATATATATATATACTATAATAATTATTATTAAATAAAAGTGTTTTGTTATTGACATTTTAACATGTAATTGTAAACACAATTAAGAATAAGTTTAAACAATCATGAAAATAAAAATATGTAAACTTTACAAAAATTATCATGTTAGCAGCATTCACAAATTTGTTGGGCCTTGAGAAAACTCAAAAAAATTAATGAACTTATATTATGCATGTAATCTAAACTATGATTTGCTTTAATAAATAATTTTTCCACATTAGTAAAGATTATTATGATGCATTAATACTTTACACCCTTATTTATTAAAATTTTACTTCATCACACTTCATCATCAGTATTGCAAATTGCAAAGGATTTCTATAGATATCTAATAACTATATATATCCTTTAATTAAATCATTATCATATATAATAATGTACGTGCTTTTTCATTATATGATGATTATTTTTTTTTTTGAATTTTTATGTGAAATCACTAATTAGTTATTTATTCAATTGGAGATTCTTTCCTAAATTTATTTAATCAATATTTAAAAAAATTGTAATCAACATTAAATACAATTAGATATTTACAATAGGAAATTGATACATTTTTTATTTATATACATGATTATAAAGGAATATAATGATCTATCATCTATCAGACTATTTAATTATTACTTATTAGTATTTTTTTTATCAAAATAGTTTCCATTAACATCGATCAATATTTAAATTTCTTTGTTTCACAAACCTATATTAAGTACCACTCATATATTAATCATTTATTGGTAGAAAAATATTCTCATGTTTCTTTTTATTTTGTTGTTCTTTTTTGCTTGCATGGTTGCGGTGTTGGGGTAGCCCTCCATCGAGGTAATGACGGATGATGATATTGATCCTGGGATAGTCAAATGTATAGAACATGTCGTTTTGGGAGATAACGATCATGGTGATTTCTACTTAGCAAAGAAGAAAGAACTCGATGAGTTTGTCGAATAGCCAGAGTTTTTATTTGAAGAAGGTCATGTGATGTCTGCTTAACTATTCCACTTCCTTTATCTCAATCTTTCTTCTCATTGTGCATGGCATTGTAACATTATTTTCTCTAAAATAGGTCATCACAATATACACAAAAGAAGAAAATAAAAAGAATTTTCCTTATTGCACTATATATTTAGAGATCACTTATTTATTGCAACCATTTTGAAAATTTAACCTTGACTTTCATATAAAATTTGTAAATATTAAATCAATCTATCTTAAAATAATCTAATTTGAAATATCATTTGACAATATTCACCATTTTCTTTCTTTGTTTTCTTGTTTAGGCACAGAGACAAAGAAATAATTTTTTTAAAATAATGTATATTATTCATTATAAATATACTATATATTTTATATAATATGCATTATCAATTGAAAATATATTATATATTTTATATATTTAAAATATTTATTTTTGAAATAATTACAATTTTATAAAAATAAATATTTATCTTAAATAATACATTGGGTAAAATACTAGTAAAAATTAAAATTTAATATATTAATAATGAACATACATGTAAGATTTAATGAAACAATAATGTTTTATCATGTACTTATTCGTGCGCTGCATCGAATCTTCTTAATTTTCTACTTGCTTTAATTTAATAATAAATTTATGTCACAATTTAAATTGTTTTTCTAAATTTAAGATATATTATATATTTTATGTTATTAAAATATTTATTTATTATGAAAAATTATAATTATATAAAATAAATATTTATCATGAATAATACATAGGCTAAAATACTAGTTAAAACCAAAAGTTAATATATTAATAAAGAATATACATGTACGATTTAATCTGAAATAATTATGTTTTATCGTGTATGCGTGCGTATAATTTTTTTAATTGTTTATTTCATTTAATTTAAAAATTGATTTATACCACAATTTAAATTATTTTATATAAATTTAAATTATTTTATGTAAATTTAAAATATATTATATATTTTATATAGTTAAGATATTTATATAGTATAAATAATTATAATTATATAAAGATAAATATTTATCTTGAATAATACATAGGCTAAAATACTAGTTAAAACAAAAAGTTAATAGATTAATAAAGAACTCGATACATTTTGGTTTACAAAAAAAATAAAAAATAATAAAGAATATACAGATAAGATTCAATGAGAGAAAAGACTGTTTTATCGATGATGGACAATAACATAAAAGTGAATTGAATAAAAAATATAATATACCTTTTTTAAATTTTCGAAAAGGATGTTATTTATTTAATATAATAAAACAAACCATTATTTTTCATAAAATTATGTATCAAGATTCTTCGAACTCATGCTTTTAATGGAAATATCCCACCACCAGGCAAGGCAAAATCTACACTCTTTGTGTCTCTTTTTTGATTGCTTGAAGACGCTTAATCTCTTCTTTCAAGCGATTATAAACATCCTTGTTTTCCAGCCTTAGGATTTCAACTAACTCTCATTGTTCCATTTTGTTTGTATAGTTGCAGTGTTGGAGAAGCTCTCCATCGAGGAAACAGTGGATGATGACATCGGTCCCATGATAATCACAAGTATAGAGCCTTCCATTTTGGAAGGTAACCATCATGGTGGTTTCTACTTGGCATAGAAGAAAGATCTCGGTGAGTTTATTAAAGAGTCACCGTTTTCACTTTGAGAATGTTATACGACATATGCTTAACTGTTCCACTCCTTTCATCTTTATCTTTCTCCTCATTGTACATGACGTTATTACACTATTTTCTTTATAAGAAGTGATTGCAATATACCCATAAGAAGAAAATGAAAAGAATTTTCATTATTCCACTATATGTTAAGAGATCACTTGTTTTTTGCAACCATTTTTAAAATGTAACATTGACCTTCATGTAAAATTTGTACATATTAAATCAATCTTTCTTAAAATTATCTAATTTAAAACATCATATTACAATATTCACCATTGTCTTTCTTTCTTTTCTTTTTAGGCACAGAGACAAATAGAAATAAAATTTTTAAAATAATGTATATTATTCATTATAAATTTAAAATATATTATATATTTTATATACTTAAAATATTTATTTTTTGTGAAATAATTACAATTATATAGAACTAAATATTTATCCTCAATAGTAGGCTAAAATACTAATAAAAACTAAAAGTTAATATATTGATAAAGAATATACATGTCAGATTCAGTGAGACAATAATGTTTTTTCTTATACGTATACACGTGCATAGAATTTTCTTAATTTTCTGCTTGCTTTAATGACCTTTTATCTAATAAATGTATCCTTTTCAGAAGTCGGGATTTGTTGCACGTATTAGCTTTAGAATTACTACGGTTATCCGAGTAGTAGATACCATCAAACAAACTATAACTGATTTAATGAGCCATTCGCAGTTTCACAGTCTGAATTAGTTCATACTTACACATGCATGGCTTAATCTTTGAGACAAGCATATGACTACTGGCAAGATCAGCTAGGTAGCATTCGTTAATGACTTCGCACGAAGTGTTGGTGCTGCCGACACAGATGGTCGGCAAGACCTTGGCCAAGGCAGGTATCATTCAAGAAAACCGAGATTTTGAGGAATGCAACGGGGCACCAGGACCCTCGCATTCGTCGCATGCACCGTATCCAAAAGAATAGTCTCTGCGAACATGCCGCGTAGACCATCGGGAGATGACGAGCCTGCGTGGACCGCGTGCAGGACTTCAAGATACCCCGACTCCCTGAAGAGGCATGGAAGGAACGTATAGTATGCAATTAAAACCGATACCGTTTTGGTAGGTAGGCAACACAGGAACCGACAATACGCCCCAATGCCATAGGGGTAGAAGGTGACGATTGATGATGATGAGGATGCATGTCAACCATTCGGTGCACAAGCACGGAGCTAGACAACAAAAACATCCAAAGCACAACACACACGCCGCCGCGTTCGCCATAACCCAACACCACTAAACGAACCACACCCTACAATGCCGAGAGGCATGCAAACATATGGAAGCATCGGGTGGCGCCAAGCTTGCATCGCTAGGCATGTATGTAGGAGACCCG
The DNA here is from genome assembly GCA_025330945.1 of Mucuna pruriens. Lineage (NCBI taxonomy): Eukaryota > Viridiplantae > Streptophyta > Magnoliopsida > Fabales > Fabaceae > Mucuna > Mucuna pruriens. Next base: position 1,568,727 of record JAENHJ010000255.1, read on the forward strand.
CCTTAAACAGGAGTAGTGGTGGTGCTCGCCTAGTCGTCCTCCAAAAAATAAAACCAAAGAGAACGAGGGAGGGCCGTACTAGGAAGAAAAGGCACACCATGCCCATTTTTGCTTTGACAATGAACGATGCCATGGGAGGAGGTAGCGTTACATTGTTCACAACAAATGATGCCATGAAGGAGGAGGCAACGTTACATTGTTGGTCGCTTGTTGAGGAGAAAAAAAAAACACTTGCACCGAGCACAAGAGGATGGGGTGGTTTGGGAGAAAAAAAAAACTCGAGCCGAGTGCACGAGGATGGTATGGTAGATGAGAAAAAGACACTAGTGGTGCCGAGCACATAAGGAAGGGATGTTGCCCCAACCCTGGCTGGCTTAGATTTTTAGGAGGGAGGATGGGATGATGCCCCAACCCCGAGCGGTTCAAAGTTTACGAGGATGGGATGATGCCCCAACCCCGATTGGTTTAACCAAGGCCCACAACAACACATAAAGCAAGAGTACTGACCCCCTAAGAGTGTGATCCAAGAAAAACCGAAGGGACAAATAAAACACTGAAGGGACCATGGATCACATAAGGAGGCACTGTCCAAGCATTAGTGGTGTTAGACCAAGACCAACCTGGGTGGTTTTCTAGTGTGGTATGTATGTGTGAGACCGCGTAATGTGCCATGAAGCAGCATTGCATTGTTGGTCAGTGGGTGGCACCACCAACTGATTTCTATCACCGGAAAATGAGTAGAACACCCACGTCGAGCATGTCGGGATTGGGGTGTAGCGCCCAGCTTGACAGAGATTTGCCTGGCACCTCAAACAAGGGCAATGCCGTTTAGGAATTCTCCGCAAGGGGTCGAGAATCACCCAGGAAAAGCATTGCCCAAGCATCATTGGTGCTAGACTAAGCCACGCCACAAAACCCACAAATTTCTGAGGGATGCACCAAAAATCAGTCGAGTTCGGCCAAGATTCGACATGGATGATCAATGAATTAATCACCCAAAACCACGCGAAAATAACCCACAACAAGCATGGGAAGGCTTGTGTGAGCGTGGGAGGGAAGTCCCGTTGAAGTCCTGCACCAACCATTGTGGGCGTGGTTTGAGCGAGGAGCAGTCCACCGTATAATAGGATAATATGCAAAACCAAAATTATACAAGTATATACCTTTTTTTTTTAGTAGACATAAGTCCAAAATTGAACCTAGAGGTCAAATTTTGGTGAGATGTTTTGCAGGATTGCCTAGAATAATCGTATCTCTTTGTCCACCAAGTTAGAAATTTTTTTGACTAGGGAATAATTTTTAATTTTTTTTTAAAATGGCTAAAATACATAAAATCAAGAAAAATGGAAAAGGGTACCTAGAGATCAAATTTTGGCGTTGTTTTTTTCAGGAACTCATACAATAATATAACCAATGCGTCCACCAAATTCGAAAGTCATTCGATAATGGATTGATTTTTAATGATATTTTAACCAAAACAAGCAAAACGCAAAAAATCCGGAAAAATGGAGGATGAAGTGCGTTCGTAAACAAACCTTCCCAATGTCATTGGGGGTCTAACGAAAGTATTTTGACATGAAGAGTGCTAATTTTTATGGCCAATCGCTAAGTTTTGGCACCAACACCAAGTTTTTGAGCACGTTTTTGGTCCCGTGGCTAAGTTTTTGGCACCGTGACTCAAATTCTAGCCAAGTTTCTGACTACGTTTTTGGCAAGAGTGAATGGTCTTTAGTGGGGTGCTTCATGGCTTCGAAAATATTAAATTGCACCAAAGTATCACCAAATTCTATCGAGATTGTCCCTGTATGCACATCAATCTTTGTTTTGGCAGTCATAAGGAATGGTCGCCCCAAGAATAAGGTGGATCCCTTCCTTGATGTCTTGTCCTCCATATCCAACAGATAGAAGTCTGCTGGGAAAATCAGCTCATTAACTTGGACAAGAACATCTTCGAGAATGCCCAAGGGTTGAACAACACTTCTATTTGCTAGTTGTATTGTCATTCTAGTAGGTTCCAGGTCACTAAAATTAAAGGATTTGTAGATTGAAGTTGGCATGACATTAATTGAAGCACCTAGGTTCAACATGGCATCGGCAAAGGTACAGTCGCCGATGGTGCATGAGACAGAGAAAATTCTAGGATCTCGGCATTTCTTCGGTAGTATTTGTGCTCCTGTAGTGAAGTCTTCGTTTGTGGTCAACGCTGATACTATACCTCCTACTTCCACACTTCCTTTCATCTTTTTCCTCTTGTGTACACACAATTCCTTGAGGAACTTTGCATACTTGGAAACTTGCTTTATCGCATCAAGGAGTGGAATGTTGATTTCCACCTTTCGAAACATCCTCAACAACTCTTCATTAGATTTAGGCTTCTTTGCTGAGATGGTTCAATTTGGAAATGGCAATGGGACAATTTTCTCCTGTTGAAACGCCTATGAATCGGCATCCGGCTCAGAGTCGGCATTAGCTAATCTCGGTAATTGCTGCGGTGCTGGTTGTGGCAATGCTTTACCACTTCTTAAAATGACTGCACTCGCATTCCCTTTCGGATTTGGAATGGTTTGTGAGGGTAGGATGCTAGATCCGGTCGACTATAACTAGCTCACAGTATTGGCTAACTGTCCTATTTGCATCTTGAGATCTTAGATGGTGGCATTCATACTTTGCTGAAACTGCATGTTGTTGGAGCTCATGGTTTGTTGAAACTCTAGGTTGCTAGTTGCTAACTACTTCATCAGGTCCTCCAAAGATGGTGAATTGCCTTGAGCTGGCATTCTCTTTTGTTGTTGTTGCTGGAACGGTGGTGTTTGATATTTTGGAGTCAATTGTCGATAACCTGCTGGTCCTTGAGGTACATTCGGAGCATGTCTGAATTGTTGAGCTGTATATGACCCTTGACTCGGCCCTTGACTTGGCCTTGGCCGAAATGGTTGCTTTCCAAACTGTTGATTATCAGATGGCCGACTTTGATACAATTTCTTCCCATACTTGTAACCACCTATAGCTCCAACACTCTCTGGGTAATCCGACTCGGTTTCTTGCAATGTGGGGCACATATCAATAGGGTGCTCGACGAAAGTACATATGCCATAAACTTTGGCTGCTATGCTTGAATGGTATTGTCCAACAGCAAGTTGCCTCACTAATGATGTCAACTCGATCAGCTGGTTCTCCAGTCTTAGGTTATCCACTGTACCGATTTCATTCACCATTTGGGGGCTAGCTCCTCTGATCCCAAACTACTGTGCTTGCCATGTTAGAGATCATGTGCCTTGCTACTATTGATGTCTTATCCATTAGTGCTCCTCCACTAGCAGCATCAATCATGCTCTGGTCCATCATCGTCAGACCTTCATAGAAATACTAGATCAGCAACTATTCACCGATCTGATGATGTGGACATGTGATGCAGAGTTTGTTGAATCTTTCCCACTATTCGTTTAGACTTTCTCCAGGGTGTTGCCTGATCCCACATATTTCCTTCCTGATGGTCGTGGTTCTATATTCCGGAAAGAACTTCTCCAAGAACATGCACTTCATGTCTCCCTAGGTGTTGAATAGAACTGGCTATAAATACAGCCAATCTTTTGCTGCTCCATCCAGGGAGAATGGGAATGCCTTCATCTTGATGTAGTCTTCTGGTATCCCTTGTGGTCTCATTGTGGAGCAAACCACATGGAATTCCTTCAAGTGCTTGTGGGGATCTTCTCCTGCCAGACCATGAAATTTAGGCAACAAGTGTATAAGACTAGATTTCAATTTGTATGTCTAAGCTGGTTCCAGTTAAGGGTATTAGATGCACCAAGGTTGGTACGCCACATCTAGTGTAACCAGCTCCTTCAAGGTTCTATCATTGTTCTCCATCTGCTCTGCAAAATTGTTAGTGCTACTATATTCAGTAGAATCAAAAGTCTTAGTAATAGGACTACTATTGTCAGAACTAGAAACAGAATTAGAACTATTACTTACTAATATATTCCTAACTTTTCTTAACCTACATAAAGTTATTTCTCTTTTAGGGTCTAATTCATACAAAGGGTCAGAGCTACTCCTAGTCATGCATTATATGCAATCATGCAGAAACATGCAGGTTACTCATGTAGAACATTAATGTTAGTATACAAGTTAGTAACAGTATGCAGCGGGAAACTAGTGACTATCATAATACAAAATCAAATATGCAGTGAAGAGAATGAATGCAATGATGTAGAAATGACTATTGTTTTTGTTGCTGTTTTTTTTAGCAATGGAACTCACGCAAAAAAAAAATTAACACATATTCAGCATGTTGTATTATTATAGGATCCAAATCAAACAGACTTAGATTCACTTTAGACTCTATGACTCGACTGATTGACACAACATTCTATAGACTTGAGATTCGACTTAACTCAGTTTTGGCACACAAAGACACAAAAGAACTTATGTCCCCAGCAACAGAGCCAATTTGATAAGCTCATTTTAGTTGTCTCAACACGCATCAAATAAACTAAAGCTAACTATAGCATAGTTAACCCTAGGTTGAATTTTCTCAAGGATACAGTGCACTCAATTATGACTTTATGTGAAAACTAAGTAATGCAGAATTCAAGTTGCTCTCAGCAAAGACTGGTCCGATATGGACTCGATAGAGCCTTATCCGAAATAGTCTCAGGTAACTGCAAACGAACGCTACAGAGTCAGACTGACTCTGTCTTGGACTGAAAAGCAGGAAATAGGGGGGTTGGTTGTAGATTAAGTAAAACAACAATTAAAATAAGAAATCAAATACGACCAAACTAGGCTACTGATGTGACTACTACTATTGCTACTGCTACTGCTACTACTGTATTCATATTTCATCTCAGTAATTGAGTCAACTCTGGTTTGTCCACTCAAGTTCACATTCCATATCAACCTTAGGTTTCCTTATGACGATCGCTAAACATTCGTCCATTTCCATATCGAAGATTTACACTAAATCGCATCAAGGGTGACTTAGAAAGGAAATTTGTTTTTCTTAAGGGATTTTTTTGTTTGAGGTTTTGAGAAGGAGTTGGATCTACCTTCGGGGAGGAGTCGACTTTTGACGAGTCGATATCGGCTTGACCAATCTTGGGGGATTGACCAGGCCGAATTCAACTCGGACTGGAGTCGCCACCAATATTTAAAGACACGTCGGAGCCCTGGGGTGGATAAGGCAAATCGGCGGAAGCAGAGATTAGGTAAAAAGTCGGTTACGAATGGGGTTCATCCCATCCACCTACCATCTGGTAGTTACTCTATGAAATGCATGCAATGCAACCTTTACTGTTATTAACTTACTGGAGGCGCAAGGGTGGGTTTGTACAAGACCGGAATGTTAGGGACGCATAACTTGACAAGAGTAGGCCTCTTGCTCCTACATACCTCCCCTAGCATGGAGGAATCAAAGTTCTCGTAGTTCTCGATGCATGGGGTTAAACATAAAGTCAGACTTTCCCTTAAGCGTCCTTCCTCTTAGGCAGGGATCTGCTACAAGTGTGTGACACTGGTTTGGTGTGGTTGGACATTCCTCTTGGTGTCTGCCAGAGTCAGAGACCTAGGGTCTGAACTTTCCCTTAGGCGTTCATCCCTCGCAGGTTTGAGTTCAGAGCTGGGACTATCCATTAGGCGTCCCATCTTGGTGTTAGGTGAAGTGTTTGAATATACGTGCTAGGCTGACCCAGATGCGGATCTATCTATTGACTCAGACTAATAGAAAGCCTGGTATGCTATGGCTACAACTCCGAGACTGACTCGGATTTCACCTTAGGCTGGCAACACGCCTATCATCTGAAGTGTAATTGACTTGGTTTGGGTTAAGCTTGTAACATCCTAAAATTTATTTAATTATTTTTAGAAATAAATTTCATTATTATTATTATCAATTTTATTTTAATTTATTAATTGCTGCAGAAAATTATTTTATTAAATAATTACATTTTGAAACTGAAATGTTATTATTATTATTATTATTCTTAATGATGGCAGAAAATTAATTTAGTACTTAAATATTTACATTTAATTTTATTTTAATAGATGAGTTAATGGTTTTATAAACTGATGAGACATTAATCTGAATTATTTTCATTTATTAATTTAATTAATTATATTAATGGGGCTGACGGGCGGGTCAGGGTTGACCTGACCCAGTTAGAATATTAGACAAGGGGTAATTAGTTTATCCCAACTTGTGTCTTGCGCATCAAATGGCCAGACCTAGACGAGAGAGAACGCAGATCTGCAAGGAGGAGGAGGGGCTATGGTGTTCAGATCGCCCCAAAGCTGCATCAAATCATCACTATTCTTCACATCTAGGTATGGGGGAGATGGGTTCGGTTATATGTGAATGCGGGGGTGTACGGGTAGTGAGGACAATCCCTAAGTCCCTACAGGATCTAAATTCTCAAATTTGTTTGGTTATTATATTCTAAAAATGTTTTAATCAGTAGAAAAGATTCGTCAATGTCTATCGTGGTTTTGGTTGACTTAATTGATAATGTAATCGATTGCCTTCAGTGTAAAGGAAAACCTCTATAGAGAGAATCCAAAGGAACAAGAAAAATGACTTTGATGAACATGTTTTCTTCATTATTCTTCCAATTATGCAAAGATGTTAGTTCTATCTCACTATTTGGATTTCATTTACATAAGAAAGAGCAGTAGGGTCTTCCCTAGGGCTCTTATTAATAATTGTTATTGTATGGTGTCTTGTGGCATTTAAAGGGAGATTAAATTCTTGGATTAACGTTTTGCCTTAATGTGATTTTGGTTTGAAATTGTATGGTTAATCATCTTAATTACTTGATTCTCGTGGTTGTTCATGGTTATTCATGGTTATTCATGGTTGAGGTTCAATTTGGGTCTCTTGTGTGTAATGGTGAAATTGGGGGGAATTCAATGGTGTTTTATGTGCGTTTCTGTGCATTCTTATAAATGATTTATGGTAATGATGGCTAAATTGATATGATTTTGGCATGATCATGGACTGTGTGAATGATGTATGAATCATGAGAATAAGAATGTGGATGAGAATGCATTGAGCATGGACATGAGATGCATGAGAGGCATGAAAAGCCAAACGTGGCTATAATACCCTGGCCATATGTGGTGTTTAACAGGGGACCCTGGCCAAAAGTGGTGTTTAACAAGGTGGACTAATGATGGGGAACATTCATATGCATGGGCCATAGGTGGTGTTTAACCATGCTACACGCCGGCCATAGGTGGTGTTTAACCATGCTACACGCCGCCCATAGGTGGTGTTTAACGGTTATGTAGAATGTCTTCGCACGGGCCATAGGTGGTGTTTAACGGTGTAGCCATCATTAGTGATAACTAGGGGGATTAAGGAGGTTCGCCCATGGTCTGGAGTTTCGAATCAAGACTCTTAGGTGTGGTGATGAGAATATGCATTGTACGAGCATGTGCATTTTGTAAACATGAATGGAATGTGATTGATTTTGAATGCAATGGAACGTGTGATTGATATATGAGTATTTGTTAACTGTTAGTAATTAAGTACGGTAATGGGTGGGATTTGGGGTACTATATTTATATATGATTGAATGCTATTTCTCACCGTACTCTCTTGTGGTTTTCTTTTAGGTAATGTTGAGGGCACTCATGGTGACGAGTTTTGAAAGGGCAGGGTCGTGCTATGATTAGTGTGACATCGAGGCTTTGGAATTTAGAATAGTTGTTCTAGGTCTTTCGTTGTTTGAAGAGCTTATTTTGAAGATGATAATGACTTTATTTTTCAATTATAATATTTAGATTTAAAATCTTCTCGAAAAATTTGTACCTACTTATTTAATGATCATGTGAACCTTTTATCCTTAATACGAATTGTGTTTCTTTAGTTTTTTTAACTATTACCTTGTCTTCTTTTTTATTTACATTATTATTTTAATATAAGTATTCGGGGTAGAAGGGTGTGCTGGCTTTGTGCTTGCCATGTGGAGTGTAATTGACTCGATTTGGGTTAAGCTGTCTACATGCCTACCATCTGAAGTGTAAATGACTCGGTTTAGGTTAAGCTGGCTACATGCCTACCACCTAGAGTGTAACTAAGCGAGGATGGGGAGAGGTGGTGTTTACCGCATGCTTGGAGTTGGGCCGAAGAACTTACCTAGTATCCAGAGAGCTAGTCGACGCTTCACTTGTAGTCGGAGATCGACAATCTTCACCTGCTAGTCACACAGCACTTCCTTAGCACTTTTGCTCTTCTTCTTGTACTCTTGGATTCTTGGCCTCAAGCTTTTCACGTTGGGGCCATTTATAGCCTTCGAAGGGGAATGAAGGTGCTCTTGAGGTGTCTAATTCTGGTGTCCTAACTGGCTTCGTTAGTGTTGAACTGGGATTGTTGGGCTCCTCTCGGTCCTCTTTGGGCTAGCTGGGTCGCTTCTTGGTCAATTAAGCCAGATTCAAGATCCTCTCCGTAGGGCCTTCCCAGCCCGAACCGGGAGATACTTCCTTTAGTGGCTGGTCTGACTTTAAGACCCTTTTGAGTTTCTTGCTGTCTAACAGGATCAATTGATGCTAGGCCAGAACAATTTGGAATCCTACACAAGATAGTTAGAATAAGTTTTCTCATTGCACTGTATAATGAGAAGATATTTTTTTTATTACTCACTTGTTTAATCCTCCTAGTTTTTCTTCTCCGGTTTGTCTTTTATTAATATTTTAAAATTATTCAATATAGATATAACTAATTAAATGACTTATTTCAAATCTAACTAAGGGATGTATTTATCACCAAGTACTAATAATTAATACAAAACTGAAAAAATCAAATGACAAAAAGCTACGTATAATTATTAATAATATTAATAATATTGATTGAAAAGTTATTGCAATCATTTAAAAAAAGGCAATCTTGTCACCATAGTGTAAAATTTGTAAATATTAAATCAATCTTTCTTAAAATCATCTAATTTAAAATATCATTTTACAATATTTACTCTAATCTTTGTTTGTTTTCTTGTTGATAAAGAAAGCAAAAAAGTGGAATCAAAATTTTTAAGTATTGTATATTATTTATTAAAAATATATTATATATTATATATAATATTCATTACAAATTTAAAATATATTATATATTTTATATACATAAAATATTTTTTATGAAATAATTATAATTACATGAAAATAAATATTTGTCCCGACTAGTATAAAGGTTAAACTACCAGTAAAAACTAAAAATTAATATATTAATAAAAATTATTCATGAAGGATTTAATGAAACAATAATGTTTTATCATGTTTACGTATTTATGTGTGCATATAATGTTCTTAATTATCTATTTCATTTAATTTAAAAATAGATTTATATCGTGATTTATATTATTTTATATACTTAAAATATTTATTGACTATGAAATAATTATAATTATATAAAGATAAATATTTATCTTGAATAGTACATAAGCTAAAATACTAGTTAAAAAAAATAAAGAATATTCATGTAAGATTTAATTTGAGATAATAATGTTTTATCAATGATAGAAAACAACATAAAAGTCAATTGAATAAAAAATATAATATATGTTTTTTAAAATTTTCTAAAAGTTTGTTATTCATTTAATGTAATAAAATATACCGCTGTTAATAAATTATGTGTTAATTTCTTTTATATAATATATGTTTATTTTAATAAATTTTATATATAAATGAGTGTCTTATTTACCATTTCTCCCATGGTCCATAAAAAGTGAAGAGCAGCCCTAAAAACTATTTACAGGAAATGCCAAACCAATATTAGCATGACTCTTTCAATAATCTTGAACTTTATTTGCACTGATATATTTAGTCAAGAGTGCAAAGTTTGAAAACTGTGAACTATAACACATTGAATTCGTCGAATCATAGGAGGTCGTGTTGGTGGAAACGAATTCAATTGCTTCTTTGGTACCACTCCAAAGAGGTTTTGAAATGCTCAAGATACTCCAAACTCATATCCACAGTTGAGAGATTCCACCAAGAGAGAAAGTAGAAACTACTCTTTTGTTTCTATACGGTTATCACTTGAAGATGTTATTTCTCTTCTTTTAAGGGATTATGAACGACCTTATATTCCAGCCTTCGGATTTCAACTAACACTTGTTACTTTTTGCATCCATAATTGTAGTGTTTAGGAAGCCTCTAATGAGGGAGCAACAAATGACAACGTTGGTATCGGGGTAAACACATGTATGGTGCTTGCTATTTTAGGAGGTAATGATCAAGACGATTGCTATTTTAGGAGGTAATAATCAAGGCGATTTCTAGTTGGCATAGAATAGATAGGTTAGTGAGTTTGTTGAAGAGTCCTAGTTTATATTTGGAAAAGGGTCACGTGATGTCTATTTAACTTTTCGACTTCCTTCTTCTCAATCTTTCTTCTCTTTATAAAAGATGTTGTTATATTATTTTCTCTAGTAGAGGTGATCGTCATATACCCAAAATCGTCATATACCCAAAAGAAGACAATTAGAATAAGTTTCTTCATTGCACTACACATTGAGAAGATACCTTTTTTTATTTCCCACTTGTTTAATCTTAGTAGTTTTTCTCATCCAATTTGCCCTTCAATAATATTCTAAAATTATTCTAGTCTAAATATAACTAATTAGATGAATTAATACAAAATATCAAAGGGATGTATTTATCACAAAGTAGTAATAATTAATAGAAAAATTAAAAAATCAAATCAAATGATTGAAAAGTTTTTGCAATAGTTTTAAAAAAATGCAACCTTGTGACCTTCGTCCATGACCCATAAAAAATAAAGACCAGCTGTCAAAACTATATACAGGAAATTTCTAACCAGTATTAGCATCAATCATCCATTAATCTTGAGCTTTATTTGCACTGAAATATTGAGTCAAGAGTGCAAAGTTTGAAAATTGTGGTGGCTGAACTATAACACGTTGAATTGATCGAACCATAAGAGGTGGCGTTGGTGGAACCAAATTTAATTGCTTCTTTGTCACCAATTCAAGGAAGTTAAACTTAAAATGTTACTAGGAGGTTTTGAACTATTTGAGTTTCTCCAACTCATGTCCACAGTTGCGAGATTTCACCAAGAGACAAGGTAGAAACTATTCTTTTGTGTTGTTGTGGTTATGAACAACCTCAATTTCCAGCCTTAAGATTTCAACTAACTCTTGTTCCTTTTTTATTCTACGACCGCGATGTTGGGGAAGCCTTCCACCGAGGTCGCTACGAATGACAACGTGGGTACCAGGATAGACACATGTATAGAGCTTGCTGCTTTAGAAGGTAACAATCAAGATGGTTTCTAGTTGGCATAGAAGAGATAGCTCAGTTAATTTGTTGAAGAGCCATAATTTGCATTTTGAGAAGGTCACGTGACACCTATTTAAAATTTCTACTTCCTTTATCTCATTCTTTCTCTCCTTTTATGCATGATGTTGTTATATTATTTTCTCTAGAAGTGTTCATCGCCTTATACCAAAAAAAACAAGAATAAGTTTACTTATTGCACTATATACTTAGCAGATACCATTTTTATTACCCACTTGTTTAATCTTCCTAGTTTTTCTCCTCCAATTTGCTCTTCATTAATATTGTAAAATTATTCTAATCTAGATATAACTAGTTGAATTATTTTCAACCTAACTAAGGGATGTACTTATTAGAAAGTAGTAATAATTAATACATAAATTCAAAAATCAAATTACAAAAGGATACGTAAAAGTTAAAAAATATATTAATAAAAAATATACATGTATAATTTAATAAGATATCATTCCTACATGTAGAAAAGGAGAATAAAACTCATGATAGAATGTTTTAATATTGTATTATAATGATATTTATGTAGAGTTGATTCCTATATATTATAATAATAAGAATTCAATATTTCGTAAAATGATTTTATCCTAAGACCTAAATATTGCTAAATCATACTTGGTCAATCAATCTAAGATACAAATATTCAATCACATCCTTGATTAATACTAGAATCTCATTATTGACCAATTTACATATTAGTATTTTAATGTGCTGACTATGATCATATGTAAAAAATATTAATAGATTTTTCTTTTTTCAAAATAAAATTTATTAAGAAATTTAGTTTAATTCAAATAATAATTTTATTGTCTAATTTTAAGAATATTTATTATTTCATAAAAATATCTAATATATATTTATCTATTTATATTATATATTTTTAAGTTTATTTATCTAAATAAAATTACTCGTCTATTCGCACTATTTTTTCCCCAAATTTTTATACTATATATATTTATGAACTTTATTCATTCAAGTAAAATTATAAATTTATCCTCTTTCATTTATTAGTCATTCAATTATTTTTTACTTTATTTATTTTTACGAGATCATGTTATTTAAAAAACATAGCATATTAATTATAATTAAAAGTACATATAATAAATCTAAAACTGATTAGTTTTAGGGGAAAAAATCAGTATAATTAAAATGTTTTTACAATCAACTAAACTGGTAAAATTATATTTTATTGGAATACTTTTTATTTAATTTGTCAATATTTTATAAAAAGAATATTGGAAAATTAATATTTAATATATTAAAATTATTAAAAATATTTTAATTTTTCATTATTTAGTAAATATGAAAACTAGTAAAAAAATAGTTATAAGAGAAATATTAGTCTAATAGAAGTAAAGAATTATTGTTAGTTAAATTACTAAGAAAAAATAAAATAAAAATTATTGAAAGAATTATTTAGTTAAGTTCAGATTTTGCTTGTTATTACATGAGTAGATATAATTATAATAAATACTACCTTAGAAAGTTTATATTTAGGTGAGTATTATGGTTGGCCTAATACATTTTAGAGCTAGAGATATTGTAATGGTATAAATAAGTGATCAAAAAATTTTAACTGCTACTCTTACTGTCCCAACAACATTAAACTTCAAAGTTACAAGGAGGTCTTCAACTACTCCAGATTCTCCAAACAATCTTTAATGGAAATATTTCACCAAGAGGGAGGCAATAAATACTTTTTGGTCTCTATGGTGATAGCTTGAAGATGCTTAATCTTTTTTTCCAAGTGATTATGAATAGTCTTATTTTTTAGCCTTAGGTTTTCAATTAACTCTCGTTGTTCCTTTTTGCTTGCATGGTTGCAGCATTTAGGTAGCTCTCCATCGAGGTAACGACGGATGATGACATTGGTCCCAAGATAGTCAGATGTATAGAACATGTCATCTCCATCGAGGTAACGACGGATGATGACATTGGTCCCAAGATAGTCAGATGTATAGAACATATCATTTTGGGAGATAACGATCATGGTGGTTTCTACTTAGCAAAGAAGAAAGAACTTGATGAGTTTGTCGAAGAGCCAGAGTTTTCATTTGAAGAAGGTCATGTGATGTTTGCTTAACTATTCCACTTCCTTCATCTCAATCTTTCTTCTCATTGTGCATGGTATTGCTACATTATTTTCTCTAAAACAGGTCATCACAATATACCCAAAAGAATTTCCTTATTGCCCTATATATTCAGAGATCACTTGTTTATTGCAATCATTTTGAAAATGTAACACTGACGTTCATGTAAAATTTGTAAATATTAAATCAATCTATCTTAAAATCATCTAATTTAAAACATCATTTTACAATATTCACCATTTTCTTTCTTTGTGTTCTTGTTTAGGCACAAAGACAAATAAATAATTTTTTTAAAATAATCTATATTATTCATTATAAATATACTATATATTTTATATAATATTCATTATCAATTGAAAATATATTATATATTTTATATACTTAAAATATATTATCAATTGAAAATATTTGTGAAATAATTATAATTATATAAAAATAATTATTTATCCTCAATAATACATAGGCTAAAATACTAGTAAAAACTAAAAGTTAATATATTAATACAAAATATACATGTAAGATTTAATGAGACAATAATGTTTTATCATGTACTTATACATACGCATGCATAGAATCTTCTTAATTTTCTACTTTCTTTAATTTAATAATAAATTTATGTCACAATTTAAATTATTTTTCTAAACATAAAATATACTATTTATTTTATGTACTTAAAATATTTATTTATTATGAAATAATTATAATTATATAAAATAAATATTTATCATGAATAATACATAGGCTAAAATACTAGTTAAAACTAAAAGTTAATATATTAATAAAAAATACACATATGCGATTTAATCTGACATAATAATGTTTTATCGTGTATGCGTGCATATAATTTTTTTAATTGTCTATTTCATTTAATTTAAAATTTAATTTATACCAAAATTTAAATTATTTTATATAAATTTAAAATATATTATATATTTTATATAGTTAAGATATTTATATAGTATAAATAATTATAGTTATATAAACATAAATATTTATCTTGAATAATACATAGGCTAAAATACTAGTTAAAATAAAAAGTTAATATATTAATAAAGAACTCAGTACATCTTGGTTTACAAAAAAAAATAAAAAAGAATAAATAATATACATATAAGATTCAATGTGAGACGATTATGATGGACAATAACATAAAAGTGAATTGAATAAAAAATATAATATATCTTTTTTAAAATTTCAAAAAGGATGTTATTTATTTAATATAATAAAACAAACCATTATTTTGATAAAATTGTGTATCAAGATTCTTCAAACTCATATCTTTAATGGAAATATCCCCCCACAAGGGAAGGAAAAATCTACACTCTATGTATCTCTTCTGTGATTGCTTGAAGACGCTTGATCTCTTTTTTCAAGTGATTATGAATAGTCTTGTTTTCCAGCCTTAGGGTTTCAACTAACTCTCATTGTTTCATTTTGCTTGCATAGTTGCAGTGTTGGAGAAGCTCTCCATCGAGGAAACAGTGGATGATGACATTGGTCCCAAGATATATAGTCACATGTATAGAGCTTTCTGTTTTGGAAGGAAAAGATCATGTTGGTTTCTGCTTGGCATAGAAGAAAGAGCTTGTTGAAGAGTCATAGGTTTCATTTTGAGAAGGTTATGTAACATATGTTTAACTGTTCCACTTCCTTTATCTTTATCTTTCTGCTCATTGTACATGACGTTATTACACTATTTTCTCTAAAAGAAGTCATTGCAATATACCAATAAGAAGAAAATGAAAAGAATTTTCATCATTGAATTATATATTGAGAGATCACTTATTTATTGCAACCATTTTGAAAATGTAACATTCACCTTCATGTAAAATTTGTAAATATTAAATCAATCTTTCTTAAAATCATCTAATTTAAAACATCATTTTACAATATTCACCATTGTCTGTCTTTGTTTTCTTGTTTTTCTTGTTTAGGGAGATAGACAAAGAGAAATAAAATTTTTAAAATAATATATATTATTCATTATAAATATTCTTTATATTTTATATAATATTCATTATAAATTTAAAATATATTATATATTTTATATACTTAAAATATTTATTTATTGTTAAATAATTACAATCATATAATATTAAATATTTATCATCAATAGTACATAGGCTAAAATACTAGTAAAATCTAAAGGTTAATATATTGATAAAGAATATACATGTCAGATTCAAAAAGAATAATGTTTTATTGTATATGTACACGTGCATAGAATTTTCTTAATTTTCTGCTTGCCTTAATTTAAAAATAAATTTTTGTCATAATTTAACTTATTTTTCTAAATTTAAGATATATTATATATGTTATATAATTAAAATAATCATTTATTATCAAATAATTATAATCTTACAAAAATAAATATTGATCATGAATAGTACATAGGATAAAATACTAGTTACAACGAAAAGTTAATATATTAATAAAGAATATACATGTACAATTTAATATGAGAATATAATATTTTATAGTGTGTGTTCACGCTTGTATAAATTTCTTAATTGTCTATTTTTTTAATTTAAAAATATATTTGTCATAATTTAAATTATTTTTATAAATTTAAAATATATTATATATTTTATTTAAATAAAATATTTATTATGAAATAATGATAATTATATAAAATAAATATTTATCATGAGTAGTACACAAGCTAAAATACTAATTAAAACTAAAAGTTAATACAAAAAAAAATAATATATATGTAATCTGAATCTTAGACAATGTTCTATCACGACAACACATTATAACATAAAAGTGAATTGAATTAAATATATCTTTTTGAATTTTTTTAAAACTTATTCATTTAATGTAATATAAAATACAATTTCTAATAAAATTATGTATCAAAATTTCAATATAAATTAAGTTTATTTTAACCAATTATATATATAAAAGATGATCTTATTTGCCATTTCGATTGTGGGTCCATAAAAAGTCTAGACTGACCCTAAAAATTATATATAGGAAATTTCAACCCAGTATTAACATCATTATTTCAGTTTCTAGTTAAATTTTGATTCAATGATGCATTATTTGATATTTGTGATGGTGGAACTTCTCTATAAATGTAAGAGCCCTATTTTAACTCTCACGTTCCTACTCGTCATCACCTACAAGTGGCGTGCACATTTAATTATAAGGAAACTTCAAAAATACATTGACCAAAAAATTAGCAACCACACATAACATACAGTAACAAGTAAGTATCCACATGAATGATTCCAATGATGCATTCCTTGTACTACAACAATGCCATGTAGTACTATTTGAACTCAAGAAGTAGGCTAGGTGCAACCGTACTAATCTCTATGGTTAGTCATGCCATTCTAGCATGATATCTCTTTAGTAGCACGAAGGTCCTTAGTAGCTTGCCTGCCATTAGAGGAATTGAGCACCACATTGATCTGATCCCAGGGGCTACCCTAACCAACAGAATAACATACAAGAGCAACCCCAATGAAATTAAAGAGATATAAAAGCAAGTGATTGATCTCTTCTCTAAAGGACATGTGAGGGAAAGCATGAGTCCTTGTGCTGTACTAGTTGTGACACCCTTCTACCCCGAATACTTAAATAAAATTAATAAAATAAATAAATGAAGAGAGGATAATAGTTAAAACCAAAAAAGGCACAATTTGTATTAAGGATAAAAGGTTCACATGTTAATTAAAAGATAGGTACAAAGTTTTTCAAGGAGGTTTTAGATCTAAACATTATCATTGAGCAAACTAAAGTCATCATCATCTTTAAAATAAGTCATTCAAACATCAAGGCATAGAGCAACTATTCTAACTTCTAGAACCCCGATGTCACACTAATTAGAGCAAGACCCCGCCTTTTCAAAACTTGGCACCATGAGTACCCTCAACGTTACCTAAAAGAAAAAACAAGAGAAGGTACGGTGAGAAATCGCATTCAATCATATATAAAGGCAGATAATGCCCCAAATCTCACCCATTACCGTACTCAATTACTAACAGTTAACAACAGATGCTCATATATCAATCACATTTCATTCATGTTTACAAAATACACATGCTCACACAATGCATATGCTCATCACCACACCTAAGAGTCTCGAGTCGGAACTCCACACCATGGGCGAACCTCCTCAATCCCCGTAGTTATCACTAATGATGGTCACACCGTTAAACACCCCGTATGGGCCGGTGTGTCGCACAGTTAAACACCACCTATGGTCCGTGCGAAGACATTCCACACAACCGTTAAACACCACCTATGGCCGGTGTACAGCATGGTTAAACACCACCTGTGGCCATGCATATGATTGTCCCCATCATTAGTCCCCTTGTTAAAACACCACATATGGCCAGGGTATTATAGCCACGTCTGGCTTCTCATGCATCTCATGCCTCTCATGTCCATGCTCAATGCATTCTCGTCCACACTCTTATTCTCATGATATATTTATACATCATTTGCACAGTCTACAATCATACCCAACCATATTAATTTAACCATCATTATTATAAATTATTCATCAGAAAGCACAGAAACGCACATAAAACACCATTGAATTTCACCCAGTTTCATCATTGCACACAAGAGCCTCAAATCATGAACAACCATAAACAACACAAGAATCAAGTAATTAGGGCAATTAATCATACAGTTTCCCAACAAAAATCATATTAGGACAAGACGTTAATCAGACCACAGAGCATATTGACAAATCTTTTCTACCGATTAAAATATTTTTAAAACATAATAATCAAACGAAATTGAGAATTTAGATACTAGAGGGACTTAGGGATTGCCCTCACTACCCGTACACTCCCGCGTTCATATATGATCAAATCCATCTCCCCCGTACCTTAGATGCGAAGAATAGTGATGATCTGATGCGGCTCTAGGACGGTCTAAACACCCTAGCTCCTTTTCCTTGTAGGTTGACATTCTCTCTCCTCTAGGTCTGGTTGTCTGACGCGTAAAACACAAATTAGTGTAAACTGATTACCCCCTGTCTAATATTCTAGCTAGGTTGGGTCAACCCCGACCCGCCCGTCAGCCTCCCCGTTAATTCAATTAATTAAATTAATAAATGAAAATAATTTAGATAAAGCCTCATCAGTTTATAAAATCATTAACCCCTCTATTAAAATAAAATTGATAATAATAATAATAATGTAATTAATTTCTAAAAATAATTAAATAAATTTTAGGATGTTACAATTCTGCCCTCCTAAAAGAAAATTCGTCCTCGAATTTACATAGAGTAAGTACTTCTCATACCCTTACAATTGCCCTCCTGTTACTCATTTAGTGTTTCTAATGACAGTCCTTACTCGATTTGCATTGGCTAAATAATCATCTCACCTCTCTAAACCAGTTAACCTTAAATCTTTCACAATTTCTAATATCAATTCTCATACCTAGTCTTCTTTTAACCTTCAAACAAGTTAGTTCGATTACTTGCCAGAATAACAAATGTACGTCCAGAGTTGAAACATGTGCAATTATCGTGTATATGGCACGGGTGAAGTGATAGAGTGAACCCAATCCAATTAGATTCCTCGAGTTTAACAAAATCTCTCCCCCAAGTTCTAAAATAACTCTAGGATTCCAACCTGTCAACCAAATAGGTGCTCACACTTATCCACTCTTCCCATGATTTAAGCTGCCAAAACATCTTCCAAAGATCCTCAGGCATCTATACCACCTCGATTCAATATTAAATCTAACATACGATCCTCTTCTAAGACTTACTAAGTACATAACTCCATTTCTAAATTACTTAATGCCATCTAGAAAATCATATTCCCTCATCTTATGGTTTCTCTTCTATCCACTAAAATGGGTGTTCTAACTAGTTAACAGATCATGCCCTCTAATCACACGAAAGGATGCGAAAGGATTTCCTATTTACGACATATTCTACTGTCTTGATTCTACCTAGAAATGACTTCCTAAAACCTTGGTCATTTGTAAATTCCAATCACCTCATCTATTTTAGGTTCCTCTCCTACTAGTTGAATTTCCACTTAGTGTTTCTACGTCATTGAGAATATCAACTTAAGATCATGCAAGTGGTGTCTTTGAATCTTAAGAGTAGCCATTACTGCTACTACCTCTAAGCTAGGGGTCACATAATTCGTCTTACAACTCCCAGTTGTATGTAAGATTAAAAATACATCCTCACTATCTAGTAACAACACTCTTCTCAATAACTAAGGTCAGGTATTACTAAGGTTGGCACGCTATATAATGCTTCTCCAAGACATTAGCAACTAATTCCAAATTATCGATCCACCTAAACCTTGCTCCCTTCCTAGATTCTTGAGTTAAAGACTATGTTAACTTAAGGAATATGTCTAGGAATCCACCACGGCATTTGTCCAATCCCAAGAAAATTTATAATCTTACTAATGCAAGGTTTTTAACTTAAGAGAAACTCCTACCTTAAAAGGCTGACTATTGGGTTCTCACACTAAAGATCACATAACTTATAGAACTCATATCTTCCATATAACTTTTATTAAACAACTATACCATGACTCATCTTAATAGTACGGACTAGCATCCTTAGATGTTACTCAAGCTTCTCTCAAACTAAACAATCATTAACAACATCCGCTATGTCTCCTTCCATTTAGGCCACCACAATATCAAGAAGAGTTAAATGAAATGCCTCAATAGCTCCCACCAAAAGAGTTCCTCTATTTTCAAATGAAGTCAATGGGGAAAGCAAAACTGTCAAAGCAAGAGGTAAGGTTTCTAAATGCACAATGGCACACAAATATCGTACCTTTCTTACTGGCCTTGATTCTATGAAATTCAAAGCAATGACTGTTATTGCAGAAAATGTTTGATAAAGAAATCTAATCAGTTGAACACTAGTTGTACTACTCTCTCTCGAGAATTTTCATCGTTGAGCTCTCATTCTTGCATAAATGGCTCCACTTGTTTGTGTTCACCCTACAGCAACTTTACTGAGTTTTCAATAGTGAAAAATGATACCCCTAATAGCAACTCTTCTGCTTGCAATTGTTCCCTTATCCCTCCATCTAACCACAGAATAATAACCAACGAAATCACCCCAGAAAAATGTTGTCACACAACTTATTCATCTGTTAAAAGAACTGTGGTTGCATGTCACCTTTTGTATCCACTGATGGATTCTCTCCAGCGTCATCAATGGGTGAAAGCAATGGTTCCCATGAAGATAAGGGAATCATGGCCATAAATCCTTGTAGTGAGATAAAGGGAAGAAATTCTGTTTCTTTTGACACTTCAAGAACTTTAAAGCCTTCTAGTCTCCAAATCTTGAGAATGAACACTACACCCGCCACTCAAGATCATGGGTAGGGTAATTCCTCTCGTGGATTAGAAGCATAAGCTACCACTCTACCCTCTTGCATCAGCACTCCACCTATACACATCCTAGAAGTATCACAATATACTACAAAAGGTTCACTAAGGTTTGACAATACTAAAACTGGTGCACTAGTCAACTTCTCCTTAAGGGTTTGGAAGCTATACCCACACTAACTATTCTACCCAAAACAACTCCCTTCCTAACCAACTCCATCAAGGTCAAGCTAACTTAGATAAACCTTTTCTCATGACCAACTAATCCAAGAAAACTTCTATGCTCACTCACCGATTAAGGGCTCTCCCACTTAAGAACAACTTCTACCTCAAAATGATCTACCCCTATACTTCTTCTAGAGGTTACATGACCTAGAAAACTCATTTTTTCTAACCAAAGGTCACACTTAGATAATTTAGCATGTTAATCTCTAAGAGTCTGAAGCACTACCCTCAAGTATCCCCTCTAATTCATTAATTACTTAAGGCCCTTGTCACGAGCTGTGAAGCATGAATCTTCTCACTCTCTTTACTGCCATCTTAATCTATTAAGATTAAGATAATAGTAAGCACCAAAAATGCACATGCTCGCACAATGCATATGCTCATCACCACACCTAAGAGTCTCGAGTCGGAACTCCACACCATGGGCGAACCTCCTCAATCCCCTTAATTATCACCAATGATGGCCACACCATTAAACACCCCGTATGGGCCGGTGTGTCGCACAGTTAAACACCACCTATGGCCCGTGCGAAGACATTCCACACAACCGTTAAACACCACCTATGGCCGGTGTGCAGCATGGTTAAACACCACCTGTGGCCATGCATATGATTGTCCCCCATCATTAGTCCCCCTGTTAAAACACCACATATGGCCAGGGTATTATAGCCACGTCTGGCATCTCATGCCTCTCATGTCCATGCTCAATGCATTCTCATCCACACTCTTATTCTCATGATTTATTTATACATCATTCGCACAGTCCACAATCATACCCAACCATATTAATTTAACCATCATTATTATAAATCATTCATTAGAAAGCACAGAAATGCACATAAAACACCATTGAATTTCACCCAATTTCATCATTGCACACAAGAGCCTCAAATCATGAACAACCATAAACAACACAAGAATCAAGTAATTAGAGCAATTAATCATACAGTTTCCCAACAAAAATCACGTTAGGACAAGACGTTAATCAGACCATAGAGCATATTGACAAATCTTTTCTACCGATTAAAATATTTTTAAAACATAATAATCAAACGAAATTGAGAATTTAGATCTTAGAGGGACTTAAGGATTGCTCTCACTACCCGCACACTCCCGCGTGCATATATGATCAAACCCATCTCCCCCGTACCGTAGATGCGAAGAATAGTGATGATCTGATGCGGCTCTAGGACGGTCTGAACACCCTAGCTCCTCTTCCTTGCAGGTCGGCGTTCTCTCTCCTCTAGGTCTGGTTGTCTGACGCGTAAAACACCAATTAGGGTAAACTGATTACCCCTGTCTAATATTCTAGTTGGGTCGGGTCAACCCCGACCCGCCCGCCAACCTCCCCCGTTAATTCAATTAATTAAATTAATAAATAAAAATAATTTAAATAAAGCCTCATCAGTTTATAAAATCATTAACTCCTCTATTAAAATAAAATTGATAATAATAATATTAATGTAATTAATTTCTAAAAATAATTAAATAAATTTTAGGATGTTACAATTCTCCCCTCCTAAAAGAAAATTCGTCCTCGAATTTACATAGATTAAGTACTTCCCATACCCTTACAATTGCTCTCCCCTTACTCATTTAGTGTTTCTAACAGTCCCCAAGAAGGATGGAACTTGGAGGATGTGTGTTGATTGCCAAGCCATCAACAAAATCATTATAACGTATAGACATCCCATTCCAAGGCTAGATAACATGCTTGATGAGCTTTGTGGTTCATGTTATTTTTCTACAATTGATCTTAAAAGTGGATATCATCAAATAAGGATAAGGGAGGAAGATAAATATGATTTGTATGAATGGTTAGTTATGCCTTTTGGTTTAACTAATACTCCTAGTAAATTTATGCATCTCATGAATCATGTATTGCATTCTTTTCTTTGTAAAATTTGTGTTGTTTATTTTGATGACATTTTGATATACAAGAGTCAAAAGTAGCATCTTAAGCATTTGAGAAGTGTGTTGCATTTGTTAATAAAAGAGAAATTGTATGTAAATTTTTATCAGTATTTTTTTGCATTGAACAAGTAATTTTTCGTGGTTTTGTTATTAGCTCAAAAGGTTGATGAGGAAAAGGAAAAAGCAATAAAAGAATGGCCTACACCCAAAACTTTGAGTGAAATGAGAAGTTTCAAAGGTTGGATACTTTTTATAGGAGATTTGTTAAGGATATTAGTACACTAGCTACATTCTTGACTGATATTGTAAACAAGAGTGTAGGATTTAAATGGGAGGAAGAGCAAGATAAGGAATTTAATTCCCTCAAAGAAAAGATCAATGACAATTTTTAGAAACATTACCTTCCAAGTGAGTATCAAAATAGTCTACTTTTAATGTGATTGATTTATCTTTGTTAGATTTAGGTGATAAACTTAATTCGAGGATGAATATTTTCAAATAAGGAGAGATTGATGGAAATCTAGATGAATCCAACAATCTTCAAGATCCTTTTTAAGGAGTAGACGACCCAATGACTAAAACAAGAGCAAAAACAAATAAAGAGACTTTGCAATATTTGTTAAGGACATTTAAGCTCAAAAAGATTTAGCTGAATTGGAGCCCAATCTGACAATTGTCAAATTCTTGCACCTTGAAGATAATCTTAACTCAACTTATAGACAATAATTTGGAGCAAAATAATTCCTAACAATTAATATTTCTCAAGTCCTTATTGTTGGAGTTTATTTGGTAGCTTTTGGGATAAAGAAACAATTAAGGCCCATTTCCTTACTTTCAATGTAATTTTCAAGACGATAACTTACGTGCGTAAGCATATCACATATTTTCATGTTGTATATATTATTAAGAAAAACTAAGTGTGCTTGTCATTAAATGACAACTCACTATATATGGTAAGTAGTTTGACTTTTACAGTAAATACCTTAAAGTTATAACAGTGGTCGTTTGTGATTAAATCACAATTTATAACTAGTTTTATGCTATAAGCATTAAACTCTATTAATAATAGAAAACCACTTCTTACGAAATGTCAAAGCAGTACTAACACCACTACTACGATAATCTTGAACTTGATTACAACTTAAACATTGAGCTAGGAGCAACATGTTTGAAAACGATAGTGGTTAAACTATGGCATGTGGCATTTAAGGAACCATAGATGACATTGGTGGAACTATAGTCAGTGGCATTGGTGGAACTAGATGTAACTGCTTCTCTTGCACTGTCCCAACGAGATTAAACTTCAAATGTTCCAAGGAGGTCTTGAATTTCTCAAGATTCTTCAAATTCATATGGTTAGCAAAGAGATTCCACCAAGAAGAAAATTAAAAATCATTCTTTTGTGTCTCTATGGTGATCACTTGAAGACACTCTTTCTCTTCTTTT